>JAJJWW010009270.1:0-25320 GCA_023531295.1 Papaver armeniacum
AGAAAACGTTCGGAACGTTACGTATTGACTTGTCTGCATCCTCGTAATATAACTTCAAAACCAAACATAAAGCTCTCACTCGACCCATAAAAACTTTGTTAATGAAACTTCATTCGCTAAAACAGTAGTTGTGCAACTCCGCACTGATGGATAAGAAGATCACCTAGACTATGCTCAACCATTTTCATTTTTTTTTAAAGGGAAGAACTTTTTTCATGTACCAACATTTACAAGAGGTAAAAAGCGAGTACTTAGATAAAAGAGCAAACGTAATGAAAGAGAGATGAAGAGAAACAAAAACAATAGAAAACTAAGTTGATCCCAGATTGTAAATACAATGATCCAAATGCAAACAACCTGTTTGGTCGAGCCACTTTAACCCTCAAAATAATTTGAGACTTAATGTTGATACTGACTTCCTAATTAGTTCTGAGACGATGCTCAACTCATATTTTTGAACGTTTGTATTTATTTCTTTTTGATAAGAAAGAAATTTATTGAATATGTCGATTTACTTAAGAGTTATTACATGAAAAATGAAAGAAAACAAAACAAAGAAAAACAAGTAAAATGTAGAACCACCAAATATCGAAGGGACATGATGCGGTGTTGGACACGCATATGTTGCCTCATTAAAAACCTTATCTGAGAAATTGGCGAAGGAAAAGAGTACAACGCAATAAGTCCTAAGAGATACAACGTTTTTGAACGTTTGTATGCTTCTCTCAAAATCATGTCAGTTTAAAAACAAGCTTTTCAAAATACAAAAGATAACCGTGGTTAAAAACCACGGTTTGCTTACATCGTATTCATATACTGCCAAATGTATCATGTGTGGGGTTGGTGCTCGTCGGATCAAATATTACCCGGCTAAACTGGGGCATGCCATAATTGGGGCATATATTTCATCCATCCCAATAGAGAATGATAAGGGGTGTTTAAAAGATTGTAAAAATACTAAATTAACCCTTAAAGAAACCTTAATTATTCTAACACAAATACAAATACCAAATCATAACTTAATTAAAAAATACAAAAATCATTAATCAAAACTCAATTTTTTTTTCAATTTCCATCAAAATCAAAACTAAATCCTAATCAATCACAAACAACAATTGAAATCTAATTTCTTTATGGTTTTTGAAAAAAAAAACCAAAAAGAATTCAAGTAATTGAGTTAAATCCCTTTAAACCATTCCTTCTAAGTGGTACTCTCCAATGATTTATCTCTAAATCTTAAAAATTCACTCATTAAATTTTCTGAAAATCCACCCAGGATCGGTTTATAGGTACACCTTACTAATCCGATTGTGTCCAAAATCGGATTATAATGTGAACCTACATAACCCGATTCTGGGTGTAGTTGATGAACATCAACTATAATCGGTTTACACTAATACACACATTAGCGTCATCGGTTTCGAGGATCGGATCATATTGGACCATATGTAATCCGATTATTGAGTGAAAAATCTCTGTAACTTTTTCTTCCAACAATCGGATTACATTATCATGCATATAAACCGATTCTGAAAAAGCTGCAGCGAACTACCTCCAAAATCGGACTTATAAACGTATTAGAAGTCCGATTCGTTACAAATTTCATGAGTCCAAGGTACAAAGCTAACCACTTTCATTCATTAAGCTTGGTTCAAGTTTGCAAAATACAAATATGTTGTTGATGAAAACAGGTAAGCATCTGATAGATCAAGTTTATAGAATAAGGAAAATACTCATTCCAACAAATGTAGACCATCGAACTGTGATCCGGCACGATCAATTACTCCCATCGCCTCATGTTGGGATCGTATTTTTTAGCCACTCCTTCAGTGACCTCCGAGACCTCATGAAACCCATCTAGGTGGTAATGGACAATCATCACGTACTCTACGACCGATATAATGTATGTTGTTAGGCCGATCCTTAAGCGATTATATCCCAAATGGCATTTTGGTGCTTATGTATAACATGATCCTTACTAAATAGATGAACAACGCAACTCCACGTTTCCGCCAAGAGATAACTGTGTACAGAGGCATACGCATCCAATCTTGCCAGAGTAATTGTCCATTCCCCTTTGCCCTTAACTCTAGCCATTTTTCAAAAATCACTTCTTTGTCTTGTCTTGTTTTCCTTCCTTCATCATCGATATCAAAATTCCTTGTCTTCTTGTAAGCATGAGGCCATCATCTTTCACAAAGTATTGACATTAGGTTGGGGTTTCATCGTAGCCAAACTTATATGGCCTATTTGTTCCGATGCAAACATGATAAACCTAATTCCCACCGACCGCATCACGTGGTCCAGTAGATACACATAGGGCTTAGATTTTCGGGAAGTTTCGAGTAATACTCCTCGAATATGGTGTAACACGTTCGATGGGGTCTGGCGTTCATCCCCAAGCGTGCTTCCATACTAAGAGCGGCCCTTATAGTCACCATGGAACCCATTTGTCTTGATTGTCCCTTCCATGCATGCATCCTTGATACTCGTGTTGTACTCGCTTGACTGCCCAGAAGGAACAATAGATTGTTTGGCGCTTGACTTTCTTGAGAAGGATCGATTGGATCCTCATGTTGCGAATGATCGATTGGATCATTTGAAAGGATCTATCATGCGACTACTTGTGCCCGCACCTCTCTTCTTTGGTCGACCCTTTTCCTCTTAGCCGGTGCCTCTTCATTCTCAATTTGTGAAGTAACGTTTGAAACATTTGTCTTGGCTTGGAGCGCTACTTGGTCGACCCTTTTCTTGGAACCTCCGCCTCTTCATATTGCGTCTTCATGCTCATGTTGAGAAAAAATATTCTTTTATGGCTCAATAACGGGTTTTTTCCGGTTCTCATTGCAACCTTTTAAACTCGTTCCTTTCTTCCTTCCTATCCATGCAGGTGGTCCACCCGTCGGCGAGCACCGTTGGTTCTCCGACGGCACCATATGCGGGTTAGCGGCTAGTTTTAAGTCGTACATCAAAACTTTTCGTCCCAAACCATCCTTTTGCGTATTTCGATGATTTCTCTTCCAATATCCGTGTCCACAAAGGATTCGAGTGGTTCTTCTGTAGGGGTGGTTTGAAAGTTAGTTACTTCCAAAACGGATCAATGATTTCAAAAGGAACTCCTTGTTGGTACCTCGTAATCATGTGACGACACCAAATCCGAAGGTCGTCATCGTCATACATGAACATACAATTATTCTTCTTTCCATCTCCTTTTCCACATAATATTTGTAATCCTTTCATCATATAAATGATTGCAGAGAGAGACACCCTATAGTTTAAACATCTAATCAACCAATGGTAATTCTTGTAGCTTGTGATGATTTTCATTCTACTCTCTTCCATTTGCATGGTTATCTTAATGATATCAGCCTTCGTGTATTCATGGATGGCTTCTTATACAAAGAACCACGGTGTTTTGGCTCCCCGGAGCAAGCTTTTCAAACGTCCATGAAATCCTTCCACGATACTTGTCGCCTCATTCTCTTAATGCATGTGTTGGTAGGTGTAAGCATACATAAATTTTCCTTGTACGGATCCAACAATTCCTTCAAGCAATAAACCACACATTTCTCGTAATCCTTCTTTCGTAGCCCAATAAAACTCTCCAAATAAGATTCGAACTCGGCCACGGACATTGAGCGTACAATTAAATCCCAATGATGTTGAAAAGCCTTCCATAGTAACCCATTTGCTTCATACTCCACTTTCATTTTCTTCTTGTCCTCCTCTCATTGTTCCGGAGTTAGTGTTTGAAGACGCTCATCTTCGGCCTTTTCGAGCTGTACCTTTTTGTGGATTTGCTTTTGGATATGACCCCTATAATTACTTCTAATATTGCAATGTATGTGCCATGTGCAAAGAAAATGCTTAGCCTCCTGAAAGACCACTCATATGGCATTCATTAGTGCTTGGTCCTTATCCGTTACTATGATCCTCGGAGTTTGATCGCCACGGTATATCTCCTTCAACGTCTCTAGCATCCAAGTAAAACTCACATCATTCTCCCGATCCATAAACCCCCATACTACCATGAAAGTTTGCTTGTCGGAAGTATGGCAAACAATGTTTAACAACGACATGTTGTACTTGTTGGTCTTGTACGTACAATCTATTAACAAAATTTGATAGAAGCATTGGGCCAACTTGATCATATCCGGATGCGCCAAGAAAATACGAGTTACTTTTCCTTCCAATACCCGCTTCCTCATTATGTATCCATGTTGATCGGATAACTACTAAGATTGTTCCATAAGATCTACCATCCCATTCCCTTTCTAAATGTTGCTCTTGCCGTATAAATTTGCCTCAAAGTGGACAAGTTATTCTTATCATCCTCCTTAATCTTTCCGAAGGATTTCACTTGGTTTACACGCTTTCATTGACCTCACCGTTTCCAAATGATGTGGTTTCAACCCACAAACGCCGCGTGTCCAACCGTAGAGATTCGGATCATCATGATTATGACAACCATTCATCACTTTAGAGAGTGTGTATACCTTTTACCATTGGGTCCCTTGGGTCTATTAACTATAATCTTAAATGGGCAACCATACTTCTTTGATTTAGTAATGTATTCCCTTGTCGTCGTCTTCATGTACAGTCTGTCCTTTTCCCAGTGACTTTCTTTCTTTCCACCTCTCTCACAAACAATTCCAAACGATCTTCACTTGAATGACGTCCTAAAACTAACGCGCATTCGATCTCTATTCCCTTGTCTATAAACCATCGCTTTGCATCGCTTTTCTTTCCATTCCAAATCGCTGAAATAGTGGGCGAGGTATCTTGACCAAAGCAGAGATACGGGTTTGGGCTGATCTTCTTCAAACACCACAAAATATACAACAAATATCAACAAGTTGAGGATCCAAAATCGGTTTATATGTTACAATGAGAATACCAATTACCAATAATCGGTTTATATGTGCAACTATAAAGTCCGATTAAGGACTTGATGAAAAATTTCAAAGTTTACAATCGGTTCATGTCTCGTATCATGTAACCGATTTTGTTCACATTTGGCCCGTAACTTTTTTCTCTAAAATCGGATTACATATACACGTAAATAAATCGATTGTCAACTTCGTGTATTCAATGTGATTATTCAAGTGAAGGAATCGGCATATGCACATGACCAACATAACCCGATTTTGGTCACGTACCCATCGCGCCAAAAATTTACTACAATCGGATCATATGGTGATGAACAACAACCGATTATGATACCCATTCCGGATTTTACCCAGTCGGTTTATGTGGGTGATATCGAATAAACTCTATTCGGCAAAAAGATTTTGCAATTTTTTTCCTTTTTGGCGATGGAGACGTGCAAATACATGTTTGTAGATCGTTACAACTCATACCTGTTTATTAGAAGCATCATCACCTTCTTCTTCCTGACGATATTGATCTGTGCTTGAATAATATCCTCAAGCATGCTTTGGTTAACATCCTCTTCTTCTTTCAACAAATTATCCAATTCGGAGGATCGAAATCATGATAATCGGATGCAAACCACTTCTTCATCACTACTAGAGTCTTCATCATCACTATAAAGTTTCATTTTTGCTAAGAAAATCACAAACCCTAGTTTTTTTGTTTTTTCCCTCTTCTTCTTCTTTCCCTCCAAACCTTAAAAAAGAAAATGAATTCTACTCTAATCCTAACATTAAAATCAAACTCAAACACTAATTATTTTAACAAATATTAACTTTATTAATCATCACTAATTTAATAAGGACATATTAGGCATTAACATAAATAGTGGATAAGGGGTTTCTAGAAATTACTAGTTAACGACCCTATTTTGTTATGTATCTATAAGCCCCAATTAAGTGGCATATGACCCAATTTAGCCAGGAAATATTATCCAGCAGCTCTAGAGCAAAAGTTGTAGCCACAAATATAGGATGCACCAAATGGCTAGAGATTTCAAATGTCCATCTAAAATTCGGAGTAAAAGATTACTCCTCCTCCACATCAGATATGGTCGGAGGTGTCATTTTCTTGTCCATTTATTTTTTTCTTGTTAAATCTTAGAATATTAAACGATAGCAATACCTTCTGAAAATTTAGTGTAGTTTCGAGATAAAGGTGTTTTTCAAATATTCTTGGTTTAAAGAAAAAAAAAATGCAAGCCACGCAATTCAATTCCGAATTTTTCACTATGTGTAAAACCATGTGACTAGATTTATCAAAAACACTAACACTAGTAAGATACTTTAGCTTTCAATGGATTTTGTTTTGTTTTTTATTCAACCGAAATAATATGGAAACCATCGAGCGGTCTCATGGTTGGCATGCTTTGCGGAAGTAATGAATCTAACTTCCCACCGCGGAAGTAAAGGTTCGAACTACGGGTGTTAATGGGTCCGGGATGCTCAGTATTACTGGTTCCGTATCCGGACCCTACTTATAAAAATCGGGTCCGCTTCCTAATTTTTTCTGATACGCTTTCCTAAATTTGTGTTCCCGTAATCAAACCTCCTGCTTTCCTGGATACCATCAGTTGCACAATTGGGCATTAAGAAAGACTATAAATAAAATCTTAAAGATTTAATTTCTTTATCTTTTAGGCCGGGAATCTAAATTATTTTTTATGAAAATTTATTATTATTTGTTTATTAATGTATTGAATAAGGTTAAATGTAAGAAAAAAATGAAAATGAGAAAAAAATTAAAGCCAAAATTAGCAATATACTTTTAATTTTGCTAAAAGTGAATAAAATGATGAATAACCGAGTACCCAATACCACGAGTACCTAACGGGTACTACCCGCTTTAAACCCGCTAAAATTCAGTCCAATCGTATTACCCGTCGTGTCACCGTGTCCTAACTCTACGGGTCCGGTTCCGACCGGGCAATAGGTACCAATTCATAACCCTAGTTCAACCGTAATTGCCATAACCACTTGAACTTTTGCATATGGACCTTTGGGGTCCGTTTCATACAATGAGTCTTTTTTCGATTCGTTTTATTATGCTAATGTTGTTGATGAATGAACCAGGTACCGTTGGATATTTCCATGATTTTGTTAAAGGGAGAGCAAAAGGGATCCGAGGAGAGCAAGTAAACTATGGTTGACTCGCTTAACCGAAACCTATTCAATATTTTAGTATGACTCGGACCAAGTTACCCATACTAAATACATCCACTAAGTCCTCGAAACTCGCCCCTTCTCCTAAAAACAACTCCACTTCCGGTAAAATGAATTTTAGGTAAAACACCTCCATTAGAGTTCGAGCTCTTCGCCGTTCCTCATGACAAATTGTATGTGGTTAATACAATCTTATCCAACCGTAACGCATTAATCGATTTATCAAAAACTTAAAGGCAACAACACTAAAAACCATTTCACATTAACATATTAATCCATTTCGCAAATCATTAGGAAATCCAAAGATAGATCCAAAATCAATAATCCAAAATAGAGTTAAGAGTGAATCGAAAGCAACAATGTAAATTGATTATAAATGGATGGATTACAAAGAGTCAAAGACCTAATTTAGTTGTTATTGATTTCATATCACAATAACAATATATTTATGGTCTACTCGATTCATCATCGTAAAATCAAAGTCCTTAAGATTAAAATCAAAACCGAATACCGTTGTCTATTTTAAATTAAATCTCGGGCATAAATAAAACTATAAGATATACCTTTTTAGAAGTTTTGATATATCAATTTCTATATGTCCATGGTGGAGTTGATGGGCAACGGAATGAGTGTAAGTGGTGTCCGGTATTAGGTTTATTTCATAGGATTTAATTGGTCCTAGCCTGGGATAATATATTGAATAGTTCGAGTTAGCGATTCAATCACGTTTCTGCTCTCCCTCGATCACATTTTGCCTCCCCTTTAACAAAAATCATTTCCATTAGCTAATAAATCATATTTTTCTTCAACTTTTAATAATGTCACTCAAATAGAGAAATTACTTTCTTTTCCCGATATATCCATAAGAACGCTAGCCGGGCTAAGTATAAGTTCCTAAACGAAACCGATGGTGGTGGTGAATTTATTGCTACTACTTTCAAAAAATTTATGCTCACCAAAAAAATTAACGATGACTTCTCATGCCCCCACACACCAGAGCGTAATGGTGTGCCGAGGTAAAACATAATTAAACACATTCTTGAAGTTGCGTAACTTTTCTAATTCAAGTTGTTCTTCCCGAAAAGTTTTAGGTTGAGGCTTTTCAAACTGCAAATTATTTTATTAATAGATTTCCCACTGGGTATTTAAACTTTTCATCTCCTTTTGGAACTTTATTTCATAAAAAGTCTGACTATGATTTTTTTAAAGTATTTTGTTGTGCCTGTTTTCCTTGGTTAAAGCCATACAATTCTAAGAGTAAACATTGTGTTTCTTATATCTTATATCTTATATCATAAGGGATATAGGTGTTTATATTCAAGTTAATGTAGAGTTTACATTTCAAGATATATCATTTTTGATTAATTGTCTTATCCTTACACTTATTTTATAAACTCACATTCACCTATTCCATCATCTAACTCACTATCATTTGAGTCTATTTTTTATCTTCCTTATTTCCACCTGCTATCTCAATTGATATCGATCAATCATCCAGTATTTACCACCATTCTATCCTGCATCAAACATCTGCCTCCATTATTAGTCCAACACTTATAACTCATGCCATGAATGATCATGTCGTGACTACCATAGGTAAACATAGGTTTTATAAGCCAAAAGCAATGATTAAACTAAATATTTATTACACAATGTATTGTTAATCGATCTGTTTCTTCCTGTTTCTACTTGCTTTAGCAACGATAAACGTATTCCAAAATGGAGGGTTGCAATTGTTGAAGAACATCAAGCACTTAAAAATGTTGGTACTTGGAGCATATTGTATATTCCAAACCTGGTGCTAATATTGTAGGATGCAACTGGGTATTCAGGATTCAATGTAAACCACATGGAAAAATAGATAGATACAAGGCCAGGGTTATAGTTACAGGCTTTCATAAACATCCCGGTGTTGATTTTGAAGAAACTTTTTCACTAGTTTCTAAACCACTACCATTTCAACTGTTTTGGCTATTGCAAAGGCGGTTTGATGGTCTACAACCGCCCGATCTTAGCAATGCATTTTGCACGGTGACTTATAAGAGGAGGTGTACATGGCTTAACCACTAGGCTTCAAATATAAAAAGAATCCTAATGATGTTTGTTTATTGCACAAGTCCATTTATGACCTCAAACAAACCCCCCTAGTACCCGTATGACAAGATTATTGTAGCTCTTACAAATCTTCGTTTTGTAGCTTCCAATGCACATTCATGTTTTTTTTTTTTTTTCTTGAAGGATGAAAACTCATTTTCATTGCCCTAATATATGTGGATGAGATTCTCTTAACTGGTAATAGTGTCTATTTACTTCAGTTTATTATCACCGCCTTACATTCTCATTTCCTATTAAGGATCTTGGAGCTTTGCATTATTTTCTGGGACCGGAGGTTAAAAGGAATACTGATTCTTTGTTTCTATCCTAATGAAAATATATTATTGACTTACTTAAGAAGACTAACATGGTGGGTGCCATGCCATGTTCTACTCTTATTGCAGCAATTGATAAGTTAAGCAAACATGATGGTGAGTTATTCTCTAATCCAACAACAAAAAATCATTTCTCAGGGTGTTTTATATTATCCGACTCCGGACAAGGTCTAAATTTCCTTGCACTGAATATTTTTGTCAATTTATGAAGCTTCCAAGAACTACTCACTTCATGGAAGCTAAAAGAATATTGATTATGGCATACATTTTAGGAAAGGTTCTTGATGACAAGATCCAGAGGGGGCTTTTGTATCTTTCTTGGAAAATCCAATTTCTGGTCTCTAATAATCTCTACAATTACAAGGTCCTCAAAGCAGAGGATGAATACATCTCACGGTGCAGCTGAACTAATTTTGATTTGCTATATATCTACATGATTTGTGTTTTCCTTTTCCCTTTGTTCACACGCTTGGTTGTGATAACATCATCTCTATTTTCATTGTCCTTATCCACTAGGGATGGGGAGGGGGTTGCGCAGTTTGTCAAGTGTTAGCAGATCGTTAGTAAACTTGGGCCGTTTTTCATATCTTTTGTGTGTGTGAGAGTTACATGTGTGAGCTTGGGTGTATTTATACTTTACACGCCCTTGTACCTATATTGACTGAACATTCTATTCATTTTGTTTTTTCAATTTAGTTTTTCTTTCTATGTTCTACCATGTTATCATATATTATTTGTTATATGAAGAGGTGGTGACACTCTCACCATGACTGGACTTATTGCTCTGTGGTGTCATTAATCTAACTAAATTAGAAATATTCACCTGAAGTTTTTTCCTCTTAACATTTGTTGTTAGAAAATGAACACCATAAAGTTTGGTAAGTGTGTAAGAATTTCAATTAAAATATCAGAATACAAAGCAAACAAGTAAATATGATAAGTCAATCTTCACATACTTCTTTACTGATGAAGTTCTTGCAAATATTTTTGTTTGGTCATCCGTTTTCAATCTTCAAGGGATTCATGATATATGATACTCAAATACATGATGTAATCCTAGTCCAAGATTTAAGTTTAATAGACCTGAAATTAATGAAGACCTAATCTGTACAAATAACATTGATAATATACTCAAAAATTCAAAACTTGCGAGTTCGACCAAGCAAAGATCTAACGCTGATTTAAAAAAATAAAAACAATAATCTAACTAAAAACTTATATACAACCAATTAATAGCACCAGTTAGTGAAGCACATATTTGATATTATGTCAAAGATAAGGCGCTTTAAAATTGTGGGAATGTTATAAATACCCTCCATTTTTGTTGACCTCGCACAAATACCCCCGACGGGTAAAAAGTATTTTTTTTGGAGTCAACTTGAGAAAGTTGCTTCCACTTTTTGGAAGAAACTTGTGTAAAGTTGCGTCCACTTCTACAAACAACTTGTGCTAGTTGCGTCCACTTCTGGAAGCAACTTATGCTAGTTGCTTCCACTTTTCAGAAGGTAGGAGTATTAAAAATTGAATAAGGGTATACTCAAAGGGGAAAATTTTGAATCGTATTTAAATAGTGTTCCCAACAAAATTTATTTTAAAATTACTTTATTTTAATTGAGGAGGTTGGAACCGATAATTGTCAAAATCCTCTTCAGTTTAAGTAGTCTAGCTAGTAGGGACCACTAATATATGGTAATAAAACAAAAGAGGATTATTTTTAGCAACCCACAATGACGTGCAGATAAATAATATCAATGTCTAGGGGGAAGAAGACCATCGACCTGATGACGCCATTAGGAAGCTAAAGGATCCTCAAAGTGAACTACTATTATTGCGCAATTGTACATGAATATCAGGTGTTTGTAGGTGAAAATGGTTTCGCTGATTTCGGTAATCATGGGTATGCGGGTGAGAAACAATTTAAACCCTAAACGATGTACCGCAAGGGAGTACTTTATATTCGAGAGATCAACTGCACAAGTCCTACCTAAACCAAGAAATGGCCGCCCAGACTTGCTTCGGGTCACAAAAGTGGAGGAGAATGGGTTGGTTTTTGGGAGGGAAGCAAGGAAAAGTGGTGATACGTAATAGTTGATTCTCGGGAAGAGTAGTTGGCTTACTACAACTTGTTATCATAAACCGAGAGAGCTAACAAGGTGAGCAAGGAAGTAAGTATTTCTAGAGTGTTGTATCTCCCATATGAACTTGTTGTTCAATGGAAATAGAGTAAGACCTATTTATACAAGTTTTGAGTAAAAACGCACTCGGTCTCATTAAGGAGTGGGGAAGTAAATGGGAGGAGGTGGTAACCGTATGCATGGAATTGATGTTCCATAAAGTGGTTAACGATGAAATTGGTTTTCATGAAGTCGCTAACGTTATGGAATTGATGTCCCATAAAGTTGTTAACGCATGTGCTTTATGTCCCATGAACGTTTCACACACATAACTTCCCGTATTTAATAACCCCACCCTTATGACACTTCCTTTATGACGGGCGTAGTGTACGCCACGCCGCAAACCTCCAAACCAATACCCAAAGAGGATCCCCTGGTTTGTGTTGATGTCTTGAATGTTTTGGAAAACATATATCACGTTGTTGTGGATTGGCAAGTCAAGCTCGGGAAACTTGCCAGCCTGGTGACCTTCGACGGTCGAGATTTTGTATCTTGAGAGGAGGGGAAACCGTCGATCGCTGCACACCTTCGTTTTGGTAGTCGGTAGTGAGGGCCAATGTGATGGCGCGGCTAGGTTGGCATGCCGCTGGCATGGCAAGGTTTCGTGGCCAAACTTAGGTTTTCGGGCCAAAGGTTACCAAGTGTCGCCTAGTAACCTTGGATGGCTAGGATTTTCTTCTCAGTATTGAAGGGCTACCGTTAATTGTTGCACGGCTTCATTTTGGTGGCCGCGTAGGGGAAGGACAATGGCGGCGAGCTAGGGCCAAGGCAAGGGCGTATGGCTTGCATAATGTGACTAGCATGGCTAGGGCAAGGCAAATGCGTTTGGCATGGTGCGACTAGCTTGGCTAGGGTTTGGTTTGGCTTGGCATGGGGCCAGGGTTCGCCTGGGCATGGCTAGCTTGGCCAGGGTGCGATTTTGGCTTGGCATGTGGGGCCAAGGGTTTTCCATGGGCGTATGGCGTGGCTAGGGCGAGGAAAAGGCGTTTGGCTTGGCATGATGTGACTAGCACTGGCTATGGCCAAGGCAAAGTGTTTAGCTGAATGGCATGCTAGCTTGGCTAGGTTTGGTTTGGCTTGGCATGTGGGGCCAAGGGTTTGCCGTAGCGCATGGCGTGACTAGCTTGGGCTGGGTGCGGTTTTGGCTTGGCATGTTGGGCCAAGGGTTTGCCAAGGGGCGTATGGCGTGGCTAGGGCCAAGGAAAGGGCGCTTTGGCTTGGCATGATGTGACTAGCATGGCTAGGGCCAAGGCAAAGTGCGTTTGGCATGGCGGGGCTAGCTTGGCTAGCTTTGGCTAGGTGCGGTTTTAGCTTGGCATGTGGGGCCAAGGGTTTGGCATAGGCGCATGGCGTGGCTAGCTTGGGATAGGTGTGGTTTGGCTTGGCATGTGGGGCCAAGGGTTTGCCATAGGCGATGGTGTGGCTAGGGACAAGGCAAGGGCGTTTGGCTTGGCATGATGTGACTAGCATGGCTAGGGCCAAGGCAAAGTGCGTTTGTCATGGCGGCTAGCTTGGCTAGGTTTGGTTGGGCTTGGCATGTGGGGCCAAGGGTTTGCCATAGCGCAATAGGTGTGGCCAGCATGATTTTCCATTGGCACGGAGGTGCGGCTAGCATGATTGGCATGCTTGGCGCGGTCGTGTGGGTGGCATGATTTTCCATTGGCACAAGAGGTGCGGCAGAAGCATGGTTGGCATGCTTTGGCGCCGGTTATGGTGTGGCATGATTTTCCATTGGTACACGTGGGAATTAGGGTTTGGCTTGTCGTAACCCTAATTTGGAAAAAGATACCTTTGTGAATTATTTAGGGACACATTAAGGGTTTATTAAATGTGCCTAGTAAATGCTTGTTACTTTAAATGTTGTGACATCACTCACCGCAAGGGTTTAGTGTTTACGAATTTAACCCTAAGCTAAAAACCACCATCAACACCGGGTTATATTTTACAATGCGCACCACCGATCCAGAGTTTCACAACAAGCTAAAACTCATTTTGATATTCATCTCCTACAATACTTGAGACAACTCATCACGGTGATGGTCTTTGGGTTCGGTCTTTTGCAATGTCAGATTGCAACATTACTGATTAAATGTGGTGGTCTAGGCATCTATACAATGACTCGACACCATTCATTAGTGTTACTTAGCATCGCAAATTCAAACACGCCACTGGGCAGCAGAGTATTAGTCTTTCGCAACTCAAATATCTCGAGTCAAGCCTCATCTCTCAACATGCCTTGTACGATTACTTACATGTATGTGACCTATCTCCTTCAAACTACAACATCAATGACACTTCCCCCATCCCATGCAGACCTTCGCGTACCATACTTCGATGCCGAATGAAGGAGATGCCGGGATAAATTTCATATGACCGACAGAGATTCACTTTTGCGGCAAAGTAAAAAACCAAACATGCACAAGACTACTTGATGGCTATTCTCATTAGTGGGCTCAACCATTCTGTGGGGCCAAGACAGTTTGCTCCAATATTATGCTACTGACATTAGGCATACCACTCTTTCATGAAGATAGTACTTGTCCATTGCGGCAAAAAAGGATGTATACTTGGTGATCACGCTGGCCTGTTGATACTAAAGACGTTGGAATCAAATTTCGACATGATTTAGTTCGCGATGTGCTTACGGATATATGTTATAAATCTAGCGTTCGCCCCTTGAAAAGAAGCTCCCTTGGGATTTTATCGATAACGATAAAGATTTAAGGCCGGGTGGCCATTCTTGTACACAATTGGGATAACGGTCCAAGATGTGTGTTACGATGGGACGTGTGTCTCACCTTTCTTGGTGGTGGAGTTCGTACTTTTATACCCCGGTCAAGCCATCTCCAATGCGGTCACCCGCAAATGCAAGAAGTATTTAGACAAGTGTTTAGCTCATGGTTACGGTTTTTGTACTTTTGCTTTCACTACCTTTTAGGCTTAATCGAATGATGATGTCAGTAGTCTTTTTAAAGAGACTTAAAAATGGTTTGTCAAGCCACACCATGAATGGTAAAGCTGTGTAGTTTCCTTTTTCACGGGATAGGTATTGCTATTCTGAAGTGGAGTTGGAGCTTGACTTGTTGCTAGACTCCCAACCAGTTTCTAGTAAACTTTTTTTCTTTCTATCTATATATATATCAATGTTACCTTCATTTAAATTGTAGCATCTAACCACCTCAAGTGGGTCACTAATAAGCCAGTTCCATTATTGATATAGATTGACAGAGAGCCAAGAACTGAGATACAATAGAGTGTCGTGATCGTGTTAAGATGGGTAGCTAAGATGTGTGTCTATGGGTGGCCACAACATTGTATTGACATAAGCTAGCTAGCTGCTTATAAATTACTTCCGCTCCGGAAGGAAGAAATAATACATTTTCATATCTGAAAACTGAAATAGGTTAAGGCAAAATGGATGACTTATCCAAATCTTTTATGCCTTCAATTTTCATACTCTTCCTCATCTGCTTCCTCTCTTTAGGTTTGTTTCTTAAGAAAACTAGTAAAAGAGCTATTGATTACCGTCTTTTCTTAGGTTCCCTTCCATCCTTGTAAGAAACTCCAAACCATTTACCTGTATGGTATACTGAGGTGTTTTGCTCACTCGGTAAAGGTTCTTTCTTTATTGATGGACCTATCTTCTCAAATCTCAAATACTTGGTAACTTGTCACGACAAAACATTGAATATATTCTTAAATCCGATTTCAACAATTTCCCCAAGGTCCAAATTTTAAGCAAATTTTAGATCCACTAGGTGATGGAATCTTTAATGTTGATTCTGAAGTTTGGAAACTACAGAGAAGAATGGCTCACACCGCGTTTTATATCTGGTAGTTTAAAGTTCTACTTTCTAAAATAAGCCGCAGCGTTGTAAAGATCAATTGCTTCCATTTTTAGTTCAACTGGGAAGCTGGATCAGTCATTGATTTACGTGGAGTTGTGCTCGAGATTTGTTTCGATGTTAACATGAAGGCCATATTTGAGTTCATGCAAATTACCCTCTCTATTGAACTTCCTTCTAATGATTTGGCTGAAGCTGTTGGATTTATTCAAGCTATACTTCAGGGATTTACCATGCCAATGTCTTTCTGAAGTTAATGCGCTTTGTTCGGAATCGGTAGGGAGGGAGGGGCGCTTAAAGCTATTAATATAATAAACGCACACTTCTACAAATACATTTCCCAAAGCGAATAAACTTGAATAATGGGGTAAAGACTTTTGATCTCTTGTCATCATACATAGACAGGTAGTACTCAAGAGCACAAGACACTACTACTGCTTCTTCTTCGCCTAATAATGACAATAAGTTCCTTAGAGATTCCATGCTGAGTCTGCTTATAGCGGGAAAGGATGCGTTAGCTTCTGGTCTCAATTGGTTCTTTTTGGTTGGTTTCCAAACATCCTATCGTCGAGAAAAAGATCTTAGAAGAATTGAAAGTACTAATAATGTCCTCAAAACAGGAAGGTATTGGAGTACCATGAGTGGCCATGGGTGTTTGATTCAAATGATATAAATGGGTTGGTTTATTTGCATGCTGCATTATGTGAATCACTGAGATTATATCCACCAGTACCTACTAACAGAAAAACCGTGTTGAAAGAAGTGGTGCTACCAGATGGAAGTTTAGTAAAGCCAGGGATGAAGATATCACTTGCATTCTATTCTGTTGCAAGAATGCCATGGATTTGGGAGAGAAGATTGCCTGGAATATAGGCCGGCAGATGGATAGATGATGACGGGAAGCTAAAGCGTTATAAATCTAAGTTCTTCCCATTCAATTTAGGACCAAGGACTTGTTTAGGTAAGGATATGTCGTTTACACATTTAAAGGCTGTTGCAGCAGCTGCCCTCTTCAACTTTCAAGTTCAAGTACTGGAAGGCCAGAATGTTCGACCTAGAGCCTCTATCACTCTTCTTATGGAAAAAGGATTGGAAGTCAAAATACAAAAGAGAGTCATTTAGATATGCTATGTTATACATGCATGCCTTTTCGAAACCCATACAACTATTGAATGTCCTTATCTCAAATGGATGCAGGTTTTATCATCGACACTAATATGCTCGTAAAATTAGCATTGGGGAGTTACCTAATAGTGTCGGTAGTCATCAACAACAAAATCTTTGTCTTCTAGATGAAAAATATCATGTCGTTATTTTTTTAAAATAAAAATAAAACTGTGTGGCTATCTTATTAATATTAATATAATAATATGTTATTTTCTTTTTTGGTTGTCTTCGTCTCTCACATGTGCTCTTGTCTAGCTTGCATTGCTCACCACCTAGTTAGTAATTCTCAGAGATCATTCAGAGTGATTCGCGAACGTATACGAACCGACCGAATCAGATGATACTTCGGAACTATTTGAACTCGGGCAAGTTCCGGATTATATGGACCTCACGAATGATTGCGAGCGTGCTCAAGAGCTGACCCGAATCGAGATGACCCGCCCGTCCCAGGTGTTGACGTGACCTCGATACTCCCATTGGTAACTCTCTTGATTCTGTTGATTGGTTTGTTTGCTTTTGTATATACTTTATATTTATCTGATTATTGATTTAAAATTTTCTCTTTTGGTAGTTGTTTAACTTGATCATTTTTATATTGATTTTGTATAAAAGTCTATAAACTGCTAGCTTTTGTACTACATTTATAGGATTAAATTGTTTTACTTCTTATTAGATACTCACGCTAAAATATTTTTTTCCATCTTTAAATCATATACAAATAAAATTAGTCTCGTAATAAGGTCGTAATACTGCCATAAGAAGGATACTTTGACCACCAGGTCACAACTTTAGCGACCGTTGAAGGTTTGCGTTTTTGGTCACGCCGAAATTTTAATTAGAGTTTTGAGTCGCAGGACCCAGTGTTTGACTATCTTTCGGCTTTCGTTGCCGTTAATTTTCTTATTTTTTAAATTAATTTCAATTTATTTAATTTTTTCATTGGCCCGATCTTTCTTACTTACTTCTATTTTACGATCGCTCAGTCTCTCTTGTTTCTACTTCTCTGGCGAATTCGGGAGAGAGCTGTGTTGAGAGACTTTCAGAGGGAAGCATGAGATGCTATCGATCGAACTTTTCTAATGATACTACGAGATCGAAGATATTGATGTTATTGAACATAGAAAAGCGGTGATTTATGAGAGATCGAATGAACCTGAGTAATTTAGGGCTTCTTCGATTTAATCTCGTTATGTAAAATTGAGTAAGAATTCATGAATTGTAGGTGGGTTTGTTTAATTTGAAGTGAAATTTGTTAGATGAGTTTTTATTCGTGTTTAGTTGTAAGATTGAAAATCACAAGTTATGGATTTCTTGCGTTCTTCCCCAAATTATTAACTAGGGTTCTGTGTGTTGGGATTACGAGAAGATTATTGTGTTAGTTAGAGGAGTGAGAATCAAATTAGGGTTTATTGGAAAGCTGATGCCGGCGATGTTGATGTTTGGGTGAAATAGTTGGGTGTCTTCGTGGGTTGGTATCGTCTCTAAGAAACGTGTGAATCAAGTCGAAGTATGAATGGATTTCAACTTGCTAGAGTGAACACATGGGTTCGCACTGTTTACACGTTTTGAAATCTATAAGGAATTAGAAGAAGTGGGTTTGCATCCAAATTCAAAGTGACAACGACAAGGAACTTTAATCTTAGTTGCAAACAAAGTTTGGGTTTGAATTTGTAACTTCCACGGAAAACGAGCTGAAGAAAGAACAATATGCCGTTAAAAATCAGCTAGCAATGGCGAGATTAAGAAGAATTTTAAGAGTTTGACAAGATTTGAATTACATGGAGACAAATTTGAGGTTTGGTTATGTTTTTTATTCAGTACTCGATTCATTACCAACTTCAATTACAAGTGGAAAAAACCAAAGAAGAAAAAAGATTTCTCTTTGAATTGAATTTAGGGTTTAAATGGCAAGGTTAGTAAATAATCTCAAATCAAATTTTATTGAGTCATTTACACATTTAACCGATTATGTAACCGTAAGAGCACGATTCGAACACGAGTCAAGTGACCCAAACTCTAATTAAAATTTTGGCGTGACCCAAGCAGCGACTCTGGGTCACAGAGTTGTGACCCAAGAGAGTCAAATATCCTTACTTATAAATTTAGCATATATAAGTTTGAATTTTAAAGTCACAGAACTCACATTTATAAAGCGAGTGTGCACGTGCATATGTGGTTCAGAACTCACTGTCCAGAACAACGAACCGGTTGACCAGGATTCTTGACGAATCAGACCTATCAGAATCCAGTATGGTTCACCGTACGTATGCACGTCCAGGACTACTACCCGTATCCCGAATTGCTAACTAAGGTGCTGCCATGCTTGTTATCATCTAAAGACAGAGTGTGTGTCATTTCATCAATCGAGTTAGAGGCGAATATCATATTCTTGTGCTACTCATGATACGAGAGAAAGAACCATTTTTCGAGGACCATGGTTTTTTTGAGACCATGGTTCCATTTTAGCTAAGACATTTAGTAGTAAATCTAGGTGCCCCTTATCTAGATATTTCTATTAAAACCTAAATTACGCTCCTGATTAATTTTGAGTTATGATTAGTTAGTGTAATGATTAGTGAAATGATTAAGTTAAAGATAAGTAGTGAGATTAAAAAATCAGATGGGTTTTTTTTTTTTTGTTAAAAAGTAGAACTATTGAGAGAGTAAAAGTTAGAGAAGATGAAGATGTAAAACATGGGTTTTACCAACCACAATCGGAGGAAGAGTATTTGGGTACTCGAGTATGCTTCAAACTTAGAATAATGTTGGTTGAATTGATCCAAATTTAAAAAAAATGTAATTTTTAAGTAGATTTAGCTTGTCCGGATTATCTTATGTGAAGAACAAGAGTAGCAGAACACATCTGAAAGTGTGGTTAGGTTACTTTTCGAACTCGTGTGATTACAGAACTACCGCTCTTAATGGAGATTTTAGTCGTTCGGTTAACACGCGAAGTTCACGAACTTTGTTTACAAGATTTACCGAGTAATGTTTGGTTTGCCGCAATGTTCTGCTGAACTTTAGGGGTCTAGAAGTTTGGTTGGTTCGCAACCTATATGTAAGAACTTCGCGTTGATTAAGATTTTAACAAGTGTACAAAGTTCCATTGTTTGCAAACTTCATACCAACCAATATCTAATCCGAACTACACACAATTAGTTAAGAGTTCGGTTTGTCAAGGTTTTATGAGAACAAGCCAGAACATAGTGGTACAAGTTCGGTTAAGCGAAACTTCAACATAGTGGGAAAAATAACACGGTTCGGCTACATGGGATTATTTTTTTATTATTTTTTTTTGTAATATTGGTAAAGTTCGGTTAGAAAATAGTTTTAGCCTATCTTTGCGAACCAATAGAACATAGTAGGCAAAGTTCGGTTAAATCAAAAATCAACATAGTGGGAAAAATAACACGAGTTCAGTTACATTTGATTTTTTTTTTTTTTTGTAATATTGGTAAAGTTCGGTTAGAAAATAGTTTTAGCCTTTTTTGCGAACCAATAGCAACTCCGAGTTCGATTAAGAAAAATTAATTCGTGATAACCAAAGTGTTCTTCGTGTTCTTGGTTTTGAGAATGTTAGGTTAACAAACTAGTTTTTTTAAACTATTCCTAACCTAACATGCCACTTGTAACTTCCATTCAAACCATATTTTGATGACCTACTTGCTCAAAATTTCAATCAAAAACGAATTAGAAGTAATGGGTTTGTGGAAAATACTTATGGATAGGTTTGTTTATAAAAGATTGATTAATCGATGATGAAAATTCAATGAATCGACCAGGCTAAAATTTGATGATTTTGATTAGATTTGTATATGATCGGGGTTAGATGATCATAAATTGATGAAGAAGAGAAGAAGAAAAATTGTAGAATAGAGGAAGAAGAAGTTGTAGATTAGTTATAATTTTAATTAGGTAAAATGATAAATATGTTAATGATTTAAATCAAGTTATATATAGAGGTGGTGGTGGTATGGAGGTGGTAGTGGTGGGCGGCAGGTGGTGGGAGGAGGTGGTGGTATATATATATATATATATAGGTGGTTATTAGGTTAGTTTTAAATTAAATTAGGTTAAGGGTAGGTTAGTGATTTCCACACTTTAGAGCACCCCTTATAACTACGAGAGAAGGTGGCCTAATAAGACCATGAGTCCCAAAAAAACCATGGTCCCAACAAATGGTTCGAGGAAAATGTGCTTTGCGCAATGTTTCTACCAACCCAAACCACATTTCAAAATTTTCAGTTTCCACCAATCAAAATATGTCTTCTTTTTATGGGCTTTAGACCCAAGTCTGGGAGATTTATACTAAGTGGGCTTTAACCTTCCAGGCAGGTTTCCCAGACTTCCCCTGAAAAATCCACATCCCGGTACTGTGTTTTCTTGGGTCATCCCTCATTTCTTGGATCTCCAAGAAACAGCCAACTATGTCCAAGTCCAGCATAGTTTGCAGCTGAGGTTATGTGACTTTCAACTCTACTCTCTGAAAGCCTATTTCTACACCCTTTTACACTATTATACCTGTCAGGAGACTTGATCACGTTCGCTTAGTAATTTGTATTTTGTAGATTACATTGTAAATTTTGTTTCACACATGAATCGGGTTGAGCTCACTGTTGTGTAGATTCGACACAAATAAATCTTACACTAAATTTTGGATGCCCAAGGTACTAGAGACGTCTACAGTTTCCAGTTCCATATATTAGAACCGGACATGTTAATCGATTTTGTTTCTTGTCCAAAGAGATAGCCTTACAGAAATATCTTCCACGGATGCTCCGTAAGTAATTCCTTACTAGGACTTGGAAAATGAAAGTTCTCTCAATATATTTTGTTATGGCAGAAAAAATGTATTCATACTTGATAAAATAATTACATATACACTAGGAAGTTAACTTTGAGTCTTCGGTGGAAAGAAGAAGGCTATTATTGGGGCTTCACATTCCATTAGAGGGGCATCACCTAATAGGACAAAAACGGGTCATCCGTAAGTAATTTCAAAACCCCTTATCTCAAATAATTGTGTAATGACCAAACAACCCTTATTTATTTAGTTAATTTTAATTAAATTAATTATTATCTAATTAAATTAAGAAGATGAATTTTGATATATATTTGTAAATTGAAGATTTTTATTAACTAGAGAGAAGAGGAAAAAGAAAAAAATTGGAGATTTTTTTCAAAACCTAGATTGTTTGATTCACTCAACAAAAATGGATGAAACAAGTTACAAATTCAAGGTGGGTGAATCTTTGTATGATAGAGAAAATAAGTTTTGCATTTCTCATTTTGGAGACCGAGAGATTACGGTTGGGTTGAATTCGCTCCATACGTAATTGAGTTTACGTACGGGTTTGGAAGAGGGTTTTCTTCGTTCCAACCGTAATTCGGCTTTACGCTTGGGAAATGTAGTGCAAGAACCTAGGCGTAAACCCAAAGTTGGAATTCTTCAAAACATCCAGGATAAATTACACCTAGGTTCGACATATTGAAAAACCCTGGACGTCCAGCGATTACGCTCGGGAAGTGTAGTGCAAGAACCTAGGCGTAAACCCAAAGTTGGAATTCTTCAAAACATCCAGGAAGAATTACGCCTAGGTTCTACATGTAGCAAACCTAGGCGTCCTAAATTACACTGAAATCAGCTAAACCTAGGCGTGAAAGTTTAGCTTGAATTGAACTAAACCTAGGCGTAAGTTCTTCAAAAACTAAATTACGATTGAAAAATCTAGTACCGTACCCATGCGTAATACTAGAAGAAAGTAAATAAAACAATAAAACCTAATTTTACTTGATTTCATTCGATTTAAGCACAAAATCAGTACAAAAAGATGGGTTTGTTCGATTATTAAGCTACATACACCATGGGTTGTTGTTGAGGAGTTTGAAAACTTGATCTTCAATTGATTGAATCGGTGAAGGAATGAGTTGAGGTTGATTGAGATGTTGATTACCATCCACTGGATCGATTTGCTTCTTCACTCATTTCATATAGATTTCAATCCAACTTGATGTTAAGGTTTTCGAATCGTCGATCAATCTAAAGCTGATGAAATGAATTAATGTGAAAATAGAAATTTCTTGTGAAAAAGAGAGAAAGAGGAGAAGAAGAAGGAAGAGCATGAGTCAAGGTTGAAAGTATAAAAATTAGTTTAAGTTTTTATTACGTTTTTGTTTTAATTTTAATTGAAGGGTAACTTGGACAAATTGCTATGGAATCAAAAGCATCCCTTAACCATATTTTTGGTAACTGAGATAACCAAGTGAAGCCCCTCTAATGGAATGTGAGCCCCAACCGTAGCCTTAGGAAGAAAGAAAATGGAAGCTAAGAGCAAGCTGCAGGTGGGCGACTAAACCCATTTATTTGGTCTCGGAGCACGGGCGTAGCGGGACGGACCATCGACCAAATCAGACTAAATCAACAGTAGGGCGATTATATTTGGCCTGCGACCAAAGACCAAACCCAAATTTTAGTCGGCGTTGATATAGTGTTCGCCCCACACCGAGCGCTGATATAGTATCGCCCACACCAAGGCGGACGTACTGATCCACGCCCCACGACAGGCGTGGTTTATACCACCATATATATATATATATTATTTTTTTTAATTTATTGTGGGGCGTGGTTTATACACCGCCCACTCAAAAATTTTGAATCTATATGTGGAGCGTGGATTATACCAACGCCCCATTGATTTTTTTTTTTTTTTTTTTTCTTTACCTTTTCGACGACGGCGAACGTATACCCTCCGCCCCACATCAAGCGAACGTATACTTCACGCCCACACCGAGCGTTGGTATAGTTTACGCTCCACCAAAATTTAGTCTTCCTCCCACTCGTCACTCAACTGACTAAACCCAAATTTAGTCTTTTTTTTCCTCTTTGGTCTTTGGTTATACTCGCACTACTAGATTACTCTAAGAGTGATAAAAGTCCAAAGGTAGTGCAATACCCAATAATTCAATGGGACATAGAGAGGCCATATCTTTTATATTTCTGAAATTTCCAAAATAGCTAGCCATTTAAGACTTGGACTACATCTATTGAATACCCATATTTCAACAGAAAAGACTTGATTAAGGAAGTGAAAGATTTGAGGAGATAATGGCTATGTGGAATTTCCATCATGGATCAGAGACAACGAGAAAAAGGTGGAACAGAGAATTCAGCAAAAAATGCTTGTTTCATTTCGTTGTATAACTAAAAACCTCAGACCATCCAACCTATACTAACATACAAATTCTTTAATTGTAGTAACCACCTCTACAAGAGTTACATTTTATATCTGCTTGGAACTCTTTGTTGGTCCCTATTTTCAGGAAGCTGTGTAAAATGTAAGAAGTGCAATGTCAATTTATTGTAATAAAAGAGGCGAAAAAAACAATGAAACTCCATTCTTAACGATCTTTTACCCTAAGTCAGAGCGCTTTCTGCAGATATCTAACCACCATAAGCATGGCAGAGCTCCTTAGACCACACAATATTTCTTGTTATTAACAGTTACAATCCAGAATAGAAGATGAATCTTAATCTCAATTATTTCAAATGATGGAAATGAAGGATAGACTCCTCGGTTATTTAGTAATTAGTAAATCCATCTCACACAATTACTCTTTAGTGTAGAGGAGGGGATCTCTTAGAAAGCTTCTCATGTAATCCACTCAAACCAAGTGATACTTCCTTCATGGTTGGCCTTTCTTGCCAACATATTTCAAACATCTTTTTCCGAGTTTAGCCATGTAGATACCGGAAAATGTCAAAGTAGAAGTGCCAGCCTCCCATATCCAAGAAGCAGATGCTAAAGAGTATTCCACCCAAAACTGGGGGAAATCTCCCCATATCCAAGAGAAACGCTACATAAGCGTCCCTTCCATTGACAAGCACGTGTGCAAGATCCAAGTTGCGTGAGTTTATGAAGAAGAATCTAAAGTAACACTTGTACTTGCTGTAGGACAGATGTAGGATAAAAAGATAGAGAGAAGATACATGTTGGACATTCTCATTTCCAAGAAATGTCTACAAATGGGATCCTCTCTCAACTAAGAAAGGGGAGAGCTAACTTCTTGTGGCTAACCATGTACTACTTTCTAGAGTAGGCTTCAACTCTACTATGATATTTGTACCTATTACATTTTGGCGACCACAAGTGGGGAGCCTATCTCATAGAATTAGGACGGCAGTTCAGCCACAAAGCTCACGGCCCAGCAACACAAAGCGCCTTCGCCCAGCGGCACCATCCAAACGCCTCCATCCTTCCCCAAAGTCGCCTCCATCCCTCCCAAGCGCCTCCGCCTTTCTCTACAATTCTCCAAAAAAAAAAATCATTATGGCGGCGTCCCATCCTCTTCTAAACTTCTCCCAACGCCTCCATCTCCTCAGGGCGCCTCTCTTTAGCTCCCTCCATCTCTCTCTAACCTCTTAAGAAAAAAAACCACAAACGCCTAAGCCTTTGGAAAAAAAAAAAAATTAAAAGGGAGAACATCATTTGCTCCGTAGAGAAAGAAGATAAGTGCCCCCAATGACAGGCGCCCTACCGACACTTACTTTGAAAAAAAAAAAAAAATTTAAGGGAGAACTTCATTTGCTCCCGCCAAGAAAGGGTCCGGCGCC
>JAJJWW010009271.1:0-38593 GCA_023531295.1 Papaver armeniacum
GATAAAGATAAAGGTCGCGGCAAATCAAAAGCATCGCTCTCATGATATTCTTCCTTCGCAAGAAAAGTATGAGGAGAGACAGGAGATGCAAAACTTCGAACATCGCAAAAGAATAGAGGCACGCATTTCTTTTCAAGTACAAGATTCTTCCCGCTCGTTCCTTCATCAAGCAAAGACCAAAGATTATTACAACAACAGATTTTTCCTTAAAAATCGCTCTTCAAGCAATATTCAAGGAAAAAGAGGCAAGATGTAGGATCATAATATCGCAACGTACGGTGACTCGGGGTTAATAAACAACGATGTCGCGAGGTAGTCGCATAGCCTAAAATAAACGACGCGATGAATAACGACACACAAAAAAAGAAAGACATGGAACCCGGCGAGGTTAAGAAGTGTCGCGAGATTGAATAGTCACACACTTGCGACACTTCGCGAGACATTCCCGAAAATAAAGGACTGCTTAAATAAGCCACCCACTATGTATTACCCTATATAAAGGGTTGAGTGGGTCTGTTGTAGAGAGAGATCTTTTTGAATTGTTAGGCAAGTCATTAGGAGAGAGAAAGTTTAAGAGTGTATGAACTTCTAAGTGTAATTCTATTTTCCTTGTGTAAACAATCCATGAATTCAATCAATAAACATTCTTGATCTTACATCTTTCAATAGGCTAACTAAGCAAAATATAGTGAGGGGTGTAGTGTGGGATTTCCTGCTACTACACTGCTCTTTTGGCTCCTTAATTTCTCCGAGCTTTATTTACTACCTAAAAAAACAAAATTAATTAATACAAATATTTATTCTTGAAAACAAAGAAAACACAGAATCTGGGATAATATCTGATTTCTGAGCACAAAAGATGAGTTAAATGCCAATAAATAGATGTAGAAATATGCAACATTTGGCACTCATCAAATACCCCCAAACCTGAATTTTACTTGTCCTCAAGTGAAATGGAAATTAAGAAATCCTAACTATACCACTGTCGCGGGTCTCTCGAATGCATTTAGCGTATGCACTAAGCCTTTAAACCGCTAGGTGTCCCTAGTGGACGAGTTGTAGTCTCGTGAGGGTTTACTAGAGGTGTACCCACAAAACCTTCTCCAACTTCGGAGTGTAAAAGAGTCTCAAGCATCCTAGGATCTATGAGGACATAGAGTTTCTGCATGCTAGTAACACGAAATTAGAACTATCAAAGAACGCATTCTCATCCTTAAGTGCTGAGCGAGAAGTAACCATACCATATGAAAGAATTCGGATTCGATTGTGATCATAAGCCTCGACTTCGCCTCACCATTAGGGTTTTATGATAATTGCACTCAAAAGATTGTTTTTTAGTCTCTCATGTGTGCGGCGGGGAATAAAGAGAGAAATCCCGCACACGTTGTAGGTAAGAAGGATAACCTTCCGAAATGATTTCGGAGACTCCACGTAGTGTGGACAAAAAGAATCCTTTTCTCGATGATCTCTAAGAAAGGAAATCAACCATTAGCAAGGGTGGGAGTACTCACTTACCTTCTCACCCGATCGGCAATTAATATCACTCTCTCAAAGATTCATAGAAACGTCTTCAATCTTCGGTCTTCGGTCTTCAATAGCGATGATGAACTTGAACTTCACAAAAACATGACAATTTTTTTTTTTTTTTTTTTTTTTTTTTTTAAGAAAGACTAAAATGAAAATAACAATAAAACTCAATTTTTCACAAACTTCGTTAATTCTCATCTTCTTTTCTTTTCTTTCCTTTGTTGCATGTAAACCTTGGACTATTTCAACTTTTCTTCAAATATTCGATGGTGCTCCGCTTTATTTGACGATGATGTGTTTCTATGGGTCTGTTGATTGAGAGAGAGTGATGCTAACTGCAAATCGGTATTTAGAAGAAGTTTTCGTCTTTAAACGTCACCCTCATGATTGACAAAAATTAGCACTCAAGAGATCAAAGTAGTGCTGAAAGTGGTACGAAGTTGGGTAGCTCACCATTCCTACCCGGAATTGACGTACGGTGACACACACTCTAACAGTTTTTCTAGAAAGTTGCAAAAAATTTGAAGGTTGGTGCCTCACTTGATGTAAAATGGGTAGTCTCCACTATGGGTGATCACAATTCTACTACCGAATATCTAAACATCACCTAATTCGCTCTCCCAAGATGGTTAAATCCAACTTTAACGCTCTAATCAACTAAGAAACCCGATTGTGTTCTCCAAGACTTCCAAGTTCTGTTATTTCGGCCAGACTCTCTATGTAAACATAGCTAGAAGCATGCTAGTGACTCTAAAATCTCTAAAAGTTGGAGGTTTTTATTTGCAAAAAGAGTTTTGAATTTTTTTTTTTTTTTTTTTTTTTTTTTGAAAGTAAAAGTAAAAGAAAGACTAAAAACTCTATATGCAAATTCAAATGCACCCCCAAACCTAAATCAAACATTTTCCTCAATGTTTCAACAGATAATAAACAGTCACATACCATGAGAACTATGATGAGTAGAGAAAAGGGAAGAGATTACCTGGATGTCATGAGGCAAGGTTAGAGCTTCATTTGTCAAGGCTAGAATCCAACATTCTCAGTGGAGATCATATCGGATTAGCACAATATATGTACAAGAAGACTCAACCGATTCAAGAAAGAAAAATTTAACAAGTCCTACTGGATTATATACAATGAAAATTCACCATATACCAACAATCTAAAGAGTTGAGGATCAACCCAAAAGACGGTATGTACAAACATCAACAGCCTTACACAAATATAACATGAGAGTGCAAATAAGGCTGCATATGGGAATGATTTTCCCCCAAACCTAAACTTGTCAACAGATGTGTTTGTGAGCACAAAATCTTGCAAATTTAAGGGTACATCATGCACAAGGTCTAACTCAAAATGAGTTTTGCTAAGAACAAAGTGATATACATATTCCAACCGTGGCTCCTTAAAGGTGTTATACTTTGATGCAAAATAGTCCAAGAGGACTTGGGAAGCACAAAAGCTCTAGGCCTAAATTGGGCATTTTCGAAAAGTTGGTTTTGCAATTTTGTTACAAACTACACCTAGGTTTGGTGGAGGAGTTTCAATCTGTGCCTTAGGAGAGAGATTAGGTACATCTACGTTGTTTTCATGTATAAGATCATTTGCACCATCACATACTTTCCTAAGGTCAGAAGAGGGTAAATCATGTTCACCTGCATAGAACAATTCATCAATCTCCATGTCATAATCATCATTATCCAAAAGTTCAATCTCATGCATAAGATCATTGGTGTCAGCATTCTCATTTTCAGATCCCAAATCAGCATCACATGTATGAATATTAGAAGAAGCATCATTCATAGGGTTCACAGAAGAGACACTTAATGTCTCTGAACCTAAAGATTCTACTATATTTTCAAAATACACATGCTCTTCATCATCATCATCATCATAACAAAAATTCATCTCCCCATTCAAAATTTGAGCATTTCCAGTGTACTCATCTACCTCTAGATTAGGTTCATTTGAAGGAGAGTTTTCACTAGTGAGTATGCATGTTTCATATGAATGATCATTACATGGTTGTGGACATGGTTCACTAGAGAAGGGATGATCATGCATTTTCCATCCAAGTATATCATTGTTTTGCGCTATGAGCTTTTCCATTAGTGATTGCATACAAGGGGTTGGGGGAGTATAACATTGTTCATCCTCCCATGGTGGTTGATGATACATGTGTGCATGGTTGTAAGGGTTCTTAGAATCTGATCGCAACCTTCGAAAGGCTGATTATGGTCCCAATGATTACCAAGATAGTCACTTCTAGACAATTCGTACATTGGATTATCATGGCTTTCCCTAGACACGCCTAAAATCATGCAAAATATAGCATTTCTGCCAGGTGGCCTAAGCTACCACACAAGGTACAAGCATACATTTCATATTGTCTAGGGGAATTAGATTCGGAATGATTTCTCATGTAATTGCCTTTCTAAAGCGATACTTGAGCTTCTAATTGATCTAAAAGTAATGACCTGGGTATGAGAAAGTTGTTCATTTTCAACCCGTGGTGGATGATACATGTGCTCATAATGATTAGGTATGTGGAGTCGGGACACCGAGAGGGCTCATATAATTCCCTAAAATCACTATGGTATGTGGGGAGTCCATACCGTGAAGCATGCCCGTAAGCAAGCTCTCTAATGGATTTGTTTGTATCCCCCGGTTTGGACAAAATCCCGACATGATCTAGCAACTTAATTTGAACTCAAAAGAAGCATAGCTTAGCACATATCAAGCATGTATAACCAATGATGTCTCAAAACAGGAAGCTAAGCCCAAGTGATGCAAATACACATGCCCAAAGGTTATGCAAAAGCCGGGGTTGTAGTGGGCTCAGTTTGGTTTATTGGGTTTAGTTTGGTTTATGTGGGATTTGGTTTGTGTGGGCTTTGGGTTGTTGCACAGCAGGCCTCAGTTTTGGTTTAAATGGGCTTTAGTTTGGTTTTTGTTTAAGCAGCCCAGGTGATGTGCAGAGGAGCAGAGTCCAGTGAGTTTGGCAGGTTAACATCCAAGGTTTGAGTGCACAGGTTGTGCACAACACAAGAAAAGCAGCAATTTGTACAGGAAGGCAAATGAATACAACACAGAGCAAAGACAAACTCACGTAAATGATACCCGATTCTAAGTACACAGGAGACAAAGCAATCGCGCTTATGCACAGGTTGGTAGGTTTACTCAAAGACAAGTTAGCTTATGCCTGTGCTAGGTTATGTGCAACACGCTTCATTCACAAAGACAAGCTTTGGTGATCACTGTGGTATCAACAGATTCACAAATTGAACATTTTACAGCACAGGGTATCCAGCAGGGTATATCACTCACAGCATCATACATTCATCATAGTTCAGCACACAATGGGAGTGGGCAGATCAAGTTCAAATTGGCCAGTTTACACAACACAGGTTATGTGCAGCTAAGCTTAGCTTGTGCACAGCCCAGCAAGCTACTCAGATAAAACAATTCGTGTAGTAGCAGGAAATCCCACACTACACCCCTCACTATATTTTGGTTAATTAATCTATTGAAAGTTGCATAATTGAGAATGTTTATTGATTAATTTCATGAGTTCTACCCAGGAAAAGTAGAATTACACTTAGCAAGTAAAACACTCTTAAACTTTCTCTCTCCTAATAACTTGCCTCACAATTCTCCCAAGATCCCCCTTTCACAACAGACTCACTCGACCCTTTATATAGGGTAATACATAGTGGATGACAGCTAAGCTATCCTTTATTTTCGGGAATGTCTCGCGAAGTGTCGCGAGTGTACAACTATTCAATCTCGCGACACTTCTTAACCCTCGCCGAGATCTCACGTCTTCTTTATGTCTCGCTTTGCCGTTATTCTTTGCGTCGTTTATTTTAGCTCTCTGCGACTGCCTCGCGACATCGTTGTTTATACACTTCGCAAGTCCTGTACGTTGCGATATTATGGTCCTACATCTTGCCTCTTTTTCCTTGAATATTGCTTGAAGAGCAATCTTTAAGGAAAAATCTGTTGTTGCAGTAATCTTTGGTCTTTCTTTGATGAAGGAATGAGCGAAAGAATACTTGGACTTGAAAAGTAACGTACTTGCCTCTATTCTTTTGCGATGTTCGAAGTTTTGCGTCTCCTGTCTCTCCTCATACTTTTCTTGCGAAGGAAGAATATCATGAGAGCGAGTCTTTTGATTTGCCGCGACCGCTTATCTTTATCTCTGTTTGACTCCGTTACGTTTTTAACCATTAAAGCCCTTTTTCGACACGTCTCTACCAACCGTTTATTCTTGACCGTTTATGTCTCTTCTCGCATTAAATGACCTCGTTTTTTTCTCGAGGATCTTTTTCCCTATATATAGTTTTCTTCTCCTCCTCTTTTCATTCTTTAGTTTTTTCTCGCAACTTTCTTTGATTCTCTCCTTCCGCAATTTACGCTTCACTCTACCGCAAATCTTTTCTTCATCCTTTCTAACGTTTAATCCTAATCTCCAAATTCCCCTCCATTCCCATACTGATAATGGCTGCCATTAGTCGTGCATACAAAGCTTCTTTTGATGAAGTTCAACAGAAGTTGCTCGAGAAGGGTTTCACTCTATCGACCATTCCCGATCAAGAACCCTCATCCATTCTTTCTGCAAGGTTATTTTCTGATCATCAATGTGATGATCAAAGGATTATCGTCTCGCTAGGTCACTTCTCGCTGGGACTTCCTATTCCCTTATACGATCCAGAGTTGCCTCTATTTTATGAAATCTTGGCCCATGAAAAATTCTCTCGGGCTGTATATCAGTTGAGTGGCGATTGCATTCGCCTAATGCTTGAATTCGCGAATCGTGGCGCTGGCAAAGGATCTTTATACTCTACTACTGTTAGACACCCCGATTTCAAAGACTTGGAAATATCTGCAGAGAAGTACACTGTAGAAAACTTTTTTGAAAATTATTCAGTGATAAAGATGGTTAATGCGAAGTCTCGCTGGGGCATTCGCCTGAAAAAGAAGGATAATGTCTCTGAGGATAAATTGCTCATGCAGGATATTGATTGGCTTTTGGGTAATAATACTACTCCTCGCCACTCCAAAGATGAGAAATGGTGGGTTGTACCCTTGTTTTTAAATGGTCCTTATATCGCGGGCTCGCACGTTCTTCCTGCGAATCTCGCAGGGTATCATCCTTGGGAGTTCAAATGGCCTGATAAAGCAAATGAGGTATGTTTCCCATTTTAAACCTTGCCTTTGCAACTTTTTTTTTTTTTTTTTTTTTTTTTTTTTTTTTTTTTTTTTTTTTTTTTTTTTATGTTGAGTTTGTATAATTTTTCAGATCGCCAAGTTGAGAAGAAAGTACAAGAATAATCCGTTGGAGAGTACTCTGACCATACTTCGATCGCTTACGAGTGAAGTAAGAAACACTTCCTTTGTTATTTGAAACAATATTGTTGCCTCTGTTTCTTATCTTTAACCGTATGCGAAGGTTGGAGTTGAAGAAGCTGTAGCCGCGAAGGATAAAAGTAAGGGCAAAACTGTCGCTCGCAAGAATAAATCCTCTGCTCCACTAACTAAAAAGCGAAAGATTCAATCTTCTTCTCGCCTTAACTCAAACTCTGAGTCTTCTGATGAGGATGACCATGATTCGAATCGCTCTCTCGCTACAGGGACCCCGTTAACTGGTTCTTCTATGGGTCGGCTTGTCTAGTATCTTCTCTGATTCTTTCCAAGGAATGGGAGATGCTCCCCTAGCCTCTCTCTGCGGAACTCTCGCAAACGTGTGCAATGCCACTCTACTGGAGGGCAATGATTCTTTCAATGGAGTCTCTAGGACTATGTCTCCTGACTTCTTGAATGCGCTTGGATCCTTGGTATGTATATAATCATATCTCCCCATTGACTTTTTATTGTTGTATATGTGTTAACAGCTTTTCTATCTTCTTTCATAGGTTGGAAGGTCTTCTTTTGTAGTTGCCTCGGATCTTGAGAGAAGCGTAGCAATCTTGAAAGGAAAAATTCTCGGTTAAATAAGAGGATTCGAGAATTAGAGGCGAAGGCTGCGCGTCATCTCGCGATAAAGACGAGAAAATTCAAAAGTTAAATGCCGAACTTGATTCCCAAAAGGAGAGGGTATCCACCCTTCAAAACGCTAATCAACAACTTTATGGTATAATATTTTGCCTTCTTTTTTATTATTTTTATTTTATTGGTCGCGTATTGCCACCTAACTTATTACTTTCGCAGACGTATATAATCTCTCCGATGAGGCTATTCTTCTCCATACATTTCGAACCTATGGATAATAACCTTCTTCTCGCTCACCTCAACACTTCTTTAAGTAGTTCTTCGAACAAAATTAACTCTCTTTCATTAGATGAACTTGGACCAAATATCGCCTTTTAGAGATTGAACATAGATCTGGTTTAAGTGCGGCCAACCAATTTAAACAAATGTTTCTTGAGTCTCGTAAAGAAATCAAAATTTTGAGGAAGAAAATTAGTGATCATATAGATGACAAAGACCGCATTGCTAACAATGGTGCTCAAGCATTAGCAACATTTCAAAAATCTCTTCTTGAGTTACAAATTGAGCGAGATGAATTGCTTCGCTGAATTCCTTACTTAGTGAGCGAGAAGATCAGATTCGTTCGCTCCTTGTTATAAATAATGATGATGAATTCGCCTGGGCTGCGAAAGTTTTAGATAACGCCAGAAATAACCTAGGTGTTGATGTTAGTCTTCACGCCGAGCATACTTCCTTGGTTAAAGATATGATATCTGACAGAGAAGGTTGCTTATTATACCTTACTGCTTCTTATTTCCGTAATATTGCTTGTAAATTGTTAACTTGTTGTTTCTTATTTGCAGAATCTGAGAAGAGGCTTCAGGTTAGAATTAGAGAGCTTGAATCGAAAAGAACAACTGTGGGAATTTTCCAACGAGAATTGAAGAACTCGAAACCGGAAAAGAACATTTCGCAAAGAATCTCTTCCTTCGCGAGAATAGATATTCCAAGTTGAAGAAACAATTTCTAACGACAGGTGGAGAATTTTAACAATGATCTTTGTTCGTTTGCGCAATAGAGGCATGGAGTATGTTTGTAAGGACCACAATATCCCTCTGCATTCATATCCCTGGCTTCTTGAAAAGGTTCCTGAGAATCTGCCTGTCTCAGACGTTTCTGATAGCGAGGCTGGCGAAGAAGAAAATTCTGGCGATGAGAATAATCAGAATGAAGAATCAGATGAAGAAGAAGAATCGCCAAAGAAATAACTTTTTTCGTTTTCTTTCTCTGCTTGTAGTATCTGTACATTTCTGTATCCCTATTATAGTGTATTTCTTGGATTTTTCTCCTCTGAATTCAATCTTCAGCCCCCTTTTTTGGTAGTTCTTCCTTGTAATATAATTGATTAATATTATTGATGTATAATTCTTGCATCAGAAGGTGAATAACAATACTTCATCTTTTCCATTCCCATACTTGCCTCTGTTATTCTTCTTCAGATGGAAGATTTTAGTTGTCATCATGTATTTTGTTGGTTATTAATTGTATAGCCGCGACGAGATCGCAGGTATCTTTATGAATCGAGAATTCTATCTCTTTTTACTGCGACAAGGTCGCAGGCCGCCTCTACACTTTCATGCAAAGGCCCATTGACCTTGCCTTATCATTTTGTGTGGTCTTCCGAGTTAGACCTCCCTAATTAGAGGTCCTCCCCTGCCACCTTTCATCGCGACAAAATCGCAGGACGTCTTTACACTTGCATGTAGAGACCCCTTGATCTTGCCTTATCATTTTCCAAGTATTTTTGCCTCTGCAGGATGTATTAGTTGCGACAATATGACAGGCCTAGATATTCTTGCGAACATAAAGCCCCATGACATTGCCGTCGTGCGACGAAATCGCAGGACGTCCGTACACTTTCATGTAAAGACCCATTGATCTCGCCTTACCCTCGCGTTAGTATTATTGCCTCTGCAGGATCATTGCACAAATATGACAAGCCTAAGTCTCCTTGCGAAAACAAAGCCTCATGACATTTATGTCTGCTTTGACACCCCCTAATGGAGAGTGTCGCCCTTATCATCTCCCCGGTTGCCCCTTCAAGGAGGCGAAACATCGGCCATACAAGACTAGCTCCTCCCATCCGGTCTTAACAACAACCAGCTTGTTTTCGCAGCCTCTTATCCCTTATACCTATATGGTTTATGGTTACGAGACCGCACCCTAAGTGGAGTTTTCTTCGGGCGAGTGCAACGCATGCCAAGACTTGCCAAGAATGGCCGGGGTAGGTTCATCCATCCCGGGCACTCCGCTCAACGTGTACCTCGGCGCCTTGTGCATACACTCGACTCCTTGGAAGAGACCCTCGGTCGCCCAACCGGGTATAACCTACATATATAGTTGGGAATCCAAGGTATCTCCCAGGATAGGCTTTCATGGGCCCCAAACCGCATGACCTGTGTTTTCGGGAGCGGTGTAACCTTCCACCCGAGCCATGTTAAGAGATACCCCCTTATATGACGCACTTTAGGTCTTACATTTGCCTCTTACGAAATATAATTCGCGAACTAGGTGTACGCCATAAAGGTTCGTCCCATTCATTCATTCTTTTTATTCAATCATTCTTCATCACTTGCTATTTTGTGTCTCGCGAGATATTCGCCAATTCATTCATCATTCCTTATCTCTTGTTGTGTTGTTAAGCTAGTCATGACTTTTTGCTATTCTTATCGCGATCTCTTCATGGATTCTCTCTGCATTTTATTGAATGTCGCAAATATCTAGCGAAGAAGTACTTCATCTTGATTCGTTTTTTCATCTTTCATTATTACGGGTAATATTTCTTTAGATATAACCTATTCCATGGTCTATCCAATTTTTGTCCCACATCTCTTCCTTGGTGGTCCATCAATCTATATGCCTTTGTACCAACTACCTCTTTGACGATATAAGGTCCATCCCATTTTCTCGCCAGCTTGCCTCCACTTTCACGTTGATATCTTTGGGGTTTCTCGCAGCACCAAGTCTCTCCGGTTGGAATTCACGTATTTTGACGCGCTTGTTATATTCTCTAGCCAATCTTCGCCGGTAATTCTCCATGTGTCGCAACGCCTTCTCCCTTTTCTCTTCCAATTCATCCAATTTGATTAGAATATTTCCGCACTAAGATTTTTCTCCCAAACTTCTTTCTTAGTTGTCGGGATCACGACTTCGTTGGAAGCCACGGCTTCAACTCCATATGTTAAGCAAAAAGGTGACATTCCAAAGAGCCTCTCTTCTTGTTGTATTGTATGCCCATACCGCACCGGGTACTTGTTCGCACCATCCTCTATTGTGTCCTTCTAACTTCTTCTTCAATATATCCGCAATTGTCTTATTTGTTGCCTCCGCCCGACCGTTAGCTTGCGGATACAAAGTGGAGTCGATTTCCACATTTTATTTTGAATGCATTAAGTAACAATTCTATGTTTTGTCCTTCGAATTGTTTCCCATTATCAGATACCAACTGTGCGGGGATCCCAAATCTGCATATGATATTCTCGAATATGAAAGTAAAAATATCTTTGTCGCGAATGTGTTGTACCGCTTTCACTCGACCATTTTGTGAAATAATCCGTTGCGACAATTAAATATCTTCTACCGCCTGTTCTGGTGCAAAAAGGTCCCACGATATCTAAACCCCATTTTCCAAAAGGCCACACACTTCTTGAAGAATTTAATGGTGCTCCCGGTGCATGTATCTTCCTCCCGTGTCTTTGACAATCTTCGCAGCGTCTGGCTATTGCTCTCGCGTCCTCATGCATATATGGCCAATAATATCCTTGCGTCTTTGCCTTGTATGCCAAAGATCTTCCACCGCTATGATTTCCTGCATCCCCACTATGCAGCATCTTCAATATGGTTTCTCCTTCTTTCCTTGTCAGACATCGAAGCAAAGGTCCATCAAAAGAACGCCGATAAAGCACGCCATCTCGCAATTCATAATTTGTTGCTCGGCTCTTTAATTTGTGTGCTTCCAATCTATTTCTTGGTACCTCGCCTTTCATTAAATATGTGTGAAGTTCTATCCTCCAATCTTCCTCGCGACGTTGCATCTCATCTACCACCATCATTATATCTGCTTCTTGTCCCTCTTCTTTATTAATTGACTACACTCGATGGCGTACGTATTTTGATATTCCTCAGCTTGGTCTGTCATCATACTTGATATAAAGGCAAAAGCATCTGCGAGTCTCGTTATCTCTCCTTGATATGTGCCTCCATTTTATTTTCGGTATTCGGGCCGACAACACTTCTACAAGCTTCCCGTATTTCGTAGGGATGGATCATTTGTAGCATACTTTTTCGTTATCCGATTTAATTGCCAATTATGAGTATTTGGTAATTCTCACACTCTCCATTTCATTTCTATTGCAAATCGTAAAGCATGTATTATGGCTTCGTATTCCGTTTCATTATTGGTAGACTCAAATTCCAATCTAAAAGCAAAAGCTAACTTATTGCCTTACCGCGAAATCATAACAATTCCCACTCCTTTACCTTCTCCATTTGATGATCCATCCACTAATATTTCCCACCGGTTTGGCTCAGTTAACAAATCTTTTGGATCTCCATGTTCTTCCTCTACATCCATCATTTCATCCACTGCTTCATCCTCCTCTAAAGGAAATTCTGCCAGAAAGTCTGCGACGACCTGTGACTTGGTTGAAGACAATATTTCATATTTGAGTTTGCAATGACTTATTTGAGCATTCCATCTTTCGACTCTTCCTGATCTTTTTGAATTTTTCATTACCGACTCGATTGGTACCTTTGTTACTACTCTAACAAAGATGTGCTGAAAATATATGCGAAGTTTAAATGACGCATAGACTAACGCTAGGATTAGTTTTTCAATTTTTGAATAATTTCTTTTCTGCGGCATTAAAAGTTTTCTTGATATAATAGATTGTTTTTTCCACTCTGCGTCCGTTCGCAATAAAAAGCGCACTTAGGGCGTGCGAAGTAGTTGCCAGATATATTAATAACTCTTCCCTGTGTTACGCTTCTTCGCATAATGGATACATCCATTAAATGTTCCTTAATTCCTTGTAAAGCCTTTTCACATTCGTCCGTCCATTCGAATTTCGATCCCTTTTTTAGAACACTGAAAAAATGTTTACATTTATCGACGATCGCGAGATGAACCTTCCTAGTGATGCTAACAATCCATTTAGCTTTTGAACATCTTTTTTGTCGCCAGGCGTCGGCATGTCGCGAATCGCTTTTATTTTCTCAGGGTCAACGTGTATTCCTTCCTTTGACACAATGTAACCCAAGAACTTCCACGACGCAACTCCAAAGGTACATTTTTCCGGGTTGACTTTGATGTTGAAACGCCTCATTTGCTCAAAAATTTCTTTCAAGTCTCGCACGTGATCTTCTCGCCTTCTTACTTTTTACTAGCATGTCATCTACATAGACTTCCAAAGTGTTTTATGTATCCATTCTGCGAATACCTCTTCTACCATCCTTTGATACGTCGCTCCAAAGATTTCGCAAACCGAACGGCATTTTAGTATAGCAAGTATAATCCTCTTGGAGCGAAGAAAGCAGTATGCTCTTGATCCTCTTTCTTGAGTGGGATCTGATTGTAACCTTTGTATCCATCCAGCGAGGATACCCTTTCATTCCCCGCCGCCGATTCGACTAGTGGGAATATCGGCAATGGAAAAGCTGTCTTTAGGGCAGGCTTTATTTAAATCAGTGAAATCAATGCAAATCCTTATTCCTTTGTTCTTCTTTGGAACTATAACCATATTCGCTATCCATTCGGGATATTTTGCTTGTCTAATGATTCCTGCGTCCAACATCTTCTGCAACTCTTCTTCTATCTGAGGGTGATATGCTGTTGCTATCTTTCTGATTCTTTGTTTGAATGGCTTCACATTTTTATCAATTTCCAACTTGTGACAAGCTACCGATGGATCTATACCAGGCATTTCATCCATATCCCATGCGAATATATCTTTATAATCTCGCAACAGTCCAACAGTTCTTTCTTCTTCATCCGCTCCCATGTTAGTTCCAACCCTTAGCATCTTAGGTTCTTCCTTAGTTCCAACATTCACTTCTTTAGTTTGCTCTGCCGCGACGTAACTGGCCTTCGGTTCTCCCATAGGGGTTGGTCCTTTCAGTTCCGTCGCGGGATCATTTTCTTCTCCCGAGGTCTCGCTAGGTATGCCTTTTCCTTCCTTCGCTTTGATCATGTAAACTCAATTCTTCTTCTTTCCTAGCTTCCCTCGCCATCCTTTTGCGATGCTTAGACATATTCTTTTGTTTGCTTATTTGTTCCTCGCAGCATTTTACTTCATTTTGATAATATATTCTTCCTTTAGCAGCATCCCCTTTGATCTCACCTATTCCAGCTTGGTGTTGGAAACTTGATACATTGATGAAGCGTTGACGCCTACGCTTTTATTGCATGTACCCATGGTCTTCCTAGTAATAAGTTATACGGTGATTCCATATCTACTATACTCAATGTCACCCGAGTTTCGATTCTTCCTAATGGAATACGTATTTTTATCTCCCTCTAACTTTGGTTATGGATTTACCAAAGCCTTGAATATTGTATGCATGAAAGTCATATCCTCGTCTTCATATCCCATCTTTTTGTAAGTGTGATAGAACATTATGTTCACAGACTCCTGTATCAATTAAAACTCCATTTACCACCCATGTTTTCGCTTGTGTTCTCCGATTCTTCTTTCTCCTTATACGCGTTAATTGCGATCACTAATGGAGATGGGTGATCCAAATTTTCTTTGGATATCTCTCCCGCCGTGAATGTTATCTCTTGTTTTTCCCAATCTTTCAAAGGTGATATCATTTCTCCACCTGTAACCTTCTTTCCTTCAAAATCCCGTTTGTGTATTCTTCCTCCGATATTTTCATGAAATTTACTAATCATTACTCCCGTATCCGCGCCACATGCCATATCTTTTTCCCCGCTTCATCCGATCTAAGAGTTTCCTTTCTCATTTTCTTGATCTAAACGGCTTTAATTGCGATTTTCTTTCTTGAACCAACAAGATTAGGTCCCCTGTTTCTAGCGCATATGTAGTAGCAGAAATCCCACACTACACCCCCTCACTATATTTTGGTTAATTAGTCCATTGAAAGTTGCATAATTGAGAATGTTTATTGATTAATTTCATGAGTTCTACACAAGAAAAGTAGAATCACACTTAGCAAGTAAAACACTCTTAAACTTTCTCTCTCCTAATGACTTGCCTAACAATTCTAAAAAGATCCCCCCCTACAACAGACTCACTCGACCCTTTATATAGGGTAATACATAGTGGATGACGACTAAGCTATCCTTTATTTTGGGAATGTCTCGCGAAGTGTCGCCAGTGTACAACTTATTCAATCTCGCGACACTTCTTAACCTCGCTTGGGTTCCATGTCTTTCAGTTGTTTTGTGTGTCGTTTCTCATTGCGTCGTTCATTTTAGTTTCCTGCGACTCCCTCGCGGTACCGTCGTTTATTGATCCCGCGAGCCCTATGCATTGCGATATTATGATCCTACATCTCCTTACAACAGACTCACTCGACCCTTTATATAGGGTAATACATAGTGGATGACAGCTAAGCTATCCTTTATTTTCGGGAATGTCTCGCGAAGTGTCGCCAGTGTACAACTATTCAATCTCGCGACACTTCTTAACCCTCGCCAGATCTCACGTCTTCTTTATGTCTCGCCTGTCGTTATTCTTTGCGTCATTCTCGGTCGCGAGGGAAGAATTAGATCTTTTTAACTCAGAACATTGATCTTTAAATTGGCTCACTTTTACACTCAATGTTATTCTACCCTGAATAAGTTTATCTCTCTCGGAGGAAATTTCTTCAAGTTGGCTTCTCAAAGTATGATTAGCTTGTTTGTATTCTTCGCATAACTTTTGACAAGCATTATCGCCGCGAGTAGCTCGCCATCTTATTCAACAAAGAACGTTTCTCTTGTGAAAGAGTTCGATTCTCATCTGATAAAGTTTCCAACTCCAAATTAGTCTTAGTCAAAGCATAAGAAAGGCGAGATAAGTCATTACTTAATGAGACTTGCTCTTGCGATAAATCAAAATTCTCTTTAGACAAATTATTTATTTGATCATCACCGCATAGGTATGAAGATTATCTAAGAGATTATACCGCTCCATCCAAGCATCTCTTTCAACTCGAACTTCTTCAGCGATAGACTCCGCTTGATATATCTCCATTATTCGTTTTTGGTTTAATAATTTGAGGACGCGCAAGGGTTTGTGTTGTGATCTTAAAAAAAAAAAAAAAAAAAAAAGGGGGTTGTGAGAGCATACTTTTTAATTCTTCATTCTTCTCGCGAAGGTTATCACGATCCAATGAGATGTTGTGAAATTTTGATTTTCAAGATGTAGACTATTACATCTCACGATCATAGCTTGGAGATCATCCTTCAACTTGTTAACTTCTTGAACCAAAGATGCTTGCAAAACCCTGTCAGGACCAAGATGCTTACTCAGAATCTCGCAAATGTCAGACTTAATAGGATCGATGGAAGTCTTCTTGGCATCGCTCACAAGATCGGAGAGGACTTTGAAAGCTACCTATCCCTTCTAAATTTTCTTTGGTAAGAGGGATTTGCTCGATGAAGAAGCAATAATGGCGAAGAAGATGGAGACGAACCATCTTTTGTTGAGGGGACATCGCGAGAAAGGGGAATCTCGGGAAGGATTGGAGAAATGCCAGGAGGCATGAGTAGTAGGGGTGTTATGAGGAGCTTGATCTACGAAGAGTTCGAGTTCAGACATAAGAATGCCTTCATTAGAAATGTTCTCGCGGGAGGAAGCTTTAACGTTGTCGTGCGAAGACTTCGCAATTGGAGAAGGGGGTCTGAAAGAAGGAAAGGAGACGCTAGGAGTGACCAGATTGGGTTGGCGAGGCCTCTTGGGAGTTCTATCAACAACCTCGTCATCCTGCGAATAACAAGTTAAATAAGAAACAGAGGCAACAATGTATTGTTAATAAAAAACAAATGTTTCTTAGATACCTTGTCACCCGCAGACTTTCTTTTCGAGGCCATAGATTTTACTCGCGAGGAGGACTTTGGTGGCACAAGAGGCTCTTGTTGTGAAGTAGGTTTCAGTGGCGAGCCCGATGGCTTTTGTTGCGAAGTAGGTTTCGGTGGCGAACCCAAAGAAAGAAGAGGGTCCTTCACGGTAAACTTAGTTCTGGATTGGTTCTTGCTGAACAACAATGGCAGAAAGAGAATTACAAAGTTAATCATACCAGTGTGATTTCAACAAGGAAAGCTGATTTGATCAACCACAAAATCAGCCAGATATGGCACAATTAACAAACCTGGACGCCATGAGAATAACAACTGTTAGGGAATAGCAAAAATGGTGAAGAAGATGGTAAGAATAGACAAACACTTGCGTTAACGACAAAGAAGAAGAACACTTGCGAGACGATGATGAAGAAGATGAAAAGGAAAAGGAAAATTCTTCACGGGGGATACTCCTATAAATAGACGAGAAAAAATGTTAGTTAACATTAAATGCACCGATAAAAAGGTAGATATGGACACGTGTAAACGGTCACTACTAAACCCAAGGAAGAGGACGAAAAGAACTTTAGAAGAATCCAAATATACAAAGATATTTCCTAATAGGCGAGAAGAGACTGCGAACTCGATTATTCCGCAACACATGAGGCAAGAAATGACACTTCAAATATAGGAGCTTCGGCATCGCAAAAGAATAGACACGTACTTTTCAAGTACGGTATTCTTCGCTCATTCCCTCATCAACAAAAACCAAAGATCACTACAACAACAGATTTTTCCTTAAAGATCGCTCTTCAAGCAATATTCAAGGAAAAAGAGGCAAGATGTAGGATCATAATATCGCAATGCATAGGGCTCGCGGGATCAATAAACGACGGTACCGCGAGGGAGTCGCAGGAAACTAAAATGAACAGACGCAATGAGAAACGACACACAAAACAATGAAAGACATGGAACTGGCGAGGGTTAAGAAGTGTCGCGAGATTGAATAAGTTGTACATCGCGACACTTCGCGAGACATTCCCGAAAATAAAGGATAGCTTAGTTTGTCATCCACTATGTATTACCCTATATAAAGGGTCGAGTGAGTCTGTTGTAGGGGGATCTTTTAGAATTGTTAGGCAAGTCATTAGAGAGAGAAAGTTTAAGAGTGTTTTACTTGCTAAGTGTGATTCTACTTTTCTTGTGTAGAACTCATGAAATTAATCAATAAACATTCTCAATTATGCAACTTTCAATGGACTAATTAACCAAAATATAGTGAGGGGTGTAGTGTGGGATTTCCTGCTACTACAATTCGGCTACTCTTGAAATGCACAGATGCACATTTGATGTTAACAGGGTCACACAGATGCTACAGATGAACAGATGAGCAAAAAGCGACTTTCAGCACTACAACAGCCCTAACATGACACCAAGTGTCAACTGGCATGGTTGATTTCAATTTTTGACAAGTTAAGCCCCAAAAATTGCAGGGCATATGGCTTAGCTCAGCTGATAGCAGGCTTACCAGGTCTCACACAAGGTCTGTAAATGGCTCAACAGGGTTTGTAATAAGCTCGTGGTTGACTTCACTTGGGCTTCGCCTAACCTGGGTTATCCAAGTAGCAGCTCACACTCAACAGCTTCAGGGGCTGGAGCTGAGCACATGCAGAGGCCAAGAGTTCACAAAGCAATGAAGCACAGATCACTCAAACACACAGACTTCAGGGAGTAACCGCTCACAGGTGAAGATGCTCAGTAATGCACAGATGATACAAGCTCATAGATGTGATAACAGATTTATGCATACACTCATACAACTCAGCACAAGGTCACAACATACTCAGCTAACATGCTTACAATTTAACTACCAAGGAGCCACTCATATGAACATTATAAATAGCAGGGGATGCTCAGGGTGCAGGACAGATGAAGTCAACTCACTCAGTTGATCTCAGATGGTTTAATGGTTCAGCAAATGACAGATTACAGGGGTATGAGCATGTTTTCAAGGCTTACAATCTTGCACAAATGAGGTTGACAACATGCTCAGCAATTGACTATTATTGATATTGTTACACAGATGCTCAGATTAGCAATCACACAAGGCTGTCAACAGCTTGAGTTGATGTCAACTATCTCAGTTGACTTCAACTTGGTTTGCAGCTAGCCTAGTTATCCAAGTTCAACCTCACAGCTTCAGGGGCTGGAGGTCAATATTTCACAGTGTATGCTCAGGCAATACAAGGTTCATTCACAGCTCAACAAGGTCACAGGATTGCTACTCAAGTTCTACAGCTACAGGGGCTGGAGCTGAGCACAGATTATGTTGAAGCTAAGGGTTTGTGATAAGCACAGGGCAAGTTGTATCAACTGGGTTTAGGCACAAGGTCAACAAGCAAGCATACATGCTATCATTCATTCATTCATTCAAGTAAGCAAGGTTTGAGATACATTACCACCAGTATAAAACTGGGTTTAGGAAATCCACAGTGGTCTGCTCCTCTGCTTGTCTTTCTTGGATTGTACAGCAGCTCCACAAGCACCTGTTACTCAAGAAAGATATCTCAGTCCCCCATTTTGCACAGTTAAAGCAAAAGGCTCAAAATACTAGTACTGGAATTTCAAAGCAATGATTCTGCAGTATGAAGATTGGGAAAGAATGCCACCAAAGTCAACTCTTGGAAAGACAGATGCTAAATGCTAAATGCAATGACTAAGTTAAATACAGTGCATAGATAAGGATACTAAAATGCAGTTAAGATTAACAACTAAAATGCAATGATTGTAACATAAGAAGAAAATTAACAACTAAGTTACACTTAATACAAGGCTAAAATCAATAATTCAAGGTGAATATGTACAGGGGTGAGTGGAAAAACAGTGAAGAAAGCACAGGATCAGCACAGCACACGCCAAGTCCCCGGCAGCGGCGCCAAAAAATTGGTAGGCTTTATAAGTGGTTTGATTTTAATGCCTACATGTTATAACTGCAAGTGCACAGCGCCTGTTGGAGGCGTGGCAAGTACAGTCGATCCACAGAGACTTGTGGTGCTGTATGTTGATCTAAGGCTTTGCTTCGATTTCTAGAAGTGATGAGATATATTTGTTGTTTGTCGATACGACTGAAGTTGAGTGTTATAACAATGAAGTAAAGATGAAATACAAACAGTGAGAGTAAAGGGGCACTAGGATTGTCAAATCCACCACTAAATCATGCTATGTGTTCAACTAAATGGAGCTTTCTTGTTCCTGTGGTAGACAAGGATAATGTGTCAAGATTATCACCTATCTAAGGAGTTTCACCTAATGATAACTCAATTATCAGCTAAGGTACTAACCTAGAGCACTATTTGTCTAATTAAGCACAACTAGTCAAGAGAATTAGCAAATATCTCTAAGGTTTGAGTCAAGCATAACCAATACTGATTTTAGCCTAACTACAATGCATACATGGCATTCATTGTGAGAGTAAATCATTGGAAAGCTAGAATTGAGATTATCTTTATAGTTTAAGCATTCAAGAACACCCACACAAAGTAGAACAACATGACATAGAATTAGGGTTTCATTGAAATCCTAGCAAACTATTTTAGAACATGATTAAAACATAAAACAACTAAAATTGGTGCTCTGGCTAGTCCAGGCATATCCTTAAACATCTAACTCCTCCTCTATTTATACATGCAAAGGTAAACCCTAAATCTCTCCAAAACATCAAATAATTGAAAACCCTCTTACCCAAAAACCTAATTGGTTGTCTCCTCTGCTTGTGCGGCTCTGAGAACACCATACTCTGATTTTCCCTTGATTTGATGTAACCCTAACCTAATTCTTTCTATCTCTATCTTAGCTCCTAGGGAAGAAGCTACGAAATAGCTAGAGAGTGATTAGGAGGGGCGAAGATGGTGCGGCTGTTGCAGGGGTGGTTGTTGCTGTGTCAGGAGGTGATGGAGGTGGTGACTGCAACAGGTATGGGAGGAGAAGAAGAAGGTTTTCTCTGATGTGGACGGGAGAGGAAGAAAGAGAAGATGGAGGAGAAATGGTTAGGTCAATGGGGGTATAGGTATAGGGAACTTTGTTGTGGAGCGGGTACATCGAGTTTCGATGCGAGTGGAAGGAGCGAGCGTTGGATGCGGCGGGCGAGATCTGAATGGCTCAAGGTGAATCGGGCTTTGGATCCGGATCGTGGGCCGGGTCTTGGATAGCTCAAGCCCATGTCTTGTAGATGGGTTGCTCCTTGTTGGTTTGCAACTGATGCGCGCGCGGGCTTTGGCTTTCTGCTCCATAGATGCTCGTCTCCAGTTTTCTGCTCTTTTGGCTCCTTAATTTCTCCGAGCTTTATTTACTACCTAAAAAACACAAAAATAATTAATACAAATATTTATTCTTGAAAACAAAGAAAACACAGAATCTGGGATAATATCTAATTTCTGAGCACAAAAGATGAGTTAAATGCCAATAAATAGATGTAGAAATATGCAATATTTGGCACTCATCAGGTTACCTCCCAAGAAGTGCTAAGTTTAAAGTCTTCAGCCAGACATTGGAAAGGAATTAGTCACCTCATAGAATCATAAAGTGATAGCCGGAATAATTGCGGATCCCCAAAACCAAATAGGGCTATCACAAGTAAAAGGAATCTGCAACATCCCAAGAAAATTAGCAAATAAACACACCCTTGTCTAGTTTCTTGTTTAAGACAACTACATCTAGTTGTGGTTCAGGTTCAGGTTCTATAACTGGATCTAGGTAACATATTTTCATGGGTTGCATTTCCTCAAAAGTAGAATCCGAATGTTTAGGTTCTAGAGTCTGGAAAAACTCAAATAAAAGCTTAGAAGCACATAATAATAACCTAAATAATTGTGGATCCTCGAAGTCAATCAGTTTTGACTTACACAGCTGACCACAATAAGATTGGTGGTCTTCCTTAAGCAAATGTGTCGACCCTAATATCCTAAAGTAATTAGGTTTAGTCTTAAAACTTAATAATTGACACATCTGAAACTTATACGTTCCCACAATTGGAAGGAAGGTTTTTGGTGGGAAAACAAAGTCAATCGTGGTATCATAGCCTGGGTTAACCACATCAACCAGAGGATGGGTTTCTAACAACTGAACTTCTTTATGGACACAACTAGGTTCAGGAAAAAAGTGTATGAAGATAGTCTTATAAAATGGTTAAGGCACGGATGTCCAGTCCTAAGTGAGGGACTTTCCGAGAGTTAAGGTAAGGCACCGGGGAGAGTGATAATCACCCCCAAACTTTGAGTTTTCAGTGTCTCTAGATAGACTAGTCACAATTTCCCTAATTTCAAGAACATCAGAATCCTGAAAATGGTCAATTGATTCCTCTAAGTTATTATCAGGTAATGCATCCTTACTCATCTCTACGAGTTTATCGTCTTCTAAGACTAGTGTTTCTAAATCACTAGACTCTAAAACAGTATTCTCAGGGTAAACTCTTTCCTCTAAACCATTATTACAATCATATAAAGGATTATCAGCGAAAGTTTCTAGTAAAGGCCCGTTAACTAAGCTGTTAATCATAGTTACTTCCTCTGATTCACTTATAGGCACATCAAATAATGGATTATCCAACATATTGCAGGCTAAAGGAGCATGAACTACATCGTCTAAAACGGTGGCATCTCTAGTCAAATCCTCGTCCTTTCGAATAGGTGAATAATTATTAAAATTATTGGGATTTGAACCAGAAATAGTATTATCATTATAAAGTTCAATCGGAGTAACAAATTCCTGATCACTATGCCTATTTATTTCGAATTCTTCATCAACACTATCCTCATCATAATCATTATTATAAAAACATGAAAATGATTGAACCACATTTAAACAAGTAGTGTTACCAATTCTAACCTCGTCATCTTGATTATGCGAATAAATATCCTCATTTTCATGGGTATTATTGGAAATACTGTATTGGAAATACTGTATTGGAAATTAAGATTATTTCAAGCAAGTTTTTCGACAATCCTATTTGTACTTTCAGTAAATTGCTTAAGAGTCTTTTCCAAAGACATCCTAGTTGATTTGCTCCGGGTGACTCATCTGGAATATTTAAGGTTTCCTTCACAAATAAGGAATAACTCTTGAAAGCCTCTTCTAGAGAAATAGATGAATTGTTTTGCTCATAAGACTGACGCACGTGTGGATAGTAATTTGGCTCACCATGGTATGACCCATAACCTTCAAAAGGTTGGCGTTCCCAACCACTATTCACACTATGGTCATAAAAAGAGTGATGTCCATATTGTTCAATTGGATATTCATATTCATTGTGATGGCTATTATAATACCAGTTTGACATCCTAACTGCAAGGGAATTGTACACAAACACAAACAAGGCTGACTCGACCACAACAAACCTACTGAAATCTAGCAAACAAAAAGCATGATGGCTCCACTCAGATTGTTTCTAGACCAGCTTCTAATCTTTCGAAAAGGAACTCGTTACAATTTAAGCAAACCCCTCTGGAATCAATCCGAGTCAAAGTAAGTTGAATAGAGGCGAGGGAAGCTGCGTGGAGCTTTGATACCCAAGGCCTCACCGCATTACAAGGCGGCGCAGTCACGCATTCAACTCACAGAAACCATCATGAACTTCGAAGTATGCTTAAAAGAGTAACCAATATTTTTTCGAATGACTTTCCTATTAAGCTCGTTACCCTATCGGTCTCGTTCTAGTCCAAATTTTAAGGCTTAGGTTCGCGTAGGTTACGTGTTCCTAAGGCGGGCAAGAAGGAAACGGTGATGAAATCCGAGTCCTTATCTTGATATGGCCAGGCCTTGCCCTATACTAGAAAATTAAATCCGATTTCAGGTCCTCAACATATATGCATACAAAATCATCCAGTAAACCCGCTGACAGGGGATTCGCGGGTGTTTAGAATTCTTACCTCCCATTCCAGACGGGGGATGAACCGTTGAGGTCGACTCGGGCCACGACTCCTATGTCGTGTGCGAACCCGAGGGGCCGAGACGATATCGTAATCGTCGTCCTTCCCTATGCAGTTTATATTTAAATAACCCTTCTTAGGGTTTTTTTTTTAAAAAAAATGTCCAATGTTCAATGTCCAAAAATATAAAAGATTATAAAAATAAAAGCCTATTTACAGTTTCTAAAAAAATAAAAAATAAAAATATCTAATAAAAATAAATTAACTATACACAAAAATATTCTTCTTTACTCCTTTGGATTTTCTCTCTTCTTTCTTTCTTTGGCTTCGCTTTACTTCTCAACACTTTCTCTTTTATATAAGCTCCGCACCAAGTCTGAAATGCAAATAGAAAAACCAAAACGCGTAAAAAGGAACAAAATAATAAAAATAAAAATAAAAAATTAATAATAAAACCTAAAAACAAATCTATACACAAGTCCGCGTCGGCGGCGCCAAAAATTGGTGGTATTTTTCAATGATGTTGTAGAAAGTGGTAGTAAGGTTGTCGTTCACTCGGACTTGACGAGATTGATTTTAAGAATTAATAAAAGAAAAGAAAAGAAAAATATATACAAATATTGTCACAAGATGAAGAGATAGGATGGGACTCAGGATTCGGCCAAACTCATAACAAAAGGTTCAAATATTAATTCTTTTAACAATTATCGCTCAACAAATAAAAACATGGACTCTTATTTTTGCCAAGGTAGATTCTCAAAATATTAGTTATAAATCGTAAGCATGGGACATCAAACATTTAAGCAAGCATGACCCATCTAATAAAATAATAACTAATTTAATCAAATCATAATTCAATTTTTAATTAGTGCAAAAGTCATAAAAAGAATTAATTAAAATTACCCATGTATGAAATTTGTCTTCCTCCGTCGTCCCAAAAGAATGGGGTCTAGCTCATCATGTTGGAAACACGCTCAAAAATCATTGTTATTGCTCAAAGGAGGTGTACAAATGATGAAATGGAGAAAATGATGAAAATCAGGTGTTTGCAACGATTATAAGTGTTGCAAACACTGTTACAAAGAAGGTTAAAAACTGTTACTGTTGCTTTTAAGTCTGCCTCCGTATTACGACCCACGCCTAAGTTTCGTTGTCACTGTAGAAGAACGACTGCCTCTGTTGGTCTTTTGTTCTTCGTGTTCTTGATGCAGCAGCAGCAGCAGAGAATAATCCTGCAACTCGATTTTTTTGGCTCTGTGACGTTCTAAACTGCTCCCAATCTCTCCATTCCTCTTCTATGATATCTCAGCAACTATTTATATCCCCATTACACGCCAGTAAAGAAAATATTTTTTTCTTTCCTTTTTAATCTCATGCACGTATCCGCAGCAGTCATCTTCGTGCATACTATCCATATTTAGCTTCTTCACGCTTCTCTGGCGACCAGAATTCACCCAAACACGTGCGAAAGCACACGTCTAGACTCATTTGCTAACACTTGACTATCTCCTCCCGTACACGAATGCCCTGCTGTGTGGAAAAATCTACGTACCAATCCAGTTTGTTTGATTCTAACAGATTTACTAACCCTGTTTAATTGTAACAGGGTGGTATAAACTCATTGGGGCGATTAAATCTCCTCACAAATCTCCAAAAATCAGATCAAAGATTCTCGCTGATAACAAAATTTGAACCTGCACTTTTCCCGCCAATTTCTGTGGAAGAGAAAGGTTGCCCCCTATCCAGAGTAGGGGTGCGAATAGCAGCTGGCTCCCTGGGGTGCCCCTTAGCAATTGGGTTACCCCTTATCCAAAGACGAGAGTCCTAATAACACGTGTCCTCCGGAGGTGCTCTGAGCAACTTTTCGAGCCGAATTTTCCAAAAAATATTTATTTCCAAAAATACCTAAAAATACATAAAAACACAATATTAGTACAAAAATCGAGTTCCAACAATACCAACACTGAGGAAAATTCAGACACAAAAAATGTGTCTATCATTTATACATAGATAACAGTTATGTTAGGTATCAAAGTATTCGTTTAAAAATCCTTCTTTTCTTGTGAAGTAAGGTCGCTCTTGTTGTTCTTTCGGGAATGACATTTTATGGGAGAGAGTTCTTAATTGAACTTGTGCTTAATTGCCAAATCTTTGTGGGGAGTGCGGCTGTGGAATATTGTAGGAGTTATCTTGTATCTTTATAAACTCCTTGATGAATGCATTTAGTTTCGGCTGTATGATTGCATCTAATCAAAGTTGATATGTTATTCTCTTTTGGTCATGAAGTGTCTCTATGGAAATTTCATTAGGATCCCACTAGTTTTCGTACCTTTGCCAATTTTTATTGACAAAAAGGGGGAGAATTAATGTGTAGTTCACATTACAAATACATATGGTTTACGGATCATTATGTAAGGGGGAGTGGTTTTCATGTGAGATGAAGTATTGACTAAGGGGGACTGATACATATCACCATAGTATTGTTGTCAAAGTTGTGATACAGTTGAGATTTGATGTTGTGTAATAATACTATGACACTGTATAACAATGATTGAGAGCAATTGTTTTCTCATTGTTATAGCTATGGATCTTTAACAACTATGGTGCTGAGTTGAACACGTTCAGAATCACTGGAGTACTTGGAAGTGACGAATATTTCGAGTAACGTTGAAGAACCAAGGAAATCAAGCATTTGGATTGAGAGATACAAAGTGTATCTATTTAGTATTCCATATGTATTGATAGTTTTGTCACTAAAATTGAGAAAGGGGGAGATTGTTAGAGCACTGCTCGGTCAAACTCGCAAGCGTTGCTATCTCAAGCTTGTTGTCAAATTTAGTTGCCAAAACTATAAGTTTTGATTTCTAGTCTACTTATAGCTAAGTTTCGGATTAGGATAGAAAGTGTAGTTGAGCATTAGACTTCACGGCGTTCATCGATTGAAGACGAAGAACTACTAAGGGGAGCTTGTGGAACTTCATCAACAAAAGGTATGTGGAGACTTGAACTCATCTATCACTCAAAAGTCTATCTACTTTATCTCCTATTTGAGACAAAAATCGTATAACTATATAGACTTCAATTATACACATTTGATATTTCGAGCTGAGTTTAACTCGTTTACATATTTCTTGAAATATGTGTTGGTAAGCTTTCGCTATAACCAAGTTTATCTTATATTCTTTACGAAAGTCAAAAGATGATCATGTGAAAATCGCCTGGTAACATCTTACATGATTTGTGTGAGACAGTCATTTGATGTAGACTTGGAATGTTTCGTATTGACCATTCATGTTTCGTATTGACCATTCAATCACTTGAAAATTGCTTTGAAGCTAATAGTTTGTGTGAGACAACTATTCTCGTCTTCCAAGAATGTTTCAATGGTTGAAATAAGAGTTTACAATAATTGGATTTAAGCATAGTATGTGTACTTGCATATATGTAATCCATGTCCGGGAACCATGGTATGCATACCCGTATGCGTACTGGTTGGTTTGTGAAGTCCCGGAACCTGGTATGCTTACCGGTACGCGTACTGGCGTAAGGTTCAGGTCCAGAATTTTCTGTTGAGTTTGGATGGTATGCGCACCAGTTCGCGTCTGGCGAAACCCAAACTTAGTCCGCCTAGTTAGGTACGCGTACCCGTACGCATACCTAAGTGGATGATGTTCTAAAATCGGTTTGTTCAAGAACTAATACATTTATATAATAAGGAATGCAATCTTTTGCAAACCATGGCTATAATGTTCATGACTTGATTAGAGTGAATCAAAATCGATTTTGCTTCAATTGTGTCTTGTATATTTCTATGAGAATATAAACAATTGAACAACTCTAGAACTAGTTTCATTAGTCATTTGAACTAGTTATGGTTAAGATGAATAAGGTTGATATGAAAGTGTTCATATGGATAACTTCGGTTAACTATTGTTGAGCCAACAAGGTGTACACATTTAGGTACGGTAACTCATATCTAAATGAAGGTACATTTCATTTGTGTGTAACAAGCTAAGTTCGATCTAACGGTTGAAAGATATTATCTTGAGTCTAATCAGGTTTTCATCTAACAGATAATATTGAATGCTTTGTTACCAAGGTAACATTGATTGCAAACCCTGATTTGAAGACTATATAAAGGAGAACTCTAGCAACTGGGAAACCTAATCCCCACACCTCCTGTGTGATACTAGTTGCGACTGGAGTTGATTCTCCTTTAACCTTAGGTTTTTCACGAAACCCTGTAGGTTAACGACTTAAAGACTTTATTGGGATTGTGAAGCCAGACCCAACTATTTTCTCTGTAGTTGCGTGATCTGATCTTGCAATTTCTATCATATTGAGTATTATCTTCTCTAAGATTGGCACGAGATTTATTCTCCAATAGGCAAGATAAAAAAAGTAGTCACAAACATCTTCGTCTCATCGCTTGTGATTCCACAATATCTTGTTTCGCTACCATACGATTATGATTATTTTGAGGTGATTGATATTTCTAGGATGTTCTTCGGGAATTTCTATCGTAGTTGCGTGATCTGAATTTATAAGATAAAAAAAAATAGTCACAAACATCTTCGTCTCATCGTTTGTGATTCCACAATATCTTGTTTCGCTACCATACGATTAAGATTATTGTAAGGTGATTGATATTTCTAGGATGTTCTTCGGGAATATAAGTCTGGTATATCAATTGGTTCATGTTCACCTTTATTTATCAAAAGATGGAACAAAACTCATAGGTTTATCTGTGGGAGATGATTTATCTATACAATAGATTTTTTTGTGTGAGACAAATTTGTTTATCAAGTCTTCGACTTTGGGTCGTAGCAACTCTTAGTTGTGGGTGAGATCAGCTAAGGGAATCAAGTGCGTAGAGTCCTGCTGGGATTCAGAGATGTAAGGAGCGCAACTGTACCTTGATCAGTGTGAGATTGGTTAGGGCTCAACTGCATTCCAGTCCAAATTTAACTTGGAGTAGGCTTGTGTCTGTAGCAGCTTAATACAGTGTGGTGTTCAAATCTGGACTAGGTCCCGGGGTTTTTATGCATTTGCGGTTTCCTCGTTAACAAAATTTCTAGTGTCTGTGTTATTTCTTTTCCGCGTTATATTTTGTTATATAATAGAAATATCACAGGTTGTGCGTAAGTTCAATCAATTGTGAATCCAACCTTTGGTTGTTGATTATATTGATTGACACTTGAACATTTGTCTTTGGTACCGTTCAAGTTGTTTCATATAATAATCAGGCTCACGGATTTCTATCTGTTTGATTTGTTGATTACATTGGGAAACAGAGATACAAACTCTTGAATATATTTCCATTGATTGAGTCTGACTGTCTAGTTGATTCTCTTGGAATTATATTGAAGTTGTCCATACAGATTGCTAAGCGAAATATAGGGTGTGGTTGTCAGACCCCCACTTTTTCATTTGGTACTACAATCTACAGAGTATCCACTTGCTTCTGTGGTGTTTACCGCATAATCAATTAGTGTCAAGCCTATCCCAGAGCTAGAAATAGAATCAAGCATAGTAATAGCAACATTGATCCGAACAGACATAAACACTTTATCTATTTCAGGGTCTTCATAATTTATTCTCAAGTTCTCATCATTCATTGGGTTGTAATAAAGTGTCTTCCTGTTGTCATAATATTTTGTACTTATGTTCATGATGCTATTTATAAACTTGACTATTGTCTTAGCAGTTTGGGCACTATTTTGCTTCGATTTTTGAAAGACAAGCTCACATCTTGCTTTCCAAATATGCCAACTAACAATACTACGAAGAACAACCCAATCCATAGATCCTCCATTTCTATTATGGTTATCAAACCAGGTGTTGGTCCAATCATGGAAATCAGTAGTGCCATTAGTAACAAAATACATATCAAAGTTCAAATGCATCCATACCTGAGAAGCAAAGTTACATTGAAGAAAAAGATGCGTAAGAGTTTCCTCACCATTGTTATAAAGAGTACAAGTGGTATTTATATCTGGTAGGATGGCTGTCATTCTCATACTATTGGGAAGTATAGCATGAGCAGCTTTCCATACAAAAGTTTTAACAGATGGTGTTACTTTCATATTTCATATTCTGCTCCAATCCTTCGAGTTTGTACCATTGGTACCACTTATACAGAGATTTAAAAGAAAACATACATGTATTGTTTAAGGTCCAATGTGATTTATCTTCTATTCTTCTAGTTGGAATTTGAATTCCCAGAATCTTGTTGATGGTACTTTGGGTAAAACAAATTGAGAGTTTTGATTGGTCCCACTATGCATATTTTTTATTAATTGACTAACCTTTGTAAAATCATCAGCTCCTGCAGAGTTCTTGACAAGGGGAGGTTTGAGGCCTGGTATCCAGTAATCATTCCATATTTCAATCTTATCTCCACCGCCAACCTCCCAGAATAAGTTTTTCTTGATCTGTTGGACACCTGTCAACATTCCTTTCCAAATCCAACTATCTTTATGTTTAGCTTTAGGGTTAACATGAAAAATATCGCAGTTTGGGTAATATTTAGATTTCAGTAAAGTTGCACAAAGAGAATTTTGGTTCTCTTTGAGACTCCAACCCATTTTAGCTATCATTGCAAGGTTGAAATCCTGAATGTTTTGAAGACCTAATCCTCCCTCATTAATAGGTTTACAAACAGAGTCAAATGCCTTAAGGCACACTCCTTTCTTCCCATTTTTATTTTTTCATTTTTTATTTTTACCCCACCAAAAGTCTCTTTGCATTCTAGTGATAATGTTGCAGATTTTCACAGGGATTTTGAAACAATTCATCTGATAAACACAAAAGGAAGAGGTAACATTTTTTATCATAACAGTCCTACCGGTTATGTTTAGATTTTTAACATTCCAACTCAATAGTCTTTTTCTCATCTTATCTACTAGTAGATCAAAACTTTTAATCTTAGATCTATTAGTAAATAATGGGGAACCTAAATACCTATTATTTAAGGGTATTACCTTAACTCCAAGAATGGCTTGAATATCTTCCCTGATACTAGGGTTTGTTTTAGTACTAAAGAAAACTCCGGACTTATTGAGATTGATCAATTTTCCAGAGGCTAAGCCAAACTCTTTAAACAGTTTTACCAAATTATGACTTGTTGTAACATTAGCATCACAAAATATTAAGCAGTCATCAGCAAAGAGTCAAATGACTTATAGAATGCGCACGAGTTGTAATTTTTATACCTTTTATGTGGCCCAAGGATTCAGCATGCAAAATTGTTCTATACAAGGCTTCCATACAATAAAGAAACAAATAAGGAGATAATGGATCTCCTTGTCTCAATCCTCTAGTAGGTTTGAAAAATTCAGTTGGAGACCCATTGATCAAAACAGCCAAAGTAGTGGTGGATATACATTCATATATCAAATTACACCATTTTTCATTGAATCCTAACATGTCCATAATTTTAATTAAGAAATTCCACTCCACTCTGTCAAAGGATTTTGACATATCTATCTTTAGACCCATCGACCCATTTTTTCCTTTTTTATTTCTCATTTTATGAATTAGCTTATGAGCTATAGTAATATTATCAGAGATCTGCCTTCCAGGGATGAAGGAAGATTGGAATGGAGATATTATCTTGTCTAGCATGCATTTCATTCTTCCAGCCATTAGTTTAGAGATGAATTTATAAGTGGTGTTTGCTGGTGCTATAGGTCTAAATTCAGCTGGAGTAACAGGATTCAGAGTTTTAGGTATGAGGGATATGAAAGAGGCATTTATTTCCTTAGAAATATGCCCAGTTTCAAAGAACGTTTGTATCATAAGAGTTAAATCAGTCCCCATTGTTTCCCAATTTTGTTGAAAAAAATTTGGAGGGAAACCATCGGGACCAGGGCTCTTGTTAGGTTCCATGGAGAAAACAATTTTTTTATCTCAGGCATAGAAGGTATGGCACAAAGAATAACATTATCAATATCGTTTATGCATCTCGGTATTAAGTCAATCATTTTTTTGTCAATATCAGGATTCATAGTAGTGGCAATGCTGTGGAAATGATTGGTTATGCAAGAGACAATTTCCTCTTTATTGTTAACCCATTCACCATTATCTTCCTGAAGTGTCTCTATTTTGTTTCTTCTAAATCTTTGTTTTGCTTTGTTATGAAAGTATCTAGTATTTCTATCTCCTAGTGCTAGATTTTGATCCCTACTTTTATCTTTCCAAAAAAATTCTAGAATCGCATACCAACTATTTAGCTCAGCAGTTAATATAGCTAGATCCTTTGGTTTATCAATGTAATAATTTTTCTTATTGGTTTGATCCATCTTATTCTTAAATAGATCTATGTTATTTCTTATGTTACCAAAAGTGGATTTATTCCATAATCTAAGAGTGGTCTTGACAGAGTATAGCTTTTTTGTGAAAGTATAAGAAGGAGATCCCTGAATATCCTTTCTCCAACATTCATGTATGAAGGGCTTGCATTGTTCATGTTTCATCCAGTCACCAAAATATTTAAACGGGGAGGGTCCATCTCTCCAAGTATTATGAGTATTCAGACAAATGGGGACATGGTCAGAGTTTAAAGGACTTAAGTGTTTTATGTTAGAGTTAGGGAAGCAAGAGTTCCAAAAGGAGTTTACCAAGGCTCTATCTAGTGTTTGTTCTATAAAGTCAGAATTAGTTTTCTTGTTATTCCAAGTAAAGGTATATCCTATAAAACCAAGGTCCATCAAACCACAATTACTAATTAAATTTTTGAAAGCTCTAGCTTCTGATTCTTTAAAGGGAAATCTGCTTCTCTTTTCTTCTCTATGCAAAACAACATTGCAATCACCTATTACAATCCAAGGTTTATCAATATGTGGCTCTATCTAGTGTTTGTTCTATAAAGTCAGAATTAGTTTTCTTGTTATTCCAAGTAAAGGTATATCCTATAAAATCAAGGTCCATCAAACCACAATTACTAATTAAATTTTTGAAAGCTCTAGCTTATGATTCCTTAAAGGGAAATCTGCTTCTCTTTTCTTCTCTATGCAAAACAACATTGCAATCACCTATTAAAATCTAAGGTTTATCAATATGTGGCGCCATCTGTTTAATGATATTCCAGGATTCCAATTTTTCTGGTCTATGGGGAGGACTGCCATAAAAGCAAGTTAAGATCCAGGCAAGTCTATTATTACTAACATGGATATTCACATTAATGTGGTTATGATGGTTGTCAATTATGTCAAGTTTCATGTTATCCTTCCAAATAAGACAAAGGCCTCCAGCAGAACCTATAGGAGGAACTAGCCAAAAATTACTAATATTAACTTTTCTCATGATCTTTCGCATTTCCTCATTTTTTTTGTTTTGTTTCCGAAATGAACATAATATCAGGATTATCTTTGTTCAAAGTATCATTAAGACTATTTATGGTAGTAGCAGTATTACCTAATCCCTGACAATTCCATGTTATTGCACTAATAAATTGCCAAAAATAAGATACAATTGGGTATTCTAAGTTATACAGGAATGGTGAATCATGTGTGCTAATATTGATGGTAATATGTTCATGATGCATCACGACAAACATGTTCACTGATTTGTAGAGCACAAAATTGTAAATCACATTTATCTCCCAATCAAAGTCATATAATTGAAGTTTGCAACAAGAAATTATGTTTCTACTGTTATCATATTTAGTCATCAAAAATAAATACATGGAGATGAGTTTTAGGCTTACCTCATTGGAGTCCTTTAACCAAGTCTTGTTATGACATGAATCCAAATCACTAGTAGTGTAATTAGGAGAATTACGGAATAATTTATGCTCAATGTAGTTTGACAAGGCTTTCATAGAGTGATTCAAATTACCTGCATACTTTATTGAAATACAGTATAAGGGATCTGGTTCCTTTTCCTTCAAAATTGTAGAGTTTACTTTAAAGTTGGTCAGAAGAATTGCTTGTAATTTCCTTGGAATCTTTGATTTCCCCGGAGTTTTCTTTTTTTCCAATTGTAGCAAAAGGTACCTGGAAATTGACGAGTGCACATTAGCTTTGAGATGGAAGTGAAATGTTCTTTGCAAAAATTAATTAGCTTCATATGGACGTTAAACGACACATAGGATTAAGAGCAAAAGGAAAACAAGTTACGGAAATAATAAGCAAATCTCTTAATTAATTCAATATCAATTAGAAAGAAAATGAAATAGATCATAAAAGAGAAAGTTTTCAATCGAGATTTGAATCCAGAAAGATTGGGATTTTCCGGATCTTGAAGATTTAGATATAAGAAAAAAAAAAAGGGACTTGAGTAGATTTCTTCAGAAATTTTGAATCTCGGTGACTTTGTATCTTTGTAACTAAAAGGCTTCGGTCTTTTGTGTCTATGAATCTTTGTAACTTGGTGTCTCGGTGGCTTAGGAACTTAGGAAACAGATGGAATCAGGTTACATGAAATTGAAATTTAGTAACTAGAACAGATAAATCTGAAAAGGGTTTGATTTGCTGACATGGGTAAGGGTTTTTAATGATTTTTTATTAACATGGACGCCGGTTGCGGTGGTTACTGGGTAGAAAATGGTGTTTGCCGACAAATATTGGTGGTTACAGGGGCGGAGAAAAAAATCGCCTCAGAGAGGAGAGAGGATATACGAAGGGGAAAAGGATTTTAATCAAAAGCATGGATAGTGACAAAAACACAAAACACAAACAGGTTGAGAGCATTACAAAATTAATATAAGTTTAGTCTAATTAAATTTCAAATTGAAATGAAAATGAAGCTTACAATACCCTACATAGAAATTGAACTGACCTTAACATCTCCCAGATGCATATTACCACCACCATCTTCAACTATAGGTTAAAATTCTCAATATCGGTATAAACATAGAATAAATCAATATCAGTATAAGCATACAATAAATCATCTTATCAAATTAGTTCGAAACTAGTGTTGTTGTATCAAATGGATATGAAATTCGAGTTTGTTGCTCTATCGATTAAGAAGAAGAACTTTTAATTGAAAAACTAAACCCACTGAATCTATAACAGACGTCAAAAGAAGAAGAATATAAACCGTGGATGATGATTATCAAGCTTGATTTCTGATGAAGAAAATATTTCTCTCTGCAATTTTAAATGTTGTTGATAGTGGAGATAGAGACGATTGTTGTGGTTGCGGTGGTGGTGGTGGTAGCAGGGATGGGGATGGTGGCCGTGGTGGTAATGGCAAAAGGGGTGATGGTGGTGATGCCGAAAAAAAAATAGAAGAGAGATCGTTTTTTTTTTAGATCTGGAAAATAAAAGTGATCACTAAAGTCTGAAAAGGTATTAAAGGAAGTATGATTAATGGAATTTCCTTGTTTTTGGATTAGGGGTATTATTATAGTGGACAGGGTTATTTATGAAGGCCAATAGATAGTAGGGATATTTATTCGATTTCCACAATTTTTAAAAGTGTATCACATAGTATATATTTCTGATCAAAAAAACATAGTATATATTTGTGATGGTTCTCACCCTCCATGTCACAAAGAATCAAGAATCACTTTATAATCTATTCTCTTGCTCTTTTTTCATTACGTCTATCCTTGCTTGCATTAACTAATTATTATTTCTTTTATAACTGCTCACATTTGAGTTAAATTAAAATCAAATCTGAATAATATTGTTTACTAATTTAAGGAAAGTTTTTATTTTTTTTTTGTCTATTAACTAGTAGGGGTCCTTGTCACCAGCTGAGCATCAACACCCTTCTGTATGATAATACCAAATCTGTGAAAAAAGACGAGCGATTGTCCATCCTCTTCAAAAGATCCACAAAGTCCTCACCAAGTTCCCCAAATGTCGTGAAAGCCAAAGTGCCAAAACCAAAACCTTGAGCCAAGCATTTATCATCTTTTATGTTGACATGAAATGGCATTCCTCAAGGCTAACCCTGGCTGAAATTCACAAACTCCTCCTCCAATAAACGGCGACACCCCAATCACGGCTAAATCAAATTAAAAAAAATTATAAAATATGTTGACACCCTAGTCACAGCTAAATCAAATTAAAAATGTAGTTGCAGGAAATCCCACAACACACCCCTTGTGATATTATGATAATATTTTCTAGATCTAAACTTATTTGATAATCAAAATAAAGATAAAAGTGCTAAAATTATAAATGGAAACACAAGATTTTTTACATGGTTCGATCAATGTGATCTACATCCATGGTTCTTCACTAGTGATTTTTGTAATTATATGAGTTTACATTTAGAATATCCATTAATGAGTATTTGGAGCTTTCTAGATCTAGTTTTGAGGAAGAAGATGATAAAGAAAATAAACTCTCTCTCTACAAAATTGTCTCTCTCTCTTCACAAAAATGTGTCCCCTTTTCTCTCTCCTGCTCTCCTCTTTATATAGGTGTTCACATAGTGGATGACAGCTCACATATAGTGGAGTACAGCTCATATTGCCGCGCCCATGCTACATTCTCTCAAGTCTCGCTACATTCTCGCGAACTCTTACTATTGTGCGATATTTGGATCCTACATCTGGCCTCTTTTTCCTTGAATATTGCTTGAAGAGCGTTCTTTAAGGAAAAATCCGTTGTTGTAGTAGTCTTTGATCTTTGTTGATGAAGGAACGAGCGAAAGAATACTGGACTTGAAAAGTACGTACTTGCCTCTATTCTTTTGCGAAGTTCCGAAGCTTTGTGAAATAAATAAGAAGTATCAATCATTGAAGTATAAGAAGTATGAAGCATCCTTGAAGTATAAGAAGTATGAAGTATCCTTGAAGTATACGAAGTATGAAGTATCCTTGAAGTATACGAAGTATTCAATCTTAGAAATATAAGAAGTATCCGTCCTTGAATGCGAATAAGAAATATTACCTCTATTCATGCGAAATTCCATTTTTGTTGAGGATTCTTGTTATTCATCAGTGAACGTCCACTTTGGAAATGATTCTTGCCGAGAAGATAAAGAACATAAAATGTTATTTCTTGGTAATCCATAGTTGCCTCTGTTCTTTATCTATGAGGGTAGAATCGTTGAGAAAATGTGCGAAATAACCACATTTTGCAAAATAATCACATTCTGAGAAATTCTGACTCATCCTGCGAAATTATGAATACTTCTGCGAAATTATGAATACCTCTGCGAAATTTTGAATACTTCTGCGAAATTCTGAATAATACCCTGAGAGATTCTGAATAACACTCCTGAGATATTCTGAATAATACTTCTTTTTTATTTTCGCTGTCTCAGACTCATTTCCATGTATACATTCGCAAACTTATTTGTTTACATATAATCATTTTCGCAAGCTTATTTGCTTACTCACTTTCTTATGTGGTCTTATTTTGCCTTCCTAGTTAAAGGTCTTATTTTGCCACCTCTTGTCATTGCGACAAAATCGCAGGACGTCTTTACACTTTCATGTAAAGACCCATTGATCTTGCCTTATCATTTCTTTAGTATTGTTGCCTCTGCAGGATGTTTTTGTTGCGACAGTATGACAGGCCTAGAAATTCTTGCGAATATGAAGCCCCATGACATTGTCGTCTTGCGACGAAATCGCAGGACGTCTTTACACTTTCATGTAAAGACCTATTGATCTCGTCTTACCCTCGCATTTTGTATTATTGCATCTTCAGGAATCATCGCACAAATATGACAAGCCTAAATTTTCTTGCGAAAATAAAGCCTCATGACATTTGCGTCTTAAGACACTTATCAGCTCCCTAATGGAGGGTGCCGCCCTTATCATCTCCCTGGTTGCCCCTTCAAGGAGGCGTACATCGGCCATACAAGACTAGCTCCTCCCATCCGGTCTTAACAACAACCAGTTGCTTTCGTAGCCTCTTATCCCTTATACCTATAGGGCTTATGGTTACGAGACTGCACCCTAAGTGGAGTTTTCTTCGGGCCGAGTGCAGCATACGCCAAGACTTGCCAAGAATGGCCGAGACACTTCAAATGCCCCAGGCACTCTTGGCTCAACCGTGTACCTCGGCGCCTTGATCATGTGATGACTCCTTAGAAGAGGCCCTCGGTCGTCCAACCAGGGTATAACCTTATATATATAGTTGGAAATCCAAGGTACCTCTCCTGGATGGGCTTTATTGACCCCAAATCTCCATGACTCAGGTTTCAGGGGTGGTGTAACCTTTTCCCTGAGCCATGTCAAGAGATACCCCCTTATATGACACACTTTAGGTCTTACATTTGCCTCTTACGAAATTTTATTCGCGAACTAGGGTGTACGCCATAAAGGTTCATCACATTCTTATGTCTCTGCGAAATTTTATTCGCGTTTCTGTGAAATTTTCGCGTTTCTTTATTCTTTCATTTCTGTCATTTCTGTCATTTCTTTCAATCATTCTTTGCGAAATAATCATTATTTTCTTCATTCTTTGCGAGATAATCCTCAACTCTCTTCTTTGCGAAATAATCAAAGATCTCTTGAAGTAATGAAATACCAAATTCATGCCTCTGACCAACTAATTGTACTAGAAGTTCGCAACTGGACAACTTCTGTGCAAACTTAAGCCTTGATATTTTGTTTACTATTGGGTGAACTGTAATGGGCTTGGACGAATTGGGCTTGCCTGCTATAATTTCTTCTTTACGCTGGTATTTGGGAAGTAAGCATCTTTGCGAAGGAATTGAACATCTGCGACTTGTTGCAAATGTTCGCAAGGTAAATGTCTGTAATTTAAACATTTGCAAGGCAAAAAATTCTGTGCGAAGAGGAAGACTCGAACCCGCGATCTTATGCTTGGATTTTACTGCCCAGACCAACTGTGCGAAGTCCTCTTATGTCAAATTATCGCGCATTTGTTGAAATTTGGCTTCGTCTTTTGCGAAATTAACCCAAAATGCAAAAAAGAAAAATTATAAATTTGGTGCGAATCGATCCCGCGACATCCAATTCGTTCTTTTCGCTCTTAGCCAACTTTGCTAGCTCCTGTTTGTGAAGTAGTAGTAAGATTTACATAATTTATTCTTTTCATGTCATGATTTGTATAAACTTTGTCTTCGTCTTTTCTCCTTCTTCTTCCAAGTCAGTGATCTAGTGATTATATCTTATGTAACTTTTTTCACTTGCTCTTATTTATTTTCGTTGTTTTCCCTTTCGTCTTTATTT
>JAJJWW010009272.1:0-342799 GCA_023531295.1 Papaver armeniacum
TGACTCAATTGCACCTATAAAACTCAAAAGCAAACATAAGATACATAATTCACACGAAAAATAGCAAAGAAAGCATAAACTCTAGATAGTAAATACGGTGTATTCTACACCTATCATCAATCAACAACCAAAGGTTGGATTTCCTACTTGATCGATTCGACGCACAACCTGTGATATTTCAATTATATAACAAAATATAATGCGGAAAAGAAATAACACAGACACCAGAAGTTTTGTTAACGAGGAAACCGTAAATGCAGAAAAACCCCGTGACCTAGTCCAGATTTGAACACCACACTCGTATTAAGCCGCTACGCACACTAGCCTACTACCAATGAACTTGACCGGACAGTAGTTGAACCCTAATCAATCTCACACTCGATTCAAGGTGATTCTTGCGCTCCTTATATCTCTCGATCCCAACAGATACTACGCACTTGATTCCCCTTAGCCGATCTCACCCACAACCAGAGTTGCTACGACCCAAAGTCGAAGACTTGATAAATAAATTTGTCTCACACAGAAAAGTCTATAGAAATAGATAAATCTGTCTCCCACAGAAATACCTATGAGTTTTGTTCCGTCTTTTGATAAATCAAGGTGAACAAGAACCAATTGATAAACCAGACTTATATTCCCGAAGAACAACCTAGTATTATCAATCACCTCACAACAATCTTAGTCGTATGGTAGCGAAACAAGATGTTTTGGAATCACAAACGATGAGACGAAGATGTTTGTGATTACTTTTTATCTTGCCTATCTGAGAATAAATCTCGAGCCAATCTTAAAGAAAATTGTACTTAAACACGATAGAAGATGCAAGATCAGATCACGCAACTACGTAGAAAATAGTTGGTTTGGCTTCACAATCCCAATGAAGTCTTCAATTCGTTAACCTACAAGGTTTCGTGAAAAACCTAAGGTTAAAGGAGAATCAACTCTAGCTTATGCAACTAGTATCACACATGAGGTGTGGGGATTAGGTTTCCCAATTGCTAGAGTTCTCCTTTATATAGTTTCAAATCGTGGTTTGCAATCTAAGGTACATTGGTAACAAAGCATTCAATAGTCTTGTTAGATGAAAGCCCGATTAGATTCAAGCTAATATCTTTCAACCGGTTAGATCGAACCTAGCTTGTTACACACACATGAAATGTACCTCATTTAGGTTTATGTAACTGTACTCTAAACTTGTACACCATGTTGGCTCAACAATAGTTAACCAAGGTTAGCCATATGAACACTCATATCAACCTTATTCATCTTAACCATAACTAGTTCAAGTGACTCAAATGAAACTAGTTAAAGAGTTGTTCAATTGATATATTCTCACAATATACAAGAACACAATCGAAGCAAAATCGGTTGGATTCACTCGAATCAATCATGAAAATTATTGCCACGGTTTGCAAGAATGTATTCCTTAATATTTAAATGTATTAGTTCATGCACATAACCGATTTTAGAACTTTAACCTTCAAGTACGCAAACGTACGCATACTTGAAATACCAGATCGAAATTGGTTTCGCCAAGACGCGAATGTGCACGCATACCTCCAATCCCAAAGAGAAAATCTCTGGACATGAACCTCACGACATAAAGACGCATACGGGTGCGCATACTTAGGTTCCCGGACTTCTCAAACCAACATGTACGCATACATGTACGCATACTATGGTTCCCGGACATGAACAATATATGTGCAAGAGTACACAACATGTCACAGTCCAATAATAGTTAAGTGTTCTAAACTCTTATTTCAATCATTGAAACTTTCTTAGAGGATGACAATAGCCGTTTTCACACACTATTAGCATCAAAGCGATTTTCAAGTTATTGAAATAATCATAACGAAACATTCCAAGTCTACACCAAATGGTTGTATCACACAAACCATGTAAGATGTTACTCGACAATTTTCACATGATCATCTTTTGACTTTTGTCAAGAATATAAGATGAACTTGGTCGGCTTAAAGCTTGCCAACACATATTCCGAGAAATATGTAAGCGTGTTAAACTCAAATAAATCTCAAATGTGTATAATAGAAAACTATATCGTAACACGACTTATGTCTCAATATAGGAGATAGAGTAGAAATAGACTTTCCAAGTGATAGATGTGTTTCATTCTCCACATTCCTTTTTGTTGATGAAGTTCCACAAGCTCTCCTTAGTAGTTCTTCGTCTTCAATGATGAACGTCGTGAAGTCTAATGCTCAACTACATAATTTATCATAGTCCGAGACATCTATAAGTAGACTAGAAATCAAGACTTATAGTTTTGATCACTAACATTGACAAACAAGCTTGAGATAGCAACGCTATGCAGTTCAACCGAGCAGTGCTCTAACAACCAAGAAGGATGCAGTAGAAGCTGTCAACGTCTACATGTGTGAAGGAATTAAATCATTAAGGAACCAAAAGAGATATCAACCAGAGATGAAGAAGGTTCTTCCTCAACTTGTCTTTTATCTATTTGTCAACAGGAATAATGATTTTAGGGCTAAAGTAAAGAACTTAGTATCTAAGAGGAATGATTTTAAATTTCGAATCAACCGCTCCTTAGATGAGATAACTTATTATGAACACTCGTTGGCTCGCCGAAAAATACTCGAGTAGACTAAGGGTGGACTTAGTGAGTTAATGACATCTCTCAAGACTTAGAAAAACTAAATGATCCTATCATCGATGAGTTTGTCAAAAATGAGAAGGAATACTCGTCAAAGTGCTATTAAAAACATGATGTATTTCTAGGAAACTTCTTGTGAGAATTTATTCTTGCTTTTGAGAAGGATAACTAGGGTTTGGTATAGAAAAAAATTGTGATTACACAAGTTATTTCCAACGATTTTCATCTTGCATGTTTTTAGATTTATTTATTTAAATTCTAGAGTTTTTGGAAGATGAACTTGCTGTATGTAATCATTATTGGTTTAATTATTTCAAAAGTCCTATGAAATATATGTGCCTTTATGTATTCGTGAAACGAGCTGATATTTCATATATGCTCAGAAGTTAAATCCATTATGTTTATTTATAAACTGAAAATAGAACAAACTCTTTGAGAATTTTTCTCGCAGTATCGATCTACTTGTGATCACACTTTTGTGTTATTACTACATGACACACTCCATAAAATTTTCTTATGTTGAGTCATACCGATTAAAATTATCTCTTTGTTCGTAACTGGCGTTGAGATTAATTTAAGTCGATATTCAGAATACAAATCCATGTGATTTCTTAATGTCCAACAAAATCCTTCTTTTTCATAAAGTAAGGTAACTCATGTTGTTCTCTTGGGAATGACATCAAATGGAGGAGAGTTCTTAAATGGACTGGTGCTAAACTGATATATCTTAATGGGGTGTGTGGCTGTGGAATTTACATGAGATGCTTGTATCTTAAATCTCCTAGATGAGCGCTAAGTATTTTCTTACTATGTGATATCATCTAAATAAAGTTGACATGAGGAGTTACATATTAACTATGTTATTATGTATTATATCTAACTCTCTTTAAAACTTGAAACATCTTTTGGTTGAATTCATTACGATCCCACGATTTTTGTACCTTTGCCAATTTTTATTGACAAAAAGGGGGAAAATTAATTAGTAGTTTCGCACTACATACATATGGTTTACGGATCATTATGTAAGGGAGAGTGAATCAATAATCTATAGGTTTCACCTATTATGCAAAAGATGTAAGTATTGATTAAGGGGGAGAAACATATTACTGTAGTATTACTTCAAAGTTGTGATACAATTGAGCTTTGGAGAAGATAATAATATTATGTTTTCGTATAACAACGATTGAAAATATTTGTTTTCAAAAATTGTTATAGCTATGGATACAAATCTTCAGCAACAACGATGCTGAGTTGAACACGTTCAGAATCATTGCAACTTGAAGTAACGAAGAGTTCAAGGAGTTGAAGAAACAAAGGAAATCAATACATGATGGATTCATGAAATCAATACATGAAGATTTGTTTTTTATCCATATGTATTGATAGTTTTGTCACTAACATTGACAAAGGGGGAGATTGTTAGAGCATTGCTTGGTCGAACTCACAAGTGTTGCTATTTCAAGCTTGTTGTCAAATTTAGTTGTCAAAACTATATCTTGATTTCAAGACTACAATTAGGATAAAATTATATTCACCTTTCTACAATTAGTTAAGTCTCATATTAGGATACAAGTGTAGTTGAGAAACGGACATCACGGCAGTTATCATTGTGTTCTACCGTTTGAAGGTGAAGATCAACCGAAGCTTTTGGAGAACTTCTTCAACAAAAGGTAAATGAAGACTGATCCACCTATTTCTCAAGTTATATTCACCTTTCTATCTATGAGACGTTGTCGCGTAACTAATTATATTATCTTAATTTGGAGTTAAGTTTATCTTGTTATTATTTCTCGAAATATATGACTAAGCTTAATGAACATTTCATACTTGATGAATTTCGGTTAAGGACAATTTATTGTTCGCAATCAAAATCATGATTCAAGAATTATCATTCGAAAATAGCCTGGAACAGTGATATGTGTCATTGATGTTATTTGGGAATGTTTCGAATTTATTTAGAGAGAAATATAGAACTATAAATAAATTCGGATATAAGACAGTGTACATACCAGTCTTACAAAATGGGAAAACTGTTATAGGTCTGAAGTCGTAATACATGTACTCTGTACACGTAACGGAGTAGCTATATGTCGACAGAATACCTTTGGTACGCATACCCGTATACACACCTTAAAAAAGTTCGTGAACTCGTGAACCCGGATCGGTACGCAAATCAAGACGCGTATTTCAGAAAGAATCATGGTTTGGGAACAGTTTGGTATCCATACCGATACACGTACAGAAAGATGGTCATGCCTTGGCGCAGAGGTGTGGCTGGCATGGTTTGCCTTTGGCAATGGGGTGCGGCTAGCATGGTTGGCATGCCTGGCGCGGTAGAGGTGTGGTCGGCATGGTTTTCCATTGGCACCGGGGTGCGTCTAGCATGGTTGGCATGCCTTGGCGCGGGTAGTGTGGTCGGCATGGTTTGCCATTGTCACAGGGGTGCGCTAGCATGGTTGGCATGCCTTGGCGCGATAGGGTGTGGCTGGCATGGTTAGCCATTGGCACATGCGTGTGAGAATAAGGTTTTGGCCTCCGTCGAAACCCTAATTAGCATTAAAAAGGTACCTCGGTAATTTTCTCGCATAAATTAAAGGGTTCAATAAATGTGCTTGGTTTGGACATTATTACTCAAGTTCTCGTGACGTCATTGTCTCGACTAGGTTTTACGATTTTACCCCTAAGCTAAAAACCACCATCAACATTAAGTCCCTCGCTTAGCTGGAACAGGTGCCTTGTCATGCGAGGTAAGCATATGATGGTGACAGATAAAGACTAATCAAGATGTAAATTATTGCAAAGATGGTCAGAAAATCCGACTAACCTTTTGAGGGGCGAAGAGAGTTTTGCTTCCCGTGTTGGCGGACCGCGTAAGTTGTACCGGGATGCAAACCGTGGAGCGGTGAGACGAAAGTTGCCGGGCTTGGTCTGGCCGTACATCACCGAGGCAAAGCGGCGCTGGCCTTGGAAGGCAAAGCATAGCGGAAGACTTGGCATGTTGGGGTTAAGAGGTGGCGTGGTCTTAGGAAAATTTGTTGGTATTGGCAGTTCACCAGACGGGATGGCTTGGAGAGGCAAAGCGCGCGTGGATGACTTGGCATGATAAGGCCGCGATAATGGAGCTGGCGCCTCGGCATGGTGCGGCCATGGCAAGGCTAGGCGTACACGTACGGCCGCGCAGAAATGGAGCGAGCGTAAGAAGACGAGCGATCTTAAGAAAGTCCCTTGTGCTCGTGGTAATCGCAGTTAGGCCGGGAACGGAGCCACTAGTGTAGATTTGGTGTGAAGGGAAGCCGCTAGAACTGGCCTGGCTTGACTTGGAGCCGTTAGCACTGGATCGGCTTGGAATGGGAGACGATGTATCGTGCGGCTTGGAAAGGAGCCGTTAGCAGACCGGATCGTCTTTGAATGGGAGCCTCTAGCGTAAATTTGGCGTGGGCGCTGATCCGTTGGCCCGGCATGGCGTGAGCGTTGGCTTTTGGGAAGACAACAACTTGTTTGGGGCTCCGTGGGGAAGGTGACGACTTTTCGAGAGGTAAGGAGAGTTCATGATCCCCGTGTTTGGAAGCCTTGCATAGATTTTATTTGTGGTGTAGACCATGAAGCGGTGAGATGAAGATCGTTGGCTTTTAGTCCGGCTATGCATCATCTTGATGGGTTAGGAACATCATGACGCTAGCTCGGCGAGTTGTTGGTGTTGGCGCATTAGCATGAAAGGCGCGGATCGTTGCAAAAACTAAACGTGGAGCGCTGGCAAGAGTGGCACTGGCAAGGAAAGTGCGGATGTCTTGGGAGTGGCAAGGCTTGCTCTTGTGGGACCGATTGCCTTTCTTCATGCGCGCCTTTAACAAGAATTCTTTCCTTATTCAAAAATCTGAAAGCTGTTACACCCATAAGAGAGCGTTACTTCTCCTTTCCCCTTTTAGGGTTTGTGCAATACATATATTGTTGGTGAAATTATATCATCTTCCTCTTTCCGCTTGTTCGTTGGTGAAGGTAGGGTAAAGATCGTTCCTCCTCCCGGTTTGGTATTGTGATGGAATTTGAAACGATCGTACCTCCTTTTCCGAGAGGTAAGTAGAATCCGCGATCCTTGCGCACTTTGCGAAATCCGGTATGGTTTGTCTTCGTGGCTAGGCTTTGAACGCCGCTTGAGCCGCTAGCATAGACTTGGCATGAAAGGGACCCATTAGCACCGATTTGGCTTGAATGGGGTGGGCTTGACAAAGCGTTGCCCAAGCATGGCGTTGGCGAAGCAAAGGTGCTGACTGTTTACACGGTGGTGGCTTGTCTTCGCGGACCGATTTCCTTTCCTCCTTACTTAACTAATAGGAAATCCTTTCCTTATCGAAATTCCGAGAGTGTTATGCTTTCGGTTGGAAACTTTGCTACCCGAGAGATTGCTGGGGAAAGTGATTGAAGAAGCTCTGACAGAGGTGTTGGCAACTCGCCCATCCGCTTTCTATGACCAGTTTCCCCTTTTTGCCATTTTTTTCTTTTGTTGTATAGACGTCTTGGTGCTTTTGCAGACTTATTGTTATCTTCTTGGTATTCATGGCGGGTTAGGGTTTCGCCAATTAGCATCCCGCTTGCGGTTTCACATCTTTGAATAAAACTTCTTATTTGAAAGACTTCAATCTTCTATTAGAATATGTTGTTCGATCTTCCATTCCCTTCTGATCTCCCGAGTAATTGAATAAGGCACTTCCCGTACGTTTTAGCTTTGCGTTCATGACCGGTGATTTTGTTACTTCTTCCATGTGAAACTAAAATATGGAGGAGTACGGGTTCCCTTCGTAGTGATTGTCGCCATGGTGAAGCTCCTGGCCGGTATCAAAAAATGAGCGCAACAAATTCTTGGTAGCAAATGTAATCAGAAGAGACTACATTGTCATGGGAACAAAGTAGGTTGGCTAGAATCGTATGGGCATCCATGGAAGTAAAAGGTTTGGATGGATGCGTAAGCGATCAAACTGTCCATGGTCACGAGTTTTGGCGGGATGGGTCAAAAGGTGGCCATGACTACGAAGATTGGCTGGCTGCGATCATGATCCTTGACGTGGGGAGCGTGGTAGCACGACCCTTTGCAAGAAGGAGTGGTGTTGAAGCTTCGGCTCTGGAGAGGACGTTGAAACTTAAGGATCCAAATGATGCAGTTTTATGGAGATAACGCCGTTTTGTTTACTGGCCGAGCGAACGTTGAAGCTGAGCCATTCTTGTGGGCGAACGTTGAAACGGAGTCGCTGCTAGAGAACGTTGAAGTTGGGCCACTTCTGGAGTGAACGTCAAAATAGCGCCTTGAAACTCTCAGAGCCTTGACGGTTACAATATATTGGTTAGGAGTCCCCAGTTCCATCTATCGATCGTGCTTTCCAGGAGAGGTTTAGGTTCGGAACGGCTTTCCCGGATGGAAACAACCGCTTTCCCGATGCAAAGGCGGTTGAGGGATGCAAATATGTCTTGACGCTACGCCTTGGATAAATATAGAATCTCACATAACTTTGCCTCGATTTTGGAGAAGTCGCCTGCATCTTTACGTGTGATGAAATTGGATTGCCGATTCCCTTCTACTGGGCGTTCAAGAGCTACGCGAGCCTCTTCATCTATAAACGCGCGTCCTGCTGAAGTGCCTTTTGTCTTTCATCAAATCAACAAGTGGGTAAAAGGAGGTCGGCTTCTTCCGTCTCTTCCAAGATCTTGCCCCGATGGTGGAGTAGCGTCTCCGTGACGGTTGGAGCTATCATGCTTCAAGAAACGTTGGGGTGGCGGAAGGGCCCGGCTCCGTGATCGTAAGTGTATCGCGCAGAGATGGAACGACTTTGATCACAGAGGCCGGGAGCCATGGCGCGTTTCTGGGGGTGAGGATGACGTTTTGGCTAGTTGGGAGCTGAGAAGATGGTGGCCGAAGGGCGTAAGATGTTAGCGCTCGGAAGGATGCAAGCCGTTAGCGCAGGGTGTGGTATTGTGGCTGGCATGCGCGTGTGGCATGTGTGCCTGGCATGCGCGTCTCGTAAGCGCGTCTAGCATGCGCGTCTGGTAAGCGCGTCTGGCATGCGCGTCTGGTAAGCGCGTCTGGCAAGCGTGTCCGGGCATGCGCCTCGGTAAGCGCCGCTTGGTATGCAGCGCCTGGTAAGCACGCCTGGTAAGCACGCCTCGGCATGTGCGTCGGGTAAGCGCGCCCGGCATGCGCGCCTGGTAAGCGCGTCCGGCATGCGCGTCCTGTAATCGTGTCCGCAAGCGCTGCCCGGCATGCGCGCCCGGTAAGCGCGTATGGCATGCGCGGCCTGGCATGCGCGTCCGGTAAGCGGGTGGGAGGAAGCTTTATCTTCGATTGACGACATGTGCAACGGATCGTCATATCTGCTTTCGAGGATGTAATCTCGAGCCGAGGTTCCATCGTGACATGTGTGTAAACTTTGAATTCAACGTTCTTTGGTTCGCTGAAGGTTTCTCCGAGGTCGAGAAGTTTCGGCCGAAATATTCAAGGTCCTTCGTGGATATGGTGAAAATGCAGAAGCGGAAATCGAAAAATTGTCTGGAAGTTTCAAGTTGAAAAGGGTGGTTCTTCAAAGCACGAAGGAGGCACTTGCTAAGAAGAGTAAGCCATTGTTGAAAAACTTTCCTTGAATGCATTTCTGTCTTCTGAACTTCTTATTTTTAGGTTTTTTTTTTTCGAAAGGCAAATGAAACGCCTAGTTCATGGTTCTGATTTTCTGGATTTTTTGGGTTAATAGACAAGTGTTAGCTATGAGGCTGTTTTTGGTTATGATTGAAAGTGTTGCAGGCATCCCAGGAAAACCATGGAATTGGTTTTTTAGGTCTCCTGATAAAAAGGAAACCTTCCGGGTGTAAAACCGAGTTTTATGGGAAGCACCGCCGTGATTGTGGAAAGTCCCCAGTTGTTACTGAGTTATATGATAACCGAGTCGTTGATTCTCGGGCGGATCGTTTGCTTCTACCCTCTGGGAAGTCCCCAGTCATCCCTTGTCGTGTCATGACTATAATCGGGTCGAAGCATGAGATTGATGGTTGAAAATTAACATTGTAACCGAAAGATCAACCTCCCACTGTGGTCGCCAATTGTTTGTAGGTGAAAATGGTTTCTCACGATTTGGTAATTTTGGGTGTACGGGTGAGAAAAAATTTAAACCCTAAACAATGTACTGCAAGGAGTACTTTAGATTCGAGAGATCAATCTATACAAGTCCGGCCTAAACCAAGAAATGGCTTCCAGACTTGCTTCGGTCACAAAGTGAAGGAGAATGGGTTGGTTTTGGGGAGGGAAGCAAGGAAAGTGATGAGACCAGAATAGTTGATTCTGGAAGAGTGTTGTGTTACTACGACTTGTATCAAAAAAGTGGGAAGGCTAACAAATGGTAAGCTAGCAAGTATTTTCTGAGTGTTATGTATTCCCGAATGAACTTGTTGTTCGGTGGAAATAGGTAAGACCTATTTATACAAGTCGATGTGAAACGTACTCTGGTCTCATTAAGGAATGGAAAAATGGGTAAGTAAATGGGAGGAGGTGGTAACGCATGGAATTGATGTTCCATAAAACCGTTAACGCATGGAATTGATGTTCCATGAAACCGTTAACGCATGGAATTGATGTAAAAGCGTTTCACCATTAACTCTCTGTATTTACTAACCGCCTCACCCTTATGACACTTCCTTATGACGGGCGTAGTGTACGCCGCACGCTGTAAACCTCCAAACCAATACCCAAAGAGGATCCCCGTTTGTGATATGTGTTGGTGTCTCGAATGTTTTTGTGGAAAACATGTAGCATGTTGTTCTTGCTCGGCAAGTCGTACTTGGGAGACTTGATAGCTTGAAGTGACCTTCGACACGAGATTTTGCATCTCAAGAGGAAAGATAGCCGTTGATCGTTGCAGGCTTTCGTTTTGGTAGTCGTGGTGGGGAAGGCCAGCATGGTGGCGCTGGTTAGTTTGGCATGTCGTTGGCATGGCATGGTTTGGCGTGGACAAACTTAGGATTTCTGGCCAAAGGTTACCATGCGTTGTCTGGTAACCTTGGATGGCTAGGATTTGTTCCCGGGATTGAATGGCAACCGTTGATTGTTGCACGCCCGCTTGGGTAGCCGTGTAGAGAAGGCCGCATGGTGGCGCGACTATGTTGGTTAGGGCCAAGGCGGTGGTGTGGTTTGGCTTGGCATGGTGGTCAAGGGTTTGCCATGGGCACATGGTGCGGCTAGCTTGGCTAGGTGCGGTTTGGCTTGTCATGTGGGGCCAAGGGTTTGCCATGGGCGCATGGTGTGGCTAGCTTGGCTAGGTGTGGTTTGGCTTTGCATGTGGGGCCAAGGGTTTGCCATGGGCGCATGGCGTGGCTAGCTTGGCTAGGTGCGGTTTGGCTTGGCATGTGGGGCCAAGGGTTTGCCCTGGGCGCATGGCGTGGATAGCTTGGATAGGTGTGGTTTGGCTTGGCATGTGGGGCCAAGGGTTCGCCATGGGCACATGGTGCGGCTAGCTTGGAAAGGTGCGGTTTGGCTTGGCATGTGGGACCAAGGGTTTGCCATGGGCGCATGGTGTGGCTAGCATGGCTAGGTTCGGTTTGGCTTGGCATGTGGGGCCAAGGGTTTGCCATGGGCGCATGGCGTGGCTAGCATGGCTAGGGGCGGTTTGGCTTGGCATGTGGGGCCAAGGTTTGGCGAGACCAAGCTAGGGTTTTGGGCCAAAGGTCGTTTGCAACCTCGGACGGCCAGATTTTCTCCTGGGATTAAAGGGGTGACCGTTGATTGTCGCACGCTCGCTTTTTAGCCCCGCGTAGGGAAGGCCAGCAAGGTGGCGGCGGCTAGGTTGGCATGGGGCCATGGAAAGGTGCGTTGGCATGGCGCTGGTAGAGTGTGGTCGGGCATGGTTTTCCTCGGGCACAGGGGTGCGGCTAGCATGGTTGGCATGCTCGCGGTAGTGTGGTCGGGCATGGTTTTCCATTGGCACCGGGGTGCGTCTAGCATGGTTGGCATGCCTTGGCGCGGTAGGGTGTGGTCGGGCATGGTTTGCCATTGGCATGTGGGTGCGGCTAGCATGGTTGGCATGCCTGGCGCGATAGGTGTGGCCGGCATGGTTAGCCATTGGCACATGCGGTGTGAGAATTAGGGTTTTGGCCTGTCTAAAACCCTAATTAGCATTAAAAAAGGTACCCTGGTAATTTTCTCGCAGACAAATTAAAGGGTTCAATAAATGTGCTTGGTTTGGACATTATTACTCAAGTTCTGTGACGTCATTGTCTGACTAGGGTTTTACGATTTTACCCCTAAGCTAAAAACCACCATCAACATTAAGTCCCCCCGCTTGGCTTGGAATGTGTGCCTTGTTGCGAGGTAAGCATATGATGGTGACAGATAAGGACGGAATCAAGATGTAAATTATTGCAAAGATGGTCAGGAAAATCCGACTAACCTTTTTGAGGGGCGAAGAGAGTTTTGCTTCCCGTGTTGGCGGCCCTGCGTAAGTTGTACTGGGGATGCAAACCGTGGAGTGGTGAGACGAAAGTTGCCGGCTTGGTCTGGCCGTACATCACCGAGGCAAAGCGGGCGCGGTCTTGGAAGGCAAAGCATAGCGGAAGACTTGGCACGTTGGGGCTAAGAGGTGGCGTGGTCTTAGGAAAATTTGTTGGTATTGGCAGGTTCACGGTACGGACAGCTTGGAGAGGCAAAGCGCGCGTGGATGACTTGGCATGATAAGGCCGCTATAATGGAGCGGGAGGCCCGGGCATGGTGCGGCCATGGCAAGGCTAGGCGACACGCACTGGCCGCGGCAAATGGAGCTGAGCAGAAGAAGACGAGCGATCTTAAGAAAGTCCCTTGTGCTCGTGGTATCGCAGTTAGGCCGGAACGGAGCCACTAGTGTAGATTTGGTGTGAAGGGAAGCCGCTAGAATCGGTCGGCTTGCACTTGGAGCCGTTAGCACCGGATCGGCTTGGAATGGGAGACGATGTATCGTGCGGTTTGGAAAGGAGCCGTTAGCACCGGATCGTCTTTGAATGGGAGCCTCTAGCGTAAATTTGGTGTGGGCGCTGATCCGTTGGCCTGGCATGGCGTGAGCGTTGGCTTCTGGGAAGACAACAACTTGCTTCAGCCCGTGGAAGGTGACGACTTTTTCGAGAGGTAAGGAGAGTTCATGATCCCCGTGTTTGGAAGCCTTGCATAGATTTTATTTGTGGTGTAGATCGTGAAGCGGTGAGATGAAGATCGTCGCCTTAGTCCGGCTATGCATCATCTTGAATGGGTTAGGGAACATCATGACGCCTGGCTCGGCGAGTTGTTGGTGTTGGCGCATTAGCATGAAAGGCGCGGATCGTTGCAAAAACTAAACATGGAGCGCTGGCAAGACTGGCACTGGCAAGGAAAGTGCGGATGTCTTGGGAGTGGCAAGGCTTGCTCTTGTGGGACCGATTGCCTTTCTTCATGCGCGGCTTTAACAAAGAAATTCTTTTCCTTATTCAAAATCTGGAAGCGTTACACCCATAAGAGAGCGTTACTTCTCCTTTCCCCTTTTTAGGGTTTGTGCAATACATATATTGCTGGTGAAATTATATCATCTTCCTCTTTCCAGTTGTTCGTTGGTGAAGGTAGGGTAAAGATCGTTCCTCCTCCTGGTTTGGTATTGTGATGGAATCTCCTAGAAACGATCGTACCTCCTTTTTCCGAGAGGTAAGTAGAATCCGCGATCCTTGCGCCTTGCAGCTTTGCGTAAATCCTGGTATGGTTGTGCGTCTTCAGGGCTAGGCTTTTGGAACGCGAAGCGAGCCGCTAGCATAGACTTGGCATGAAAGGGACCCATTAGCACCGATTTGGCTTGGAATGGGCGTGGGCTGCTTGACAAAGCGTTGCCCAAGCATGGCGTTGGCGAAGCAAAGGTGCGGACTGTTTACACGGTGGTGGCTTGTCTTCGCGGGACCGATTTCCTTTCCTCCTTACTTAACCAGAATAGGAAATCCTTTCCTTATCGAAATTCCGAGAGTGTTATGCTTTCGGTTGGAAACTTTGCTACCCGAGAGATTGCTGGGAAAAGTGATTGAAGAAGCTCTGACAGAGGTGTTGGCAACTCGCCCATCCGCTTTCTATGACCAGTTTCCCTTTTTTGCTGTTTTTTCTTTGTTGTATAGACGTCTTGGTGCTTTTGCAGACTTATTGTTATCTTCTTGGTATTCATGGCGAAGTTAGGGTTTCGCCAATTAGCATCCCGCTTGCGGTTTCACATCTTTGAATAAAACTTCTTATTTGAAAGACTTCAATCTTCTATTAGAATATGTTGTTCGATCTTCCATTCCCTTCAGATCTCCCGAGTAATTGAATAAGGCACTTCCGTACGCCTTAGCTTTTGCGTTCAGACGGGTGTGATTTTGTTACTTCTTCCATGTGAAACTAAAATATGGAGGAGTACGGGTTCCCTTCGTAGTGATTGCCGCCGCAGTGAAGCTCGTCGGTATCAAAAATGAGCGGCAACAGATTCTTGGTAGCAAATGTAATCGTAAGAGACTACATTGTCATGGGAACAAAGTAGGTTGGCTAGAATCGTATGGGCATCCATGGAATTAAAAGGTTTGGCTGGATGCGTAAGCGAGCAAACGTCCATGGTCACGAGTTTTGGCGTGATGGATCAAAAGGTGGCCATGACTACGAAGATTGGCCGGTCTGCGATCATGATCCTTGACGTGGGGAGCGTGGTAGCACGACCCTTTGCAAGAAGGAGTGGTGGTGTTGAAGCGGCCGCTCTTGGAGAGGACGTTGAAACTTAAGGATCCAAATGTTGCAGCTTATGGAGATAACGCCAAGGCGGAGTTTAACGTTGAAACGGAGCGGTTCTTCAAGCGAACGTGGAAACGGAGTCGTCGCCGGAGAACGTTGAAGTTGGGCCACTCGGGAGAGAACGTCAAACAACGCCTTGAAACTCTCGAGCCTTGACGGTTACAATACATTGGTTAGGAGTCCCTGCCCATCTATCGATCGTGCTTTCCAGTAGAGGTTGAGGTTCGGGAACGGCTTTCCTGGATGGAAACAGCTGCTTTCCTGATGCAGTGCGGTTGAGGGATGCAAATATGTCTTGACGCGACGCCTTGGATAAATATAGAATCTCACATAACTTTGCCTCGATTTTGGAGAAGTCGTTCCAGATCTTTACGTGTGATGAAATTGGATTGTTGATTCCCTTCTACTGGGCGTTCAAGAGCAACGCGAGCCTCTTCATCTATAAACGCGCGTCCTGCTGAAGTGCCTTTTGTCTTTTCATCAAATCAACAAGTGGTAAAAGGAGGTCGGCTTCTTCCGTCTCTTCCGATCTTGCCCCGATGGTGGAGTAGCGTCTCGGTGTGACGGTTGGAGCTATCATGCTTGAAGAAACGTTGGGGTGGCGGAAGCGGCTCTGGTTCTGGTGATCGTAAGTGTATCGCGCAGAGATGGAACGACTTTGATCACAGAGTGCTGGAGCCATGGCGCTGTTTCGAAGGGTGAGGATGACGCTTCTTTGGCTAGTTGTGGAGCGGAGAAGATGGTGGCTTGGAAGGGCGCAAGATGTTAGCGCTGGAAGGATGCAAGCCGTTAGCGCAGTGGTGTGGTATTGTGGTCGGTATGCGCGTCTCGTAAGCGCGTCCGGCATGCACGGCTGCCGGTAAGCGCGTCCGGCATGCGCGTCCGCATGCGCGTCCGTAAGCGCCCGGCAAGCGTGTCCGGCATGCACCTCCGTAAGCGCGTCGGTATGCGCGTCCGGTAAGCGCACTCGTAAGCACGCCCGGCATGCGCTGTCGTAAGCGCGCCCGGCATGCACGCTCAGTAAGCGCGCCCGGCATGCGCGGCTGTAAGCGCATCCTCGGCATGCGCGTCGGGGTAAGCGTGTTCGGCAAGCTGTTCGGGCATGCGCGCCCGGCAAGCGCTGCTCGGTAAGCGCGCCGGCATGCGCGTCTCGGTAAGCGCGTCTCGGCATGCGCGTCTGGTAAGCGTGTCTGGCAAGCGCGTCTGGCATGCGCGCCTGGCAAGCGCGTCTGGCATGCGCGCCAGGTAAGCGCGTCTGGCATGCGCGTCTGGTATGCGCGTCTGGTAAGCGGGTGGAGGAAGCTTTATCTTCGATTGACGACATGTGCAACGTATTCGGTCATCTTGTTTCGAGGATGTAATCTCGAAATCTGGAGGTTCCATCGTGACATGTGTGTAAACTTTGAATTCAACGTTCTTTGGTTCGTTGAAGGTTTCTCTGAGGTCGAGAAGTTTCTGGTCGAAATATTCGAAGGTCCTTCTGTGGATATGGTGAAAATGCAGGAAGCGGAAATCGAAAAATTGTCCAGGAAGCTGAAGTTGAAAAGGGTGGTTCTTCAAAGCACGAAGGAGGCACTTGCTAAGAAGAGTAAGCCATTGTTGAAAAACTTTCCTTGAATGCATTTCTGTCTTCTGAACTTCTTATTTTTAGTTTTTTTTTTTTCGAAAGGCAAATGAAACGCCTAGTTCATGGTTCTGATTTTCTGGATTTTTTGGGTTGATAGACAAGTGTTAGCTATGAGGCTGTTTTTGGTTATGATTGAAAGTGTTGCAGGCATCCCAGGAAAACCATGGAATTGGTTTTTTAGGTCTCCTGATAAAAAGGAAACCTTCCGGGTGTAAAACCGAGTTTTATGGGAAGCACCGCCGTGATTGTGGAAAGTCCCCAGTTGTTACTGAGTTATATGATAACCGAGTCGTTGATTCTCGGGCGGATCGTTTGCTTCTACCCTCCTGGGAAGTCCCCAGTCATCCCTTGTCGTGTCATGACTATAATCGGGTCGAAGCATGAGATTGATGGTTGAAAATTAACATTGTAACCGAAAGATCAACCTCCCACTGTGGTCGCCAATTGTTTGTAGGTGAAAATGGTTTCTGCTGATTTCGGTAATTTTGGGTGTACGGGTGAGAAAAAAATTTAAACCCTAAACAATGTACTGCAAGGGAGTACTTTAGATTCGAGAGATCAATCTATACAAGTCCGGCCTAAACCAAGAAATGGCCGTTCCAGACTTGCTTCGGTCACAAAGTGAAGGAGAATGGGTTGGTTTTGGGGAGGGAAGCAAGGAAAGTGATGAGACCAGAATAGTTGATTCTGGAAGAGTGTTGTGTTACTACGACTTGTATCAGAAAAGTGGGAAGGCTAACAAATGGTAAGCTAGCAAGTATTTTCTGAGTGTTATGTATTCCCGAATGAACTTGTTGTTCGGTGGAAATAGGTAAGACCTATTTATACAAGTCAAGTGAAACGTACTCGGTCTCATTAAGGAATGGAAAGATGGGTAAGTAAATGGGAGGAGGTGGTAACGCATGGAATTGATGTTCCATAAAACCGTTAACGCATGGAATTGATGTTCCATGAAACCGTTAACGCATGGAATTGATGTAAAAAGCGTTTCACCATTAACTCTCTGTATTTACTAACCGCCTCACCCTTATGACACTTCCTTATGACGGGCGTAGTGTACGCCGCACGCTGTAAACCTCCAAACCAATACCCAAAGAGGATCCCCCAGTTTGTGATATGTGTTGGTGTCTCGAATGTTTTTGTGGAAAACATGTAACATGTTGTTCTTGCCTGGCAAGTCGTACTTTGGAGACTTGCTAGCTTGGTGACCTTCGACGGTCGAGATTTTGCATCTCAAATGGAAAGATAGCCGTTGATCGTTGCACGCTTTCGTTTTGGTGGCCGTGTAGGGAAGGCCAGCATGGTGGCGCGGATAGGTTGGCATGTCGTTGGCATGGCATGGTTTGGCGTGGCCAAACTTAGGTTTGGGCCAAAGGTTACCATGCGTTGTCTGGTAACCTTGGATGGCTAGGATTTGCCGGGATCAAGGGCAACCGTTGATTGTTGCACGCCTTCGCTTGGGTAGCCGTGTAGGGAAGGCCAGCATGGTGACGCGGCTATGTTGGCTAGGGCCAAGGCAGGGTGTGGTTTGGCTTGGCATGGCAGGGCCAAGGGTTTTCCATGGGCACATGGTGCGGCTAGCTTGGCTAGGTGCGGCATGTGGGGCCAAGGGTTTGCCATGGGCGCATGGTGTGGCTAGCATGGCTAGGTGTGGTTTGGCTTGGCATGTGGGGCCAAGGGTTTGCCATGGGCGCATGGCGTGGCTAGCTTGGCTAGGTGCGGTTTGGCTTGGCATGTGGGGCCAAGGGTTTGCCATGGGCGCATGGCGTGGCTAGCTTGGCTAGGTGTGGTTTGGCTTGGCATGTGGGGCCAAGGGTTCGCCATGGGCACATGGTGCGGTTTGGCTTGGCATGTGGGGCCAAGGGTTTGCCATGGGTGCATGGTGTGGCTAGCTTGGTTAGGTGCGGTTTGGCTTGGCATGTGGGGCCAAGGGTTTGCCATGGGCGCATGGCGTGGCTAGCTTGGCTGGTTTGGCTTGGCATGTGGGGCCAAGGTTTGAGATACCAAGCTAGGTTCGTGACCAAGCTAGGGTTTTGGGCCAAAGGTCGTTTGGCAACCTCTGACGGCCAGATTTTCTCCTGGGATCAAGGGCGACCGTTGATTGTCGCACGCCTTCGTTTTGGTAGCCGCGTAGGGAAGGCCAGCAAGGTGGCGCGGCTAGGTTGGCATGGGTCCATGGCAAGGTGTGTTTGGCATGGCACGGTAAGTGTGGTTGGCATGGTTTGCCATTGGCACAGAATACTGGGCTAGCATGGTTGGCATGCCTTGGCGCGGTAGAGTGTGGTCGGCATGGTTTTCCATGGGCACCGAGGTGCGGCTAGCATGGTTGGCATGCCTTGGCGCGTAGGTGTGTCCGGCATGGTTTGCCATCGCAGACAGGGGTGCGGCTAGCATGGTTGGCATGCCTTGGCGCGATAGGTGTGGCTGGGCATGGTCGACATTGGCACATGCAAAGGTGAGAATTAGGGTTTTGGCATGTCGAAACCCTAATTAGCATTAAAAAAGGTACCTCGGTAATTTTCTCAGACATAAATTAAAGGGTTCAATAAATGTGCTTGGTTTGGACATTATTACTCAAGTTCTGTGACGTCATTGTCTGACTAGGGTTTTACGATTTTACCCCTAAGCTAAAATCACCATCAACACCTGTGTAGACAAAACCTAATATAATTATAAGTTGACCAATTGAATGATCCTTGCCAATATGTATATTGAGTTGATATCTCTAACATCTTCTCAGTCAGTATGTATATATAGAAGGAGTTTGTGAACCTGATTGTTAAGAAGAGTACTTGGACGATTTCCAAAATTAATATCCAAGATCAATCTAGTCGTATCCAAATAATCCAATCGGAATTCTGCCGAGTAATTATACTTGTTATCTATCTTTGAAGATAAGAATTCTACAAGAAACGAGTCTCGTAATCGATCACAATTATATGGACGTATCTACTAAGATTGAATGCGTAGAACTTGCGTAAATCCAATTATAAAGATAAATAATATAATGTAGAAAAGGAAAAAACACAGGACGAAAAAAGAAGTTCTATTAATGAGCAAACCGCAATAGCGAGAAAAACCCAGGACCTCATCCATATTTGAACACCAAACAGTATTAAACCGCTACGGTACACTAGTCTACTATCGACTTTGATGGAATGTAGTTGAGACCGAATACACCCTCCAAGTTGTTCAGTCACAGTCGCGCTCCTTATGTCTCTTGAACCTCGCAAGGCTCTACGCAATTGATTCCCTTGGTTGACGTCCTTTGCATCCTAAGAGTTATTTCAACTGAAGTGAAGACTTTTCATACCAACCGCTCCAACAGATTTTGTTTAGATTAAAGATCAAGGTGAGGAAATCTGTTTGCAATAGACAAAACTAGCAAATCTCACAAATCCGTAACTTACGACTCCCGAAGAGCAGCCTAGATTCTTAACCACCTTTCAAGAACAATCTTCAAAAGATCAATTAAGATCAGTTTTCAGATATCTGTCTTGAGGAATCACAAAGTATGAGACGAAAAAAAACTTTATGATTACTATTTATCTTGCCAGAAAGATATTAAGAAAGCCTCGATAACATAAAAGCAAGATCATGATTCATGAACTATCAAGGTAAGAAGTCGAACCTGGATTCACGAATCCCTAAGTGAAGTCTTTTAGTCATGGACCTAATTATGTTTCTCAGAGGAAACCTAGGTCTATATAGGACCGACTCTAGAATCAACTAGGACACAAAGTGTCAAGGATTAATTGATTTTCCCAATTGAAAGAGCATCTCTATTTGTAGTTTTCAAAGACCAGGGGTTGCTTAGAATTCAAGCTAAGATAACCTGAGAATCAAGAAAACACTTTTAGGTATTGAAAATACAATAGAAGAATGTACGATCGGAACCGGTTCTAGAACCGTGTATAATGATTATTGGGTTTGGCAAGTATGCCAAAGAACTAAAGTAGTTTGATGTTCATCTAAACACCTAAGAATTTAATCATGATGCACACACATAAGTGTTTAAGTGATCAATGAAGTGTTTGAGAGAGTTCTAGCAATGCTAAACATATATAAAAAAATAAGTGTTTGAGCATCTGCTATAATCTTAAACTGGGATAGTTGGTACAACGTTTCGTGAACTGGATTTCCCAACCATACAAGACTACCGAATTTAGTTGACCACGGTTCGTGAACCGGGTTCCTCAATTGCTAGCCTATAGTACTAACTTTAATAAATCAGTTCACAATGATTCGTAAACTGTTCCCAACTGAACTCACGTTTTGCGAACTTCCTGTGTATCTGAAACCTTGAGAAAAAAAATAATCAAGTAGTTCAATATTTCTCTCTTATGATGTATGAAACGTTCCCACGTGATAAATCATTTACATAGGCAATTTTCAATTGATGCACAAATTAATTCACACAATAAATTGTTTAGAACTAATGTTGTTAAGGATCGTTGAACATATTTTCTAGAACCATATTTCGAGATTTTAACAAGACAAGCTTGACTCTAAATTTCTTCTTTGTAAATCTATTAGAAGTCATACGATATCGTATCAAGAAGATAAAATGGTTCAGTCTTCACATACCTGATACAAAAGTTCTCCAAACATCTTCGTCGATCTTCAGTCTTCGAGGGTGTTGTCTGATACTCAACTACCAAATTCTAACCGAGTCTGAGACTTGACTTAGTAGACTATAAATCAAGATATAGTTTTGATCATCTAACATTGGCAACAAGCTTGAGATAGCAAAACTTGTGGGTTCAACCGAGCAATGCTCTGACAAGATCTCAAGATCTACGAATCATATTGCTATATACTCAAATGGGTCCAGAATCTTTAGAATTTGAGCTTCATTCATCTTTCAATCATAACTCTCTTAATTTTCCTCAAAAAATAAATAAATAAAATAAATAAATAAAAGAGGCCAACCTCAAACATACACTAACAGATCCGATTTAGGGATACCATAACCGTCAGAGAATTTGTTCAAGATCTCATTACAATCATCAAATCTAAAATATTTCCACCAATTCTTGACCATCAATCCTACCATTACAGACCTTACAACCATTTCAGAGATCCATGAAACAAATTCCACATCAAGAGGCCAATTTACTGTTTGGAATTAAACAAAATAGATTCGCAACACTACAGAAATCAGTGCTCTTGAATAGATCCAACCAAGGTTTTTTAAAGACATACATTCTAGAGGAAAAATTTATATTAAATAAAACATATTTGCATCACTTCACATAGCACTGATGGGATTTTGAAAAAATCCAGCCAAGTTCTTCCTAAAACATGTAAAAGTAAGTAACAAGAGCTAAAGTAATCATAGTAACAAGATCTGAAATAACAATGGTCTTCTGAATCGGTCTTACAGTGTCTGAAACGGTCTGAATCGACAATAGAGTCTTGGTAGTACTTGTTGCATTTGATGATATTGTTGATGGTCTTCGTCTTGATCTTGTTTTTGCGGATGTAGCTGATGTTGAACTTGTAATTGCAGTAGTTTTTGTTCTTGTGAAAAGAACTAAAACCCTTAACTTCATAGACATCAACTTTGAAGGAGCAAACACTAGCAAATTTAAAACTTCCAAACCCTAAAACAAATATTGAAATTGTGAACACTTAAAAATCGATAAGCATCCACGTGTTCACAAACAATCTCAACATGAATTGAAAACACGCATTAAAGTGTGAGTAAAGTATAATATGCCTAGGTAGATGATGATTCATGGATTCCAAACCCCCGGGTTTGTCATGATCTCCTCAACATCCCCAAAATGATAGATCTAAGACATAAACACATAAATGAAACTATACGAATGCTAAAGGTAAAGGAGACGATGATTTACGTGGTTCAAAGACTAAGGCCTACGTCCACGGATCTGGGGATATTCACTATAAAGTAAACGGTTACAAAAGCAATCACAAGATCTTTGGTGTTCATCAACCTCATAGGTTGATACTCATACTTACTTCTCACTATTCTCTCTCCTATTCCTTGGTTTTTCTCTCGACCCCCTTTTCGTGGAAGGGGTGTTCATATATATAGCTAAATTAAGTGGGTCCACCGACAAAGAGCTGTTGAGACCTTATCTTCTTGTGTTATGTGCATGGTCCGCGGACTTCCCCGTCACTCCGCGGCTTCTACAATACCCACGCTCATTACGCCGACCTACCCTCGCTTTCTTCGTGGGTCGTCCGACACGTGCCCTCCGAGCAGCCTTTAAATGCGAGTGGTTGGGGCTATCCAGTCCGTGCCGGGCGGTGTCGGGTCCTCCCTTGTCACGTCTATGTCGGGCTGGACTATCCCCAACCGTTGATTACATCTTACCTCGTGATGGGGTAGAGTAACTCATTGGTGTTGCGCTGGATTATCTACCTTGGATGCTCCTCATCTTCGACCGTTGGTCTTGACAGATGGCACGTTGTCTAGACGCCATGGATGCCCCTACGTGTCATCCTCTTTATGACATGGCCTCCACGTGGGCTCGCTAGTACACATGGCGATGGAGATAAATAAGTGTACTTACAATTTGCCCTCTTCTTGTGATGGGCGTTAGCTTTAGTTGGAAGAAGAATCGTGTGGTACGTTTTTTATCTCCTCCTCATAACTTCTCCTAAAAAGGTGCTACCCGCATTTATTGTGCACGTTTCCCATATCCGGCCATAACCGCCCTTTGGGTAGTGGACGGTTTCTCTTGGTCTTATAAAAGAGAAGAATGAGAGAATGTGAATTAAATTCACATTCCCTGTTTATTCTCTCGTTCTTTTGTCTTCTTTATCTTCTTAACTTCCTCTCGACACCATTGTTGCCGCTGCGCCATCATTGTCCGCCGCCATCGCCGCCACCTTTGTTCTTATTCTCGCTTTTACTCTTTGAGGTTCATGTATGATTTTTTATTCCGTTTAATCGCCATGCCTAACCCTGTTGAGTTCTTGATTTTCTGGTGATGCGTTGATGATGAATTTAATCTTATGTATATCCTGGGATTTGAGAGTTGACGCCGCTGAGCCGTGTGTTTCATCCCCGCTTCGATCTTATTTTTCTTCTTTTGAGTTTGAGTAGTAGTTCGAGAGTTTAAGTAGTTGCAGATGAGGTCTAGGGTTTTCTTCACGTTTGTCTGCTTGTTCTTGAGAGTTTCTTGCTTTTCGATCTTCCTTGCCTCTGATTTGCACTTTTATTTGTGTTTGTGTCCGTAGGTATGTCCGATCATCCGCGGGTTCCTTACCAAACTCCTCCGTCAAGTCCTCAACATCTCCTCGGAGTGATCCCAATATTAGGGATGAAGCTTCGCCTTTACGTACCAGTGGATAATCCTCGGGATGGACGAACGTCCTCATCTCCTGGTCAGAGGCCTTCGCTCCAAAGGGGTGATCCGCCGCAGGGGTCTAGATATGTCGTGAATCGTTCTAGAGGTGGGTTTTCTAAGAAGCAGAATCCGCGCGCAGAACCTCTCGGATGTGCAGCCTCTCCGTACCAAGCCTCCACCGCGGACTAATCCACCCGTGCCTAGTTCAAGTAAGTCAACTAAGACTCGGCCTTCGAAGAGAAAAGTCATGAGATAGAATCTTCGGGAGATGTAGTTCCTCCTAAGAAGAAGGCAACGGGTTTCATGGGAAGATACTATAGGAGATGCTTCCGAGGATGATTCTCATTACTTTTCGTCCTTTACCTTTGGGTAATTAGAAGTTTACTTTGGACACATTGATCTCGAAGCCTTCAAATTGAAGCACGGTCTTGAGACTTCCAAGTGCGTTTTTATGCCCCCGATAAAGATATTACTTATGAGATGGTTACCAATTACCGGTATGATGCCTTTCATTTGCCGACGACCGTGGGTGCTTTCGAGGCTGGTTTGATGCTTTGCCTTTGTATAAAGCCGGTGATGACTTCTACTACCGGGGTTTTGTCTAGCCGCGATCCGCCAAGAAAAGTCATAATCGTGGGGTGCAACGGTTGACAGAAACTATCTTCGCCATCTCCGAGAATGCTATCTTCGTAGCAAGGGGCAAACAATGATGACTCGCTATGCCCCTAAATTAGAAAAGGAGAAGGGGTGGTATACTCTCGAAAATTTCAACAAATCCTTTGGAGATTACGTTAACAGGAATACTCGTAAGCCGTGGTCCGAGTCTCGGAATATTCCTCCCGTTAAGGGGGAAGTCCGACTTTGAGCGAGGTAAGTGATTCCAAGATGACGAGGGTCCCCGGTGCCGAAGGTCTTCATATTCCCGCTGATGAGAGGATTAAGCGTGATCATGACTATGAATGGTCTGCCACTGTTCTTGAAGTTGTTGGTCCGTGGCCTATGGTTGGGTCCCCTGGACCCCACGGTTGGCACCTCATCGTTAATAGTTCTTGTCGCGAAGCTTCTCCCGCTCGTTATGCCCACACGCCCTTGGAGATGAGTTTCGTAGGTATGGATTTTGTTTATAATCGCGATGTTGATGACGGAAGACGAAGATATCTCTCGATGCTAACCTTCTCCCGAGAATATTAATGTTGCTAAGGTGTGTTGTTTGTTTTCTACGTATATATGCCCCTTCGTTTTCTTGAACAATGTTGATTATGCCAAGGAAAGGAGATGCCAATGGCTCTTTTATCATTATATGTTGTAGGTGCGTAGAAATAAGAAGATCAATCCTAAGCAATCGTCGAATTCTCCCACCGAGGGTTCTTCACACTTCGAGGATGTGAACAGTCCAGTGGATGGTGATGAGGATGTTTGCGATAGGGAAGAGCGAATTGAGACTACTCCGCCTGTTCAAGAAGGTGATGGTGATCGGGCCGCCGGTGGTGGTGGTGGTGATCCGACCACTTGGTGGTGGTGGGGGTGATCCGCCACCGGTGGTGGTGGTGGTGGTAATCCGCCACTTGGTGGTGGTGGTGGTGATCCGCCACCTGGTGGTGGTAGTGGTGATCCGGCCACCGGTGGTGGTGGTGGTGATCCGCCACCGGTGGTGGTGGTGATCGGTGCCACCGGTGGTGGTGGTGGTGGGTGGTGGTGGTCGGGGGGCTACTAAGTCCAGTGGGGATGTTATAGACAAAGGTAAGGGAATTGTTCTTGGTAGTGGTGACAAGGATGGGGATGCTTATGCGAGTTTTCCTTTGGTAAGGTTTTATCTGGGAACAATCATTTGACATGGCCACATTATGGGGCTTGTTTCGGACTTCAATCTGCTTCCACTGGTGATGACTGGAATGTTCTTAAGGATAATCAAGGAGATGGCCCCACACGCGGATCCGATCTTTGGGTTTTGGCGGTGCATCCCGAGAGTTGTGTTGGTACCTCCTCCACCTTGGTGGGGCCTTGGTGATAAGTACTACTGGTGCTTCGCTTGGTGGGAAGCCCTCATACTCTTCCTCAGATGATTTCACGCGATCCTTGGTCGCGGATGGCGATGATGCTGTTTTGGCGTGGCTGCAAAAGAAAAACTTGCTTGTCGTGCCTCATCCTGCCCCTGTGATCGAAGGGGAAAAGTGTTCAGATTCTTTTACTCGTAGGCACATGGAGCTAACCCCTGAGGAGGTGGTAGATCGAGGGTGGGGCCAGAATCTTGTAGCCAGCGGGATTGATCTTGTGGTGGATCCTCCTTCTACGGTTGCCGGCATGATGGCCATCGCTGATGGGTACCAAGATGCTTATCCCCAACAGCGGTTATTGGAGGTTTGTCCTGCTCTTTCTACCCCTGATTTTGCTTAAATGTGTTGTGAACTAATTTCCCTTTTTGATTGATAGATGATGAGGAGTGAGTATTGTAACCACCATCTTTACCGGCTCTTCAAGGCTAAGTCTCTCAAGCTAGAAGGGAAGCTCTGGCATTGTGAAGAGACGCTTACGGGCGTTGAAGCTGCGGTCTCCGCTAAAGATGAGGAAATAGCAGAGCTGAAGGGTCTGCTTAAGCGTAAGGAGCAGCAGGACGCGGAAGAGGCGAAGTTGCGTTCTGAGCTGGCTTCGGTTAAGGCCAAGTTAGCGGTTGCTGAGAAGAACTCTTCGTCTATTTCAGGTCTGCGTCTCCTCTTCTTTGATAGTTACCTGCTCTTTATATGTTCTGAGTTTTCTCCTTCTTCCCTCCTCCCGCTGTACTGTCTTCAGTGGGTGGAGTCCCCGAGTTGTTGTGGCTTCGGAATGAGAGAACTCGTCAAAAAGGTCGCATTGCCGAGTTAGTTGAAAAACTTAAGAGTGAATCGGCGAAATGGAATGCCCGCGCGGATGTTCATAACGCTATGGCCGAAGAATGGCGTAAGAAAAAGCTTTGCTTGGTAGATCTGCAAAATCGAAACAACCATGACCGTCATTTATTCAACGGGGCTCTTTTATGGACGCGGGATAATCTTGAGAAAGCCCGCGGTCAGATTTCCTCTTTAGAAATTAAGCTTAATGTTATGGAAGACGAGCTACGGCGAGCGCGGTCTTCTCATCCCTCGGATGTGCGGGCTTATATGCGGCGTCTTGTTAAGGAAAGAGACGATGCTAGGGGCGTAACTGGCGCTCTCGTAGTGCTTTATCCGCGTCTCGAGCCGATGTGGCCCGTCGGGTTGAGCGTGAGAAAAACTTAGAGGTGACTATGTATCGTCTTAACAAGGGGTTGGAATCGAAGAATGATAAGGTTAATCGATATCGTCATTCGGACTCGATGCTTCGAGATGACCTAAGCGCGAAGTCGGTATGCTCATAATCTTCGCGGGTAGATTATGATAGGTTATCAAATGAATATGATTATGCCGCAGAAGCAAGAGATTCCGCGGTTGATCATTGTGAAGGTATACGTTTTTGTCATCGAGTGTGCTTTGTATTGTATTTGTTATAATCTGTTCTTTTTCTATTATCCGCAGAGCTCAGGGACATGACTTCGAGCAATGGATGACAAATTTGCCAAGCTCGAGGCTAAGGTAGTTCAATTGGAGGGCCAAGTCAATTACCATCGTGGTCTGGCCTTGTCTCGGGAGGAAACGCCAAGCATGCCAATCAAAAGGTGGACCTTCTTTCCACTTCCCTAAGTCGCCGAGATGAAGAGTGTAGCCATAGGCTTCGTGGCTCGTAAGCGGTTAGCGAAGAGATTAATAGAACTCTTGGTGAGATTGAGTTGGATCTCGTGAAAACCATGGGTTAAACAAGAATTATACTCGGCGTCCGTGCACTCCGCGCTCCCTTGTGTTCTTCCGGGCCCTCCTCGGTGGTAGTGTTCCTTCCTCGTCGAAGGACAAACCCGCGGATAACGCTCCTTCCCTGTAGATCATATCTAGTATGCTAGGGATTGATCTCGCTTGCTTATCCTTTTTGGCGTTTTTTTTGCTACTCTTCTTGCTAGGCTTGTAATCAATCGCCATGTACTAGATCAAACTTTGGTGTTTAAATCTGAATTTGTATTTTGTTGAATTTGCATCTATCGGCTTTACAAATTAAGTTAACGTAATGAGTAATTCCGTAGTGTTTACAATCCAAGGATGTTGATCTTTGAATTTGAGAAAGTGTATTGTTTGCGCAATTCCGTAGGTTGATATCCCCGGAATTGTCTTGTGACCTTGCACCCCGTCCAGCTAATTCCTGGGCCAGAGGATTTCCATGTTTCTAGCGCCATATTGTGAACACGGAAATCAGGTAAGCATCCACGTGTTCACAAACAATCTCAACATGAATTGAAAACACGCATTAAAGTGTGAGTAAAGTATAATATGCCTAGGTAGATGATGATTCATGGATTCCAAACCCCGCGGGTTTGTCATGATCTCCTCAACATCCCCAAAATGATAGATCTAAGACATAAACACATAAATGAAACTATACGAATGCTAAAGGTAAAGGAGACGATGATTTACGTGGTTCAAAGACTAAGGCCTACGTCCACGGATCTCGGGGATATTCACTATAAAGTAAACGGTTACAAAAGCAATCACAAGATCTTTGGTGTTCATCAACCTCATAGGTTGATACTCATACTTACTTCTCACTATTCTCTCTCCTATTCCTTGGTTTTTCTCTCGACCCCCTTTTCTGTGGAAGGGGTGTTCATATATATAGCTAAATTAAGTGGGTCCACTGACAAAGAGCTGTTGAGACCTTATCTTCTTGTGTTCTGTGCATGGTCCGCGGACTTCCCTGTCACTCCGCGGCTTCTACAATACCCACGCTCATTACGCCCGACCTACCCTCGCTTCTTCGTGGGTCGTCCGACACGTGCCCTCCGAGCGGCCTTTAAATGCGAGTGGTTGGGGCTATCCGTCCGTGCCCGGGCGGTGTCAGTCCTCCCTTGTCACGTCTATGTCAGTTGGACTATCCCCAACCGTTGATTACATCTTACCTCGTGATGGGGTAAGTAACTCATTGGTGTTGCGCGGGATTATCTACCTTGGATGCTCCCTCATCTTCGACCGTTGGTCTTGACAGATGGCACGTTGTCTAGACGACATGGATGCCCCTACGTGTCATCCCTCTTTATGACATGGCCTCCACGTGGGCTCTGCTAGTACACGTGGCGATGGAGATAAATAAGTGTACTTACAGAAATCAATACAAGAGTAAGATAAATCTAACCCTAGAAGAAGAAATCCGAAAAAGAAGAGAAGAAAATAGAAATAGAAAATGATGAAATCCGATTTTGTAAACCAATAAATAAGAACAATTCAAAGTAAAAACTGACTTGATCAGACAAGCAGGAGGAAAATATTTGGGTGATGGTTGCTCAGACCAGCTCCCATGGAACAAATCTGAGCCGACAGTAATTAATGCTTTTCCGGACTCTATCTCTTACCTCTAAATTATCCTCAAATGATACCTTGGTCGGGTGACCATTTGTGGACCGTAGATGGGGAAGTAGCAACCTACCATAAGGAAAATTTTCGTCCTTCCAAGGTATCAGTTGTTGGGTTTTAAGAGTTCAACGAATAAGGAGAATATATTAAAATAAAAGTTTATAATCAATCAAGCTGGTTTGCCCGAGAGGTTAAGGGGGCAGACTTAAGATCTGCTGCACATAAGTGCGCATGGGTTCGAACCCCATAGCCAGCATTAATTTTTTTTTTTTTTTATGTAAGTAGCAATTCGGAAGACAGAAGGTGAAGTAAAATGAATTCGGAAGACAGAAGGTGAAGTAAAATGAATATTCAGTACTTCAGCATTCCGTCGGAAAAAGAACATCAGCAAATTGGATGATCAAAATGCTTGCAAATCGTGAACACTGCACATGACCCGTTGGGTTATACCTTGTAGTCAAAGATTCTTTGACGGTTGATATTGATATATACCCTTCTGTTCTGTCGCCTGTCGGGACAACTTCTCTGCATCCTCTCGAAATATTAGTTGGATATCAGTGGTGCCTGTTGTTTCTTCGTTGATTAGATGGGTTTTACCCGAATCTTTGCAGGTGAAAATCTGCAAGGATTACGGGAGACCTTTTTCAGTTTTCTATGGGGAAACGGCAAGCAAAATATAATTGCTAGAGTGAGATAAATTGTTCCCGTGAGTCTTACATCCAGCAAAGTAATACTGTCAGCTACTTGTCTATGGATATGATGGTTCGCGGAATTCAAAAAGAAAATTATAGAAGAACAATTTCAAAGTTACAATCATTCTGTCATTTACCCATACACAAACTGTAGAGATAGATCTATGAGTGTGAAGAATAATGGACAGTAGAAAGCATGGTTGGTGACCTGATGGGGTGTGAAGCTGAAAAGAAAGAACGGCAGAGACAGACAAGATAAGGAAAGGGATGGAGTAATTGTAAGCAAACAAGGGCACATACAAACTATACTACATCCCCCACCATCACTTATCAAGAATACGGAACCCAACGTTACTAATAGTAAACAAGAAAATATGGAGAAGAATCTCACAAAAAAAAAAAAAAAATTGGGAATTTTATAAATACCCTTCATTTTGTTGATTTTGCACAAATATTCCCGAAGGGTAAAAAATAATTTTTTTGGAATCAACTTGAGAAAGTTGCTTTCATTTTTGGAAACAACTTGTATAAACTTGCGTCCGCTTCTAAAGCAACTTGTGCTAGTTGCGTCCACTTCTGAAAGCAACTTGTTCTAGTTGTTTCCACTTTTCAGAAGGTAGGGGTATTTTTAAAAATTGAATAAGGGTATATTTTAAGGTGCGAATTTTGAGGGGTATTTAAATAATGTTCCCAGAAAAGAAACCGCCTGCCGTCTTAACACTTTTGTAAACTGTATTCCTTGTTACGTGGGTTTTCTAAGATGTTTTCCGAGAGCCACAATTTTTTAAAAGTAGTACTAGGTAGAAAAGAGTTCTGAATTGAATAACATGGCTACTCGAAAGACATCAAATTCCACAAGTTACCAAAATCCATGTATAACAAAACAATCCTAAACACTTGAATTATAATCCTCCGTACAATTTGGTCTCCTTGTGGCAGCCTTGTAGAGTCATTTTTCCTTGATATTATCCCGAGAGAAGATCTAATGGGATTTGGATTGTTGTTCCGGTATTGGGATGGGTGTAGGTTAAACTGGTGCCACTAACTCTCTGTCAGGGTAAATGCGCAGTAAGTTTTACCATCCTTCTGATAAAAAAAAAAAAAAAAAAAAAGAAGAAATTTTAGCATCCTTCCTTGTAGAATTAGTTTCTAAGTTTATAATTTCCTTGTATAATTAGTTTTCTAACTACGAAAATTATATTCAACTCCCTTTTTCCCATCTCCCTATTCACCCCCTACAATCTAAATCCCACATCTGGGTACACATTCAAGTTCAGGTGGGGTTCACCATTCCCCAGATATGGGATTAAGATTATAGAGAGGTGAATAGGGAGGTGGAAAAAAGAGAGTTGAATAACGGTGCCGTTCTAATTACCACCGGAGCTATATTGTTCGCACATATATATTTATGATGCCTGTTTTACGGGCCCCGTCTTAACTATGTTATTCAGACGGGATCTTCTTATAGAATAGGCGAGTTGGGCCATTGCCTAGGGCCATAAATTGTTAGGGCTCAAAAACAAAATCTCTTTTCTAATCAATAGTCAACCTATGAGGCTAAGTCTTATGGGCTAGATTTGCCTTCTAGATTAAACAAAAAGCGTTGCAGATTACACAAAAAGGGTTGCCTATTTTTTAACACTACTTCTTTTTCCAGATGTATCTCGCATATGAACTAGTGGCGAGATAGTTTCGTTGAACGGTTCAGCGCAGAGAAAATCAACTTTTCGCCGTTTGGTTCAGCGCAGAGTGGAATATTCCACGGTATCTGCGCTATTCCATTCAGCGGAAGGTAAAAAAATTGTTTGCGTTGTTCCATTCAGCATAGCCTCGCTGTATGGTTCTGCGACTAGTATACTAGATTAGAATTGGCATAGGACTTAGGAGGTTATTCTATCTGACTTGGACTTCCAATGATCATAGGACTTAGCCTAAGTGTTAGCTAAGCGTTTTGTCACTGATATTTATTATTACATACTATTGCGACCATTTAGTTGTTACTTGAATATTTGTAACATCTGTATTAATAACCAAATTCTAAGGTTTAGGGCGGACCGTGGAGCCAGTTGAGCATGGGTGTGCAGTTGCACCCCCAGCCCAATTGGATCCCAAGCCTAAAATTTGAAATATATTGTGTTTCCAAGCACATTCGGCTATACTTTGACCCCCCCTAGAAATTTTGTTAGCCCCGCTTAATCAAGTGTATGGCTCCGCCTCCTAGGGTAGTTTATGCTAAATTACAAGTTTATAACCCAAAATTTAACCAAAAAACAATAAAATATTGGACGCTTCAACCAGATAGTCGGATCCAAGTTCTCGCTTTAAATATTTAATTTGTCTCATTGTAAACTAAAATACGAGCTTTGTCCCTCCTTTAGCAACCCATAAAAAAAATCCCTCAAGTTCACCTAGGGAACCCTAAAACTATAACACGGCCTGGGTATAGAGGCCAAAGCCTTAGATAATTACGAACTTGTCATTTTAAAGATAAGTCTAAAGTCTCTACATCATTAGTTAAAGAATTTTGTTTTTGATCATTTATTTTGTTATTAGCTTAGAACACTAGGCACATATCTTATCGTGCAGAGTTAAACAAACCATGCATTATTATGTTTTAACCGAAATGTTAAATCAAAAATACACATCGAAAGTGTATCGCGTGCTTATATATGAAAGAGATCTAATACTACTATAAGCGAAAGCAACTAGATATAGAAGGAAAGAAAAATTTCCCATCCCAATGCAAGCATAGTTCAAACTCCACGCATATTGTTACAACCACATAGTGTTTGATCATTGATAATAGATATTGATTTCTGCCTTTCGTTATTGAGAAAGGAAAAATCGACCGATATCGACTTAATTAGGCCAAGATCAACCATTTTAAGAATCGTACTTGTCAGTGGTTTTATCAAAACTAGCTGCTAACAAACCCATACTAAACCATGAGCCTCGGAAATAATCTTCCTCGTTATTTATAATAATTGTGTAGCTACATTGACAATGCGAATAAAATAACCTTGCTGAATAAATTCTAGTCATCAAAGATGAAAGTGTTGTTTCTTTTTAAAGCATGAAGTTCATATAACCAACTAGATACGATTACACGAGGGTATGTCACAACCATAAAGTCATTTAATAAATTTTGATTAAGAAAGGATGGGATCTTATGGTCACAAATTGTTGTTGAGAGATTTCATGTCCGATCGCCATCCATTTGAATGATTCACCAGATCATCTGTTTGGTTTCATTTCTCGTAGTTGTCTCGGATAACGCATTATGGAGTTTGGCGCATTCTCCGTTTGATTTATGTAGGTTTGTTATCAAAGTTTAGGAACCGAAGCAGAAATTTTATGAGTCCGTTTCGAATTGAACTTTTGGCCAATTCCATTTGGTTGTCGTTCTGGGTGCAATTAGCATGGCATAAATCTCAGATATTAGCGCGACAGTGATGTTAATGGTTGCACTACTTCTACCATAATTCTTGCCGCTTGAATCCTTCATATGGAACATGTGCCTGCAACTTCAGGATGTCCTTTAGCCGTACAATCCGTATTAATATTGAACCAATCTAAGTTAGGGCTGATCCACACCACCGAGATGATTGTTGTTGATCTTGTGTGCTTATTTAGTTTGAAGATGGTGGAAGACCATGTAACAAAGGAGGTATGACTTCCTTTTCCCAAGTGAATTCCTGCTAAAATTTGAGTATCATCAATGTAATATTTTCTGAGTTCGGTTTTTTTTTTCAAAGATATTAGTTCATTCTTGACTATCCATAAGGACCACAATAGGAAGAAAAAAAACGAGGTAATGATAGAGGAATAAGATTTTGTTCGTATAAGTTGTGGGATTTAGCAAGGTAGTATTTGATTGGTTTGATAGGCGGGTGAGACGGGTGTTCAATGTTGTTATATCAACTTGACACGGTAGGAGTATGTGAATAATAGTTTCTGGATTCGTATTGCAGTGTGAAAAGAGGTTAAATTTGGTGAGATGGATATGATTTAGAATAACGAAGGTCGGTAAACCTTCATTAATTACTCTCCACAAGAAAAGCTATTATTTTGGGGGACACGGAAGTCTTCGCGGAAAATTGGTGCTGGTAGGAAGTTTTGATGCAATTGATCAGTTGTTCGGGTTAGGCATTTGTGACGGATCAGAAAATATTTGCTTCCAACGAGTCGGGTTACGACCCACTTGGCAAGCTTTGACTCTTTGATATGCCACTCAAGGAAATAACATTACCCATTTGTCGGACCGATTCGATCATTTACCGAGCAAATGTTCATCGAGGTCACCAATTTGGTTAAATTTTTATCTTTTAAAGATACTATTCAAGGAGTTTTCACATGTTGCTTTATATGCGAGCATTTTCGAAGAAAACTCTCATCTTCATACTTAGTGGAATCCCAAAGGGATTTTCATCATTGTCGTTAACAGTTTCACGATCGAGTTTTAGGGGTTATTGAAACCAACAAATAATCTTCATCACTTTACTGTGAGGATACAATATCTCTCAATCTCACAATTGATCTCCATTTACTGGAGATTTTGAAAATGGAAATGAGCAACGCGTTTTCAAGAGAATATAGGAGAAGAAAAACCGTCTCCCCCACACCTTTTCATTTTAGTTTTATAACTTAAATTTAAATTACCTAAATACGTTTGACACCCTCTCCACAAGACATATGCGCGTGTGGGGTTTCATGGTGCATGTAAGCCTATTAAGGCGCCGTACTTGAAATAGATGAGACAACATCCATGGATTAAAATACCCCAAAGTTTACAAAGGCCCCTAATTAAGATTCAGACAAACTTTGGTATTTAAGCACTAATGATTGTTGCTATGAAGACCAAAAAAAAATGTTAAACACACTAAAACATTAGCTTTCGGGATACTCTAAATGCAAAGTTTGACTAATGGGTTAAGTCAAACCCGAAAAAAAAAGTTGAGGGTCTTACAATATTTGTATCATGATATTGTAGTTTATCTTTCGGGTTTGGTGTGTGGCTAGATAGTCATATCTAGGGGATGTTATGAGGTAGGTGGCCATATTTACGATTATTTGGTTGTGAAAGGAGAAAGGTGGCCTAGTTTATCATGCATCTGGTTATGGGTTAAAGGATCTATGATGTACGCCCTTTGTTAGGATAGATAGAGTAACATTGTGCAAGGTCCGTGTTAGTAAATCGGGATCCAATTTTCCCGAATAGGGGTAGACAAACCGTTGCCAATGCGATCAACGAAATACATATTTTTTAATTGTTGGTACGAGAGAAGCTAGCTGCCTCCATTGTGAATTGGTTGAAGATGAGTTGGATAATGTGTCTTCAAAAATGGAGTGTTTCTTAAGGTAATTCTCTTTGCAGAGGTGCAAGTATGTATTGAAGATCTTAAAACCCAACAAAATGCTTAAAAAAAATCAATAGATTTTCAAATGATAAAGAAAAAACGATCGATAGTAAATTTGACTAATCAAATATATTTATTTTTTTAAATAAATGATAATCGTGATTTCTAAATTTCTGCTTAATTCAAATTACAAATAGATAGCATGCATATTATACATTTTTAAATATCCATAATAAGTTTTATATTCACACAAAATCCCAAATTGATTTTCTTTTATGTGTTAAAGTGCCCAAGTATCATCTAGTTCCAGGGAAAAAAAAACATATGTACTCTTATTTGTCTTTCAAGTTTGCTTAATTTTTTGGGATACTTAATATCCGACAAAATATAATTTTCAATCTTTATTGACTTTTACCTGTTGTTCATGAGGACAACTTATTCTGTGTAAAACATCATAGCTAGACAAGAAAGTAGATTTTTTTTTTGTATTTTCCACCCCAATCAATCTGTAAATACTCAATCCTAGTATCAAAGTAAGTTTCAACATGAGTCTTGAATATATGAAAAGTGGAAGACACCTCTGATTTATAAAGTAAGAGGATATGACCATGTAAACCAACTAAAACTGTCAATGAAGCTAATATAGTACTTAAAACCATTGACAGAATAAGCTAGTGAATACCATATATCAGGGTGAATAAGGTATAAAGGACCATACACAACATTATTGATAGAATTATTAAAGGACAAAGCAGGAGATTTTGCAAATTGACACTCATTGAAAATAGTAGGACTCAAATGAACAGAAATGGAATTATCTATTACTGACAAAACATTCTTCAAAATCCTGTAATCTAGATGTCTAGGTCGTCTATGCCAATCAACTGATGGAGAAGCGGTACTAACAAAAGTTTGAAAAGATGGTGAGCTGGAGTAATCATAAAGGCCATTCTTAACAATTCCCTAAAGTAATTCTTTGTGACTTTGAAGATCCTTCACTCATAAACGAGAGGGATGTAACTCAAAGTTGCAGTAATTGTCTCTTGTAATAAATTGAAGAACAAGAAGAAGTTTTCTAGAGATATCAGGCAAATGCAACACATTGTTCATGAGAAAGTTAGATTGGCCAGAAAAAAAATGAGAATAACACAAACCTGCACCATTTTCTAGTTCCACTTGTTCAGCTCCTTGATACTCAGTGTGAAAGTTAAGATTACTCAAGTCATTTGTGATATGGCGAGTAGCACCAGAATCAGGGGTGCAACTCTCACCACCAACAAAAGTAAATGAAGAAGGGAAATCATCAGTATAAACCGCATAAGCTTCTGGATCTGGACTCAAATAGTCATCATAATAGTGTTCATAATAACTGTCATCAAATTTGACAAGATTAGCCTAAGGATGATTGGAAAAACCTCTATTGTACCGGAATCTACACTCAAGAGCAGTATGACCTGATCTAGTAAAAATCTGACAATTGATATGAGATTGATTATGAGGAAAGAAGTTATAATGTCTACCACCATATCCACCACGATAACTGCTACGATTAGATTTATCGTCGCGAGAACTACCGCCACCAGGCTCTGAAATTATTAAAATGTCTACCACCACCACCAGCTCGAAAATGAAATCCACCAGTAGGATTTACAGAATGCCAATCAGTGACACTGGATGGAATTTGAAGTAAAATTTAAAGGACTAGTTCAATCTTGTTGGTTAAGTGCGTGTTGGGGATATAGCAGAAGAAGATGATAAATTAAAGGGGTAATCAACTACTTGATGTTCTTCACTTAAAAGCAAACAAATAAGATCAGATGAAGTCATAAATTCTAAGCTCTTGAGCTGTTTTATATTGATTGAAATTCGAAAAGCATTGAATTCATAAGGCAAACTTTGACAGATCGGAAAATTACACCTAGCGCGCCAGGGCGTGCATGCCATAAGTCCCCGATGCGCCACTATGATGCTAGTTACCCGGGTCTTAAAGCTTCGCTTTTTACCAGGCAAATGCACATTGATTTGCGTTAAAAAGCATGCTGCAACTTCCACACCATTCCAACTTACCCTTGTTTTGTGAAGGGTATAAAGCCATTAATGCTTATGTAGATGCATTATTACATGCATCACTGGCTTCTGAGTCTTGTCCAGGCATAAGGCATGCCTTTGAGTTGCACATAGGCCCTTGCAAGCTTATTTCCACCTTCTGTACTTTACATCGACATTTCCAAAAGCATGCAGTGACCTTTCTCATGCCAAGGGTGCATCAGTCAGGCTTATGTCGTACTAGCCTTGCATCATCCTTGTGATCCCAATCGCTTATGCAAGATCCTCTAACTTGCATACTGATTTAGCTTACTTTCCAGGCTATGCCCAATGCGCCAATTTGTGCATGTCTACTTCGAATTAATTGATCAGAAGTATGAGCATCCAAGGAATGGATTGCAACTTGACTCATCAAGTATGACAACAATCATCTCTTGCATCGCCTTGCCGAGCCAGATGATATGAATTACCATAATTTTGCAATTACCTCGTAGTTAGATGATACGAGCGACAAGGTGTTGGACCATCAATATTGTAACTCATTGCGGATGCCTACGTATCCTCCTTTGTGGCTCGAATGGATCAAGCACCAACTGTAGTTCATCCACGTCGGGACAACCAACTAAAGCCAACTCGTTTTGCAGGTCAAAGCCAAGCAAATGCCTAGCCTATATAGGCCAAAGGGTCCTTTGCAAGTGGTATGCAAGAATGTGCATCATTGGCCTTTCCTTCGTGTTGCACCATGGTGTTTGCAATCTTGGTTCGCAACTTCGCAACAATAATTCCTAAGCATCATGAAACGGTGTTACACAAATCAAGATCTTCATCAAGAATATGTCTACTTATTTGAGCAAGTTGGTGAGCAATGGATTTGGCACGACTCAAGTAAGCTTGGTTGATTAGATCCCTTATTTAGACGTAGGAGATCATTTTTTAATTGCATTAGGCGAGATTTGACTGTAGGATTATAATTATTTCCTAAAGTTTTTCATATATTTAGAAATGTGGTACATCCAAGCACAAAAATATGAGTTTCATCGAGATAAACACGAGAGAAGCCATGAAAGAAGAAGTTAATCTTGTTGAGTCCACTGCATATACGCCGAGAGCTTGAGTAACATGATCACGAACAAATTCAGGTGGTTCTGGACCAGAACTATCAATATATCTGTACAAATTGAAGCTTCATAGTAGAGTAACGACTTGAGACTTCCATAACACAAAATTTGTTGAATAAAGCTTAGTATGAGGAGAAATGCCAAGTTTGAAAGGATCTGAAGGTGGATTTGATATTTTATTTGTTGTTAAAGGATGAAATGAGAAGATATCTTGTAAAAAACTTAAAATTTTACAAAGAAAGATGAAGATTAAAAGAGTTTTTAGAAATTAGGGTTTGGTATATATGGCTCTGATGCCATGTCAAGAGCTCTAAGTCGGTGAACGAGGCTCCGATCTTTCATTATGGAGATCAGCGAAGAGGCAGAACACGTTTATACATAAAAGACGAGAAGCCGACTCACTCAACATGACTGCCCCTTAGCCAAGACTAGACTAGGACTAACTACAAATAACTGTCACTATCACTATCACACATATGAGTGACGAGATCACATTGTGCTAAAATTATTAAATAAATAACTAGGCTTGATGACTTATTCATAATATAAATTTTCTAAGTAGTCTTTCTGAGATTATATATAAGTAAAATTTTCTTTCAAGTGTTTTTTTTTTTAATTAAAATGTATAATAAAAGATTTTCTGCTTAAATTTAAGATCTGATATGATACTTGATTCAAATATAATATCTCATCCCGTATAATCATTTTTTGAAAATTGACGAATCTCGTTCCGTGTCGTTATCATACTTTATAGGTGCATATCGAAGATTTTAGGTATATCGTGGGTTAGCCACACCGATTTATCTCGTGTGAGACGGACTTGTGGGATCCACGGACCGAACAAACAAATAAGGGTGTCAATGGATGTCCGAAAGTTCCGAAATTCGTTCGAGCTCGCATTCGAAATGTCAAATATTATTCGCAAATAATTTCCGGATTCTGATATTCGAATATTCATCTGAAACACTAACCGGATACGTATTCAGATACGAAGGTATCCGTATTCGAAATATTCGTAACTGAAATTTTAAACATAAATCTACATATATTTCTACCTAAAAAAGTATATATATCATATCTTACTCTTTTAAGTTTATTATGTTTATTAAAAGAATCATATATAGTTATCTTTATCCTAATTAATTTTTATTATGTAATATTAATTTTGTATTTATACGGCTTTTTTCTTTTTTATGATTCTGATAATTATCCAGATAAAAATTCATGTACAAATTCGTAGTGAAAATTATTGTATCCACTCGGATTCCGAAACGAATTCAGATTTCAGATATTGTATGAAACGAATTCAGATTTCAGATAGTGTATGAAACTTTTGGAATCGGATACTGATAATGTTCTATTCGGATCCGTATGCATCCGCTCACACTCTTATAAACAGAGGTATTTCCAGCTAATATCGGGGGATACTCAATGGGTCCCACACGTTTGTCTCACAAAGGACAAACCGGGGTTGTTGACCCCGGTATACTCCCTCCCATAATAAGATACAAAACCCCTCCACGCATAAAGGATAGAAACAGAATCAGCATAAACGTGACATCTGGAGACATAGAAAAGGAAAGATTAAAGTAATATACTAGGATCCTAGGTTGTATTAGAACCTAAAACCTATAGGTCACTAGGTATTGTCTGTTTTAAATTCACTTTTCTGCCTTTCTATTATTTCCCAAACCGCTACAAGTCAAAGTTGTATATTTTCTATTTCATACTCCAGTTAAATTAATACCACATGATATATATGTTTATTTAATGTCCTTTAAGGCAATAATGGGGTATATAATGTGTCTAGAGGTTGTCCTATTACTCTAAACATCCACTGCATAGGGGAAGTTTTTAACGTAAATGTTAATTTCTCCGATAGGCGTTATAGCCTACAGATAGGAGCTCGTCCTTGTCAGCAAAAGGGGCAGATTTATACTAATTAATAAAACAAAAGCAAAAAAAAAGTTGAGAAAATGGGTCATTTGTCCAAAAAAATTTAAAACACGGTTCAAATGGACAAGTAAAAAAAAGTACGGGTGAAATAGCCAAAACAAAAATAGCAAGGATGAAACTGGATTCATCCCGGCTTATACTTAAAAAATAGCAAGGATGAAACTGGATGCATCCTGTGTAAAATAAAAATAAGAAAAAAATATTTGAAAATGGACAGGATGAAACTGGTTACATCCTGCCTATTTTTAAATTTTTGTCCATTTAAACAGTATCTTTTTAATTTTTGGCTATGTTAGATATTCGGGTTGGATCCGAATATGGTCGCCCATATTGTATGTGGCAAGCCTGGTAGGGTTCCATATTCCTTAGGGTTTGGAACCTATATAAACATCTCTAGCATATGTGTAAAGGGTTACGTGATTCCACCAATATCACACATAAGTTTACCATAAGAAAAGTGGTAACTCTAACCCTAAAGGGAGTTACCATTAGTAAGAAAAGGTTTAAAGTTCTTAGCCTGTGAAACTAGCTTGTGCTCATCATTGGTGATTGTAGTACCTGCTAATCGTCGTGTTGGATCGTTGTTGTTGCTGCTGCTGTTCCTTGTTTACCAATCGGAGCTCAAGTTCTAGGTATGAACCGATACCCGCTTCCGCTTAATCGTATAATCTCATGATATTGGTATCATGAGCTATTGGTTTGCTGCGTTTTCGTGCTTGATATAACATGCTTTGTATGCTTGAAAGTTATTGATAACATGATAGTATCATGATTAGGGTTCTTGTTGTTTTTTTTTTGGGTTAAAAACCATTAATGGATGTATAAATATTTCGGATCTTGATAAAGGTGTTTTGGTTTGAAATATTTAATTGGGTATGTTCATTATTGATTAAAATGATCTCCTGGAAAGTTTTGTATCGTTTGAACGTGTGGTTTGAAAGATATTGCAAAAACCCTAGTTTTATATCATGTTTGTGAGCAGTGGTTTGATGATTGTTTTGATGTATATATGTCGATCCATGTTAATTAAAATTAATATAGATAGATAGTGCTCTCTGAGAGCTTTCTTTTGACATATTATTTGCTTGAATCGGAGCTCGTATGAGTGAGATATGGTCTCCCAAAGTTGGTCATGCGCGTCTCGTACTTTGGAATTTTAGAGAAGACGATGAACGAGAACCGAGTCAACGGTGTTCACAATCGGCGAGTTCTGAGAGTTTAAGAATCGGCGAGTTAACTCGGTCCAGATCGGCGGTTCGGCCGCGCGGTTCGGACGATGGGTCGATCGCGGTCCGATCCGAGCCGCGAGTCGGCTCGCGGTCCGGCTCGGTGGGTCACTCGCGGTCCAGACCAGACCGGCGGGTCGGCTCGCGGTCGGGATCGGTGGTTCGGTTCAGGGTTCGGTTCGGTTCGCGGATTGACCCTAGTAATTTGTTTTTCACTTTTTCTCTATCTTGTGGTTGTCGGATCAACTCCAATTTTGGTACCCTAAGGTTTTTCGACGCTCCGAATTCGATAAAACTATTTTCAGAACCTAATTAGATTCACATGATAGAGTTTCTTTGAAATTATATGGTAAATCGCTTTATCCGTGATAACATGTGAATGGTTTATGTTGTGATTGTATGATTTCTTTAATATACAACATGTATGGCGCTGGATTGAATTCATATCGTACTGAATTGTATATCTAGATAACATGTTGATTGATTAGGTAATCACCTTGGTTTGTGTTTGTACCCTATATAAATAGTGTACGTGCGTACCGCACAAGCTATTTGGAATGGGAAGAATACGGTTTATTGTGGAAACCGGTGGGTCTATTGTGGAGACCCACATGGCTTATTGTGGAAGCTTCGGACTTGGTTTATTGTGGAAACCAGAGTGTTATTGTGAAGATCCATGGGGCTTATTATGGAAGCCCGAATCGGTTTATAAAAGGAACCACCTGGCTTATTGGTGAAGCCCAAAGATCCATGGGTAAATAGATTTCATGAGATAATGGTTAAATATTATTTAAGATAAATCCTGATGATTATCTTAAGTAGTAATGGTTATCCATGATAATAGTTATCCAAGAAAATAGGATTATGATAAACATTAGGGTTTATCATGAATCTAGTCGGTATTTGGGGTTTATACAGATGAGGGTAGTTATTAGGATAACTGATGAAACCCTAAAGCTACATCTGTTTTTGCCTATAAATAGAGGCAAAATCCCAACACAGAAGGTACGGAATACTATTCTCTTCACAATAACTACTTGTACACACATCCGCTGATTTTAGCATCGGAGTGTTTTTGCAGGTACCCCCCTTTTTTGATCAATTCTTTGGAGGTTCTTCATCAACGGTAGCGATTGGATCAACCTTCCCGCATCTCGAAGATTGTTGGCGTGATTATTTTTGCACCAACATCTTTTGGCGCCGACTAAGGGGATCACGAGAAAGGGATCGTGTTCTCTGAGTATTTTTCGAAAACTAGGGTTTCAGAACCACTGTTTCACGAAGGTACTGTTCACCGTGATGTTTGTCGATACTGTTCACCGACGTCACCGTTCGCCGACGTCATCATTTCACGCATCGTTATTATTCACGGAGGAGTTATTTTTCTAGGGAAAACTTCAATATGATGAATGCATCAAAGTGCAGATCAAATCGAGATGGACTCGGGCGTACCAACTCGGCATCAATCTAGCCAACGGGCCATCCCGGACCATGAGGAGCGCTGTCGTCCAAGGCATCAATGAAAGGGATGGGAGAACAAAGTCGTCCTTGTCACCCGTAGCATCCGCTTCCGTTCACGCCGGAGGGGAATATCCCGAGGGTGAACTATGTGTTGGTCAATAGATCTCCACCTCCACCCACCGGCCAGGAGAGTCCCAGGTATCAAGGGGAGTCGCTCGGTTAGACACCCAAGCAATAGGGGCCAGCAGGGGAAGAGGATTTTGCTAGCGGAGGCGTGCGAGCAAGGGCTAGTAATCCACCCGTTGGTCGGGTTTAATGCAACTCTAGTTTTGCAAACCCCGCGTCCTTGTTGGACAAGTTAGAGTCCCTCCAGCTCAAAGAAAATAACACACCTGCAGCTCAACAAACCAACGACCCACCAGCCTACGCCCATTGATTTAACGGTCCGTGAGCGGTTACTAAATAATTGAAAGAGAAAACAAACGGCTAAAGGTGGCGTTAGAGAAGAGAAAGAAGTTGGAAGCAGGCTAACTCACGCTCGGGAGTCGAAGGTCAAATCACTGTGGGTTTGAAAATCCCTCAAGAAGGAACGTAGTTATCAATAATCGATGGCAGAGCCAGATGATTTGATGGAGAATAGAGGAGGAAAGGGTCCATTACCGCAGTCGTGGTCGTCGTGATAATGGTCATTACGATCGTCATACTCCTAACGGTGAGGGATATAGTCAAGCAGGGATGAGTCTTTTGAGACATAGACGGAGAGTCAATCGCGACAATGATCGACACTCAAAGAGGTCTAGGCATGAAAGAGAGCATTCAAAGAGGAGGACGGACCAGGTTAGGAATGAACGTATTCGCTGGGAAACCGAAAGTGACTCCGAGAGGGACGAAGTGCTCAGCAAGAAAAAAGACTTAGTGCCATGATTGACGAGTTGTTAATACAGAAACAATCCAGAGACTAAGAGCAACAGATTCTGTCCATGAAAAAGTCAATGGATTCTCCATTCGTTGCAAAGATAAGGAGGTATCGCCCTCCTTCGAATTTTAGCCATCCACAGTTTAAGGATTTCTTCGATGGTGGAAATGGAAACCCAGTGGAACACGTCCAGCGTTTCCAAGCTTCGATGAGTTTTTGGGGATACAACGACGAACTACTTTGCAGGACTTTTCCAATGACTTTAACTGAGAGGCTGGCGAAAACCTTTCTGATTTCAACAGGAGATTTCGTCAGGAAGTTGGTGAGGTTGGAAAGGTGGACGAAGGGTTTATAATAGCAGCATATAAGAATGCAATGGATTATGATGAGTTTGGAATTTATAATTCATTAATGATTGAACACGTCGAAACCTTTAGAGCAGTATGACAGGGCCGATAGGTACGCAAAGGCAGAAAAGGAAAAGAAAGCAAAGTTGTCACGAACATCGAAGAAGTCAACGGCTGAAGGTCCAGCAAGGCCGAAGCAGCAATTTGAGAGTAATTCCAAGAACAAGAGACATGAAGACTCGATGAGGAAGGTGTGGAACGAAATGGGGTCTCAAAAATCACAAGGAAAATAGAATGAAAGGTTTCCAAAGTTGGATATTGGACTGCCACGTCAGCGACAGGTGCCCAGTCATTGACGCCACGTCAGCATCCGTTTTTCTGCCACGTCATCAGCTTCGTCAGTTATATCGTGTCTCGTTTTGCCACGTCAGCAACGCTGTCCCGGTCAGCGTAGCCACGTCATACTTGTGATCCAGGCATCGTTGCCACGTCACCAACAAAGACGCGCGCTTCGTTGGAAACTTGTTTCACAATAAGTTCTTCGTTTTAAGTCCGAATTGAGTGATATTTGGCTCGTTAGAATCCTCTCTGAATTTCCTACAACATGGATGCAAAAAATCCGGTGTTAGAGAAACTTTTATATGCACTTGGGGCAGCAACATGATCGAGTCCGAGGTTCGTCGATAGAGACGCGATCGAGTTCGAGGTTCGTGGATAGCAACATGATCAAGTTCAAGATAAGGATTGCTTAGACCCTTCAATATTTAGCCTTGCATCACTTCGCAACACTTGAAGCCTCACCTTGCACGTGAGCACATAAGTCTTGCTCTTATCGCAAGCATGAAATCTCGTCTTGCATGCGAGTATGAAAGACTTGCACCTTGGTAAGCACACAATCTCGTCGAGCATCAGGCGTAAGCCTTGTTATTACAGTTGGGGGCGTCTTTATAATGGCACGCTTGAGCGATTCCAAAAGGAAAATCATGATGGAACCAGAAATAAGAAGACAACGGAAATATATGTGATCATAAGCCCAGAGCCGTCTAGAAAGTGAGGAACGAATATAATAGATCTAGTTCCTGCTTCACATGGGGGCGTCTCTTCTAATTGGGAATATCTCTATAGATATTGGGGGCGGCTAAAGTGTCGCCAAACATGCAATCAAAGAAGAGTGACACCTGCGTGTGAACACCCTCGCATCTAGGAAAGGAATACGGGAAGCTGCGCAAAGCATACTGGCGACCTGTACCATATAGGTAACCCCAGTCTTTATCTAGCAGTTTGTTTCTTCGTAATGTCGTTGGAATTGGAGGCGTGACATACTGCAAAAGAGATATTTAGCATTAATAAAAGCACCTCGTACCAAAGTTATGACAGAGTATTTACTTGAGAAGAAGAATAAAGATGATGATCGTCGTTTATGAAGAATATGGTGAATGGAGCATCACTTTTTTAGGGCAAGATTTACTGCCGTACGAGATTAAATTGTGGAGGAGTTCGAGGCGATATTTTATATAGTTCCTCCCTCCAACATAAGATTGACGCGTCAATAACAATGACGTGTCAACTAGTATCGCCTAATCGAACACTATGACATGTGGCACCGGTAAGAATACCGCACCAAGGCATAGAGCTATTATGACATTCACAAAGGAATAATCGGATCAACATGGCATAAAGCTATGCAGGAGTATCGCGTGGGCCTTTTTGCTGGAAAATGGGTTATCATTGCCCTGCTTGGCAAGCTAGTAAGTGAGTATTTTGTACAAGGAATTTTTGGAGTACATCTGAGTACTTGAAAATGTTGATGCAAGCCTGGACGCATCTCAATATCATTGGACGTATTGGAGCGAAAGGAGCAAAGGAGAAATATGAAAGAACTCATCTGGCTTATCGTGGAAGCCTAATCCGGTTTATTGTGGAAACCGGTGGGTTTATTGTGGAAACCCGCATGGCTTATTGTGGAAGCCTAGCCCGGTTTATTGTGGAAACCCGCATGGCTTATTGTGGAAGCCTAATTCGGTTTATTGTGGAAACCGGTGGCTTTATTGTGGAAACCCACATGGCTTAATATGGAAGTCTAATCCGGTTTATTGGAGAAACTGGTGGGGTTATTGTAGAAACCCGCATTGCTTATTATGGAAGCCTAACATGTCGGTATGGTCTGTTTGGCTGGGTGCGAAGCGTCTCGTCGATATCACACCAACACGTCGGTCAATTGTTAGCTAAATGAAGAGCAAGAGGATATAACATGCCGATCTGTTTGGTATATGGTCGACTTTGGGGTATATCCACACAACAAGCTGGCCAAGGACAAGAGAGGCTATCGGATAAGAAGCATATGGCGAATTGGAGCGAGCCACGAAGGTTAGTTCTTCTTTTGATTTCTTAATCCATCAACAAGTTGAGAATTAAGAGGGGGCGATGTTTGTACCCTATATAAATAGTGTACGTGCGTACCGCACAAGCTATTTGGAATGGGAAGAATACGGTTTATTGTGGAAACCGGTGGGTCTATTGTGGAGACCCACATGGCTTATTGTGGAAGCCTGGACTTGGTTTATTGTGGAAACCAGAGTGTTATTGTGAAGATCCATGGGGCTTATTATGGAAGCCCGAATCGGTTTATAAAAGGAACCACCTGGCTTATTGGTGAAGCCCAAAGATCCATGGGTAAATAGATTTCATGAGATAATGGTTAAATATTATTTAAGATAAATCCTGATGATTATCTTAAGTAGTAATGGTTATCCATGATAATAGTTATCCAAGAAAATAGGATTATGATAAACATTAGGGTTTATCATGAATCTAGTCGGTATTTGGGGTTTATACAGATGAGGGTAGTTATTAGGATAACTGATGAAACCCTAAAGCTACATCTGTTTTTGCCTATAAATAGAGGCAAAATCCCAACACAGAAGGTACGGAATACTATTCTCTTCACAATAACTACTTGTACACACATCCGCTGATTTTAGCATCGGAGTGTTTTTGCAGGTACCCCCTTTTTTGATCAATTCTTTGGAGGTTCTTCATCAACGGTAGCGATTGGATCAACCTTCCCGCATCTCGAAGATTGTTGGCGTGATTATTTTTGCACCAACAGTTTGATAACATGTTTGATTGAATTATTATTTTGATTGATAACATGCTAAAACAATTGAGTGGGAGGTTGTTTGGTTGAGTTTGTTTAATTCCCCAAAACCATTAACTTGCGCATATATTAAATAGATGTAGAAAATATTACTTGTGGCGCGAGAGATGATTAGGAGTTTAACGATTTTTCGATCTTGCGACTTGTAATGTTGTTTTACTATTTATTTAGATTAATGCAGCAAAGTTATTTTTGAATGTGTATAGTGCCATAAGTTTAATATCCTTTTCTTATTTTTCGCATGCTATGTTAGACTAAATGGCTTCCAAGAACATCATTGCTGATTTGAACAAGGGTAAAAAACTTGATGGCGACAACTATAACATCTGGCGCCGAAAGATCGTTTTCTCTTGAATGATGATGGGTTGCGGGGAAATAACCGAGCATGTGATGCCTCGGCTTTGAGGAGGGTACGACGGTTCAACACCGTCGCAACCTCGAGGCTTACCAGAATGGGTTAAGAAGGATCGCGGTGCTCGTCATATGATCCCGAGCTCAATGCACAATGATCTCATTGGAGAGTTTGAGACCACCCGGTTTGCTCATGACATGCTAGAGGCAGTCAGGCAGAAATTTGGAGTTACCTCTGTGGCTAAGTTGCGCGCTTTAACTATGAAGTTTGACACTTGTCAAAAGAAGCCGAATGTTACAATGAAGCAACATTTGAGGACAATGTCGTCAATGATACGCGAACTTGAGGCTGCAGGTCATCACTTGACAGATGAACAACAGGTACAAGCTGTTATTCGTTCGTTACCTAACTCTTGGGAGCAGATGAAGCAAAACATGACACATAATGATAATGTCCGCACTTTTGAGGATATTTCTCGTCGTGTGGAACTAGAAGTCGAGCGCTTGAAAGCAGCTAAGACTGACAGTTCTGTTTTCGCTGCTGAATCTGTTTCGCATAAGACCAATGGGTCTAAGCGCAAGAGGGGTAAGGGTTCTTCGGGTAAGAATCCTCGTGATGGATCTGGGTCGTCCACTACCAACGCTCCTAAGCGCAAAAGAGGCAAGCGTGCTGGTAAGAAAGACAAAGCGAGAGATGAAATGCTTTAAACTGTGATAAGAAAGGACACTTTGCTCGTGAATGCACTGAGCCAAAGAAGGTAATTTCTGAGCCTATTCCTCGCTATGAATATTTTGTTTCTAGTCAAGCATTAGTTGCTCATTCTCCTCATTTGTGGGTTGTAGATTCGGGAGCAACCGACCATGTAGCGAGGGACCGAGAAGGGTTCCTAGATTATCGTCGAGTTCCTGCTGGGAGCATGAGAGTTTATATGGGGAACACAACTAGCATAGAAGTACTTGGCATCGGTACCTATATGCTAAATCTGCGACAAGGGCGCACGATAATCCTCCATGATGTACTTTATGCTCCGGATATTCGACGAAATTTAGTTTGATTAATAGTATGTTGCGTCTAGGTTTTAGTTTTCTTTTTGAGGGTAATTCTGTTAAGATTTGCTTGGCAACTGAGTTTTACGGTTTTGGTTTTATGTCGGATGGTTTTATGGTTTTGGATATTGACAATTCTAGTTCTTATGATGCTAATAAATATATTTCATTAGTTGCATCTTCTTCGGATGTTAATAATGATTCTGTGATTTGGCATGCTAGATTAGGTCATATAGGGCAAGAAAGGATGACTAGGCTAGCTAGAGAAGGTCTTTTAGGACCCATCGCTAAAGTCTCCTTGCCTACTGCGAACATTGTCTTGCGGGGAAAGCCATTAGAAAACCGTTTGGGACAGCCAAAAGGGCCTCTGAGCCTTTGCAATTAATTCATTCTGATATATGTGGCCCAATGAACGTTAAGGCAAGACATGGAGCCTCTTATTTCATCACTTTCATAGATGAGTTTACGCGATATGGTCATATTTACTTGATATCCCACAAGTCAGAAGCATTGGACTGCTTTAGACGCTATGTATGCGAAGTGGAAAATCAACTAAATAAGAGCATTAAGGCTCTCGAAGCGACCGTGGCCGCGAGTATCTATCGACATATTCAAAGGGTATTGTGAGGAAAAAGGGATCTGAGACAATTGACTATTCCTGGTACTCCGCAACAAAATGGTGTAGCAGAGAGAAGGAATCGTACTTTGTTAGACATGGTTAGGTCAATGATGGCGCATGCTCATCTTCCTATTTCTTTTTGGGGAGATGCGTTACTGACTGCTGCCTATGTCCTTAATCGTGTGCCTTGAAGTCAGTACCTTCCACCCCATATGAATTATGGACCGTGAGAAAACCCGAATTGGGTAATTTGCGACCATGGGGTTGTTTGCTTATGTACACAATAGTTCTCATCGGTATGGGAAGCTGGGCCCTCGAGCGAAAAAGTGTATCTTTATCAGATATTCTGATCACTCAAAAGGCCATGTGTTCATTGGTGAGCATCCTGATGGAAGTGTAACTGAGATTGAGTCACGTGATGCAGATTTCCTTGAACAGGACTTTCCTAGAAGGAACGAGGTAGGGGGAGATCTTAGCCTCTTTGAGGTGGAAGAGTCAATGGAAGACACACCAATTCGTCTAGTTGAGAATAGCGAAGAAATTCCTCGTTCTCCTAGGGAAAGTGGGAGTGTTCCACCTGATAATGGATTGGCTCCATCGAATCAGGAACCCCAATCTCGGAGAAGTGAACGTGGAAAAGTCCCTCGTCGTCGTTTTAAGATTGAGGGGGAAAGTTTCATGGTTTGCTCACATGATGACGCAGAGCCTAAGAATTTCAAAGAGGCTATGTCATCTCCTAAAAGGGAAAAATGGATTATTGCATCGAAAGAAGAGATAGAATCAATGAGGATTAATGGTGTGTGGCAATACGTTGACCTCCCATAAGGGCGCAAGGCTATTGGAAACAAATGGGTTTTCAAAGTCAAACGCAATGCGGATGGTTTAGATGAAAGATATAGGGCTCGCCTTGTGGCGAAAGGCTACACCCAACAGGAGGGTGTTGACTACGAGGAAACATGAAAGATATAGGGCTCGCCTTGTGGCGAAAGGCTACACCCAACAGGAGGGTGTTGACTACGAGGAAACTTTCTCCCCAGTGGTGAGAATTGCCTCGATACGCCTTATGCTAGCTATTTTCGCACATATGGATTTGGAACTTCATCAAATGGATGTTAAGACTGCATTTCTCAATGGAGAACTAGATGAGGAAATTTACATGGAGCAACCAGAGGGCTTCGTGATTAAAGGTCAAGAGCGCAAAGTTTGCAAGCTCCAAAAATCTATTTATGGCCTAAAACAATCATCTAGACAATGGTATTTAAAATTTGATCGAGCCATTGTTTCCAATGGGTTTACGATGATAGAGGAAGACCATTGTGTGTACGTTAAACGATCCGATAAAGGTTTCCTTATCCTGTCCTTATATGTTGATGATATCCTTATAATTTGGAAGTAACATGGAAATTGTTGTCGCCACAAAAGAGTGGTTGTCCTCAACTTTTGAGATGAAGGACATGGGAGAAGCAAGTTATGTGCTCGGGATTAAGATCCTTAGAGATCGTTCAAAGAGACTTTTGGGTATGTCACAAGAGACGTACATTAAAAGGGTTCTTGAGCGATTTCACATGAAAGATAGCAAGCCCATAGACACACCGATTGCTAAAGGTCGAACTTAAGCCTTGAGATGTGCCCTAATACCCCGAAGAGAAAGACAGGATGTCGCGGGTACCCTATTCCAACGCAATTGGGAGCCCGATGTATGCTATGATGTGTACTCGGCGACATATGCTATGCTATTGGATTAGTTAGTCGGTACCAGTCGAACCCTGGTTTTTGAGCACTGCAAGCGGTCAAGAGGATACTAAGGTATCTCAAAGGGACGAGCGACCTCATGCTATGCTACAAGGGTTGAGATCTACGTCTCGGTGGTTATTGTGATGCTAACTGGAATGGCGAAATGAGAGAGCAAAAATGCACATCGGGGTATGCTTTCTTGCTAAATGGCGGGGCCATCACATGGAGTAGTAAGAAACAGATCAATTGTCGCTATGTCTTCAATGGAATCTCGAGTTTGTAGCTTGTCAAGGCTGCAGTACAAGAATCTAATTGGTTAAGGAGGTTCTTTGAGAGTTTTGAATTTGTCACTCACGCTACCGATGCGGTGAAAATTCACACCGATAGCACATCAATGATTGCTTATGCAAAAGACCCAAAGTACCATGGAAAGACTAAGCACATTGATAGGAGGTGTTGTTTTATTAGAGTTTGCTCTTGCGAAGAAAGAAATAGTTTTGGAGTACATGCCAAAGAATTGATGATAGTTGATCCCCTTACTAAACCTATACCAAGGGATGTTTTCATGTCTCATGTTAGGGCGTTAGGTTTACGTAGGTGGTAATGGATGTCTCTTTATTTATTTATTTATTTTTCTAAGACATGATGATCGTAGATGCATATGTTTTATGGATATTTATTAATAATCAATACAATTTGATAATGGTTCATTGTTATGATTGATTATTTACTTATGGGCATGGATATACGCTTTGACATTGGTGCATAGAGAATACATTATGTCAAAACTTGATTAATATGTCACCTGGTATGGACCGGCTTACTCACATAAGCAGTCACCTTTTGGCGCTAAGGAGAGCGAGCAAAGATGAGATGATGCATCGCCTTGGAAATACCAAGATGAGATCTATATAGTGAAGATCGATGATGAATGTACCTCTTGTGTTCATCATACCTTAAAGAATAGCCAAATAAGAAATCTCTTCCACGGCGCTTGTTGAAAGCGAGCAGTTAGAAATTTCGGATAAGGCGCAAGAGTTGCGACTAAGTCAAGATTTGTAGAGTGTAAGAGTTTGTGAAATATACTTGTTTAGTCAAGTAAAACTCCACTCTAGCGCATTTTCATATTATGCGTGCTTGCGACCACTACGGAGGTGCGAAAATCGTTCCCTGCTTTTCTCACCATGTGTAACCTTACGACTTTTGACTTTGTTATTAAGTAAAGATTCGATGATTGCTACTTTAGTATGTGTCCTGTGGCCATGGATGATCCGGCTTAAAGGGTACATATCTGGGAAAGCGATTGATTCGAAACTTCATGGCAATAGGGCGAAAGGAAGGTCATCAAACTCATGAATGTTTTATATTCACAGTCGACGACTTGGGTTGCCTGCTGGAGTTGCAACACAAGTGTGAATGTATTTACAATAAGCTAGCATGAGGGTTAGACTAGCTCTACGAGGGATCAGAGTAGTCTAGACCAATGAGATTTTGATGGACCTAGGATACTACGAGATACAAACGTTTTTTTTTTTTAAAGGGTTGATGTCTCTATGCTGACTCATATTGAGCTGCTAGTATAGAGCTCCCAAAATGAAGGTACCTCGACGGTCGCACGGGCTATTTACTAATATGAACTTTTCTTTCTTCTGGTACAATCCACACACACACTATGTGCGAGTGGGAGATGTTAGATATTCGGGTTGGATCCGAATATGGTCGCCCATATTGTATGTGGCAAGCCCGGTAGGGTTCCATATTCCTTAGGGTTTGGAACCTATATAAACATCTCTAGCATATGTGTAAAGGGTTACGTGATTCCACCAATATCACACATAAGTTTACCATAAGAAAAGTGGTAACTCTAACCCTAAAGGGAGTTACCATTAGTAAGAAAAGGTTTAAAGTTCTTAGCCTGTGAAACAAGCTTGTGCTCATCATTGGTGATTGTAGTACCTGCTAATCGTCATGTTGGATCGTTGTTGTTGCTGCTGCTGTTCCTTGTTTACCAATCGGAGCTCAAGTTCTAGGTATGAACCGATACCCGCTTCCGCTTAATCGTATAATCTCATGATAGGCTATTTAAATAGTATCAAAACCTAAGTGTCTTTTTCACCCAGGAATTGTTGATTTTGGTCTTTTTGACCAATTTTGTGAAAAAAGTTCCCACCATACATGTTCCTACTTCAGGGTCTCATCGTTGTGCGATTAAAAATAGAGCAAAATATATATTAGTGCATCTGATGCCATTATCATCGGGCTGGTCCCGCGGTGTGTCCCGACAAGAAGAAAAAAAGACAATTCCTTTTGACTCGGCGGTTTGCAGGGGTGGGTTAAGTGTGGGTCCCATCCCTTCTCTCTCACACAAATAAAATCGGGATGGCCCGCGGGATTCAACCCGCGGGACATCAATCATTTCCGCGATGGTAATACTAACACTGGACTCATCTTGAAGAATTATTTAAAGAAAGTTACTTTTGATGTTATGTTGACAAAACGGTGTTTTTGGCGGTACTGTTGGATGTTAGTCAGCAGTTTGACGTATTATTCACGGATAACTAGGTTTAAGTTTTCTATCATTAAGTTTTTTCTTTATCTCCGTCTTATTCTATCCGTTGGCCTGTCTTCTTCTAGCCCAACGGTCCTTTTTCGCCGGAATCTTCTCTGATTTCTTACCGGATTTCTCCCGGCGTCTTCCCTCTCTTCTCTTCTACTCTCTTTTCATGAAGAACACCATTACAATCAACATCTAATCTCCTGGAATTTGAATCCCAATGGCTTACAATCAAGAGACCATCATCAGAAGCACTCAACTCACATGCAACACAACAGGCAACTCAGAAATCACTATGTTTACTACAAGGAATCCTGCAATCACATCTAATAATATCCCTACAATCACCCCTATCAGCTTTTCTACCCAAATCACAAATATCCCAAGTATCCCAAATTCTATCAAACTCAAGAATAATCAGCATAACATAAAGGAACCCATAAATCTCAGTGATTTCATTACTACTTCTCACTATCTAGCTGATGAAATCTCTATTCACCAATCTGATAATATGTACTATCCAACCTATAGGTTCTACCTTAAGAAACCAATTTCTCAATTCAACTACTATTTCAACAAAGAATATGAAACCACCTATGAGCATTATCTTGAAAAACCACCTGTGAATTTTTCTTTTCCCTTGGAAGAATCTAAATCTCATAAACTAGCCTCCAGAAAATCAAAGCAAGAGAACTCAAGATTATCCCATAGCAAACACAGAAATCCCAACAATTCAAGCTTCCAAGCTAACAAAGCTTCAATTCAAATTTTCAACACCCATAAACACATTACATTAAACCAGAAGCATAAATATCTTCAAAACATCAAAAGTATCTACAAAAACATTAACCAACATCATAAAAAAGTTTTCCGAGTAGTCCTTAAGTTAACCTTAAACCCCAAAAAAGCTCACCCTCTCAAGAGATTGACGGTGAGAAAGAGAAATGATAATCATCTTTACCTGCTACTTCAATTTCTAAGTCCTGCTCTGAGTCCCCTGGCTAACGTTGCGAGTTTGACTTCGAGTCACTCGCCTGGCTGGTCTTGGAGTTTGAATCACAGACGGTGGTGGATGCTGCTCATCAACATGATCACAGTGCTCTGGCTCTTCAGGAACTCTTGCTCCATTGATGGAAGTGTTCATTGGCTGAGTTGGATCGGAACTCGGACCGGCAGTGGGTTGGATGTTTTCGGCAAAAATTGCTCGCCCTATCTTTCCATTAGCAGGGCAAAGAGCATCCATCACAGGAAAATGCATCGGTTCATCAAATCGCTAAGGTTGTGCAGCCATTTGCCGTACCATAAATCTCTCTGCTGCAGAAAGGGTGATCGACTGAAATCCAACCCGACTCAATCCAGAGACGAGGAATCGATCAGCAATGACGGCAGCTCCTTCATTCACTTCAAAAGGTCCATACTTTGGATGATAGGCATACAATACCCAATCATCATCGTCAGAACCAGCACGCTTGGGCTTCTCAGTTGGATTTGGAACTTCACCATCAACAACATTAGAATAACTAGTCTCAGAAGTCCTTCTCTCACCAATATGCACAGCTCCAGGCATCCTACAACCTCCATGCTCAACATCAACATCAGGCCTGAGAAAAGGATTACGGGTATCTTGATTAATTGGCAATGGTTTGGGCTGATTGAAAAACTGGATCAATCGCTCAACTGAAGAATCGAGCAACAACTCATGCACAATACCAGGAGGCCCATCCTCTTGCATGCACTATTCGAGATTCACCTCCATATTATGTTGCATATCCTTCAAGTACCAATCAAAACTTTCTCTGAAATTAGAAGATTCACTTCCCTGTGGAAATGAAATTACATATGGCAGTCGGATCACATCATGATCATAAGGATACCAATGAATTCGGGGCTCAATATCCACCTCAACCAATTTTTGCTTCCCCTTCTAATCGATCTTTTGTTGCTCATCAGCCATGGAGAAATAAGAAGAAATTGTGACAAGGAAATCTGTTGGAGGAAAAAATTTGCAAAGACAGAACAATTGGTTTCTCCGGCTTCTGAACAGGCCCTTTTAAAGGATCTCATTTTGGGCTCTTCGGTCGCTTCACCAATAAATGAAAACACTTCCCAACCATCGCTTCCCCTCTCTCTAATCCTTTTCCCCTTTCTCCCTGTCGTTTCAATTCTCCCGCAAAAAGTCCTTTATAGCTTAAACTGCAGTAAATTGTTTCCCACATGCTTCAATCCACCGTTTAATCAGTTGGCCTTCCTGACAGATGGAGATGGTTTTCTGGACTCTATCACACCTGGCACCAGTGATGGACGGACACACAATACACTTGAGAAATACACATGCTGTTCTCCCACGTACACAATATCAAAGCTCTTCCATCTGACTCGCAGACTTACCAATGCTGATTGGAAATCTTGTTGGGATATTATACACAACGTACATCCTTTGGAGACTTTTAAGTTGAGAAGCAAGCCCAAAACTATTTTTGGATCCAACAACTGCTTACACCCCAAATCGGCCGCAAATAATGACAAGACTCACTATCCTAGAAATCGGGTAACTCGGGTCACTCTCTCTATTATTTACATTACTACTAACAACACAACTCTTCTCTTGCAATTTTATGTCAGGTTTCTATCCAAGGTACCATTAGCCAGTGACTATCCAGACCATTGCTACAAAGTTTTTGGAGAAAGCCACATGCAAACAAGCTTCTTTTATTATTTAACTACAAACCTCCAAAGTGTTGATAACTTTTCCATGTATGTTAAAACTTAGTTTGTGCCCGTGAACAAAATTCAAATTAAAGCATGCCACTTCATACTCTTTTTTGAAATCAAAATCATTACCTACATCTCCAATAGTGAACAATACCTGCACTTCTTCCATTTAGACCTCACTCTGTATCATACTATCAATTCCTTGGCTTCTTCCTCAAACACCAGCACTAATCCTATTGACAACCTTGTTCATAAAATGAATTCTGCTCTAAACTTACCTGAGGACTTATTTCCAAAGGTATTCCTCAACCCAGATAACATAAAAACCAAACAGCCTCAAGATTGTAAAGGGTGTTTTATTGGAAATCTCTGCAGCAACATTTGCTTTCAAACCTCCAGAGTTAACAATTTTTTCAATGCAAACTGGGAAATGCAAAGCAGAATTGAAGTGTAGATTTGGAATAGGAGAAGAAATTACTACATTCTCAGAACCACTCATGAAGAGGAGTACACAACCCTGAGAAATGGTGGTACTAGAGGAGTATTTGAGAAACTTATGGTTTTAGTAGGAGTACCTGCCAATGGCCCTGATCTAATTGATGAAGAACAATTCTCCAAAGTTATAATTTGGCTTCCTGTCAAAAAAATCCCAACCCATATCATTCCTGATATCAGAAACGTTATGAGACCTATAGGAGTTTATCAAGATGCAAAGAAACCATATGGAAGAGACAAATTTGAAAAGAACTTAGAGGTAAAACTCACTATCAATGTCACTAAATCTCTCAAATTTGGATTGAAGCTTATGAAACTCCTACTCTCTCCCATTGGCTGGAATGTGCTTATGCTCTCAATGAAATTAAGTTCTACAAAGTATGCAGAATTCTTGATCATCCTAGCCCCCTTGTCCCACACCCCCAAATCAAACACATCACATGCCTCCATCCCTACCAACGCCCCAACCACCACCTCCACCAAGAACCCCCAGGCAAAAAATTGTTCAAGCCGGCAAAGATGTCATTTACATACCATACTCTGATTCTGATGCTGCTGCAGAATTTGAGGCAAAAATGAAGGCAGCTAAGAAATTAGAACTTGAAAAGGCTATAGCCAACTTTGCATCAACCTCCAACAACCATATCACTTTTGGAGCTCAGTCTCCATCCTATGATAACCCTACCTCTCCTCACCCTGATGTTCTAGCTTGCCAGCTTAAAAACAGAAAATTAATTATGGAAAAAAAGCTTGAAGGCACCTACAAGAAAAAACTTCCAAAAATGAAAACTGCTGCTAGAAATCATCAAAACAAGAGTCCCGAGGCAAGAGATGACCCTGAGGCTGTTGCTGCAAACATTACTACTGCTGAATAGATCTTTCCAGTTTCCACTGCTCCACAGAAGTTCCTCTTCAATGCTCTTCCCTCTCTGGAATAGATCAAAGCAAATATGGAAGATGAATCATCTAAAAAGAAGAAAGCAGCTTGGAAAGCTAAGAAGAAAGCTCATGATTTTGAAAGCCTAGATGAAGATTCCCAAAACACCTCAAACTTTGACACTAAAAGAAAGAAACCTCTCTATCTTGGAGACAATCAATTTTCTAACTATTTGGAGCAAGCCAACCTCAAGAGACTCAAAGATTTCCCTGATGATTACTGTGAACAGATAGGCAACACTCCTTCTCCTGTGGCTAATGGTACTATGGATAGCTCTTCCACTGGAAATATGGTAATGTTCCCAACTTCTTATCTCCTTTCTTTTAGATTCTATCTGCATCAATATTTCATCCATTTTTTTCACTACTTCCATTATGACCATATCTCTAGAAGGCTAACTTCAAAGTATCCTAATATTTTCTACTTTTGGCAATTCTTTACCTCCTTGGCATGGAACTGCCAAGGTTTGGGAACTAGGGATGCAAAAAGTTACCTTAATGATATGATTAAAAAGTTGAACCCTGATATCATTTTCCTCTCTGAAACAAAACAAAAGCATGATAAATTTAAGAAAACAATGCTTGATATTGGTGTCAAAAACTACTGGTCTGTGAACCCAGGAGGGGCAAGTAGCACTGCTGGTGGTTTAGCATTGATTTGGGAAAATAACATTCATTAGAAATTATGGATCACTCTTTGAATCATATCAATGCTATAATCAAACCTGTCAATAGCCCATCCTGGATTTTCACAGGCTACTATGGTATCCCCTATGACACCTCTTCCAAATTGAACTCCTGGAAAGTGATAGATAAAACTGCAAGTACCAATACATTGCCTTGGCTGGTAATGGGTGACTTCAACTTTATTCTTCATGACTCTGAAAAGTTCAGTACTCACCCTTTGGATAATAATGAAGCTTATCAATTTAACAAAAAGATTCTTGAACTTGATTTGGTTGATATTGGCTTTACCGGATGCCCCTTCACTTGGTCAAACAAAAGAAAGGGTCATGCTCTCGCAGAACAAAGATTAAATAAGGGATTAGCAACTGATGATTGGCTAATCCTATATCCACACACCACTATCTCCAATATGCTAGCTATTGGGTCTGATCATCATCCCATACTTCTAAATTCTAATCCTCATTGGAAGAATGGAAAGATACCATTCAAATTCTTTGGCCCTTGGTTGGAGCATGAGGAATGTATGAAAATAATAGCTGAATGTTGGAGTAAATCTATCTCTGGATCCAGTGCATTCACAATTGCCAGAAAACTCAAAGACATAAAACTCCATATCATAGTCTAGAACAAGGAAATTTATGGCAACATCAAAACCAAAATTGAAGAATGCAAACAATATCTAACCTGGCTTCACAATAACTACTTCAAGGAAGATAGGGGTCATGCACTAGTTGATGCAAGGAAACATCTCAAGAACTGGTAGGATATAGAAGAAAAGTTCTGGAAAACAAAAAGCAGAGACCAACTGATAAAATTGGGAGATCAAAACACACATTACTTCCACAGAGCCACTAAGAGCAGAACAAGAAGAAACAAGATTGATACAATACAGAATGAGGGAGGAGACTAGCTCTCTGAATACCAAGAAGTTAAGGACTGTTTTACTACTCACTTCTCAAAAATGGCAACTGCTGAAACCATCACCATCTCCCCAGAAATCATCAACTTAATTCCCACAACCATAACCTCAGCTGACAACACCATGCTCAACAGAAACCCTGAACCAAATGAAATCAAATAAATTCTATTTAGTATGGTCAGTGATAAAGCCCCAGGTCCTGATGGATTTACACCAAACTTCTTCAAAGCCAACTGGGACTTATTGGGAAATGACATAGTTAAATTGGTTCAACATTTTTTCACTTCTGGCCATCTTCTCAAAGAAATGAACTCCACTTTCATATCCCTTATCCCAAAATTGAAAACCCAACATCCCCAAGTCACTTTAGACCCATTAGCCTCTGCAATACTACTTATAAAATCATATCCAAACTCATAGCTCAGAGGATGAAACCTTACATTAACAAAATCATATCTCCATACCAATCTGATTTCATCCCTGGCAGACAAATCTCTGACAACATTGTTATTGCTCATGAGATCATACACAAAATGAGATCCAACAGAGAGAAAAAAGGAAATTCAGGAACTATGGGTATAAAAATTGATATGGCAAAATCTTTTGACAGAGTAGATTGGACATTCCTAATATCCATCATGAAGAAGATAGGTTTTAATGACAATTGGTGCAACAAAATCTTACAGTGCATTTCAACATCCACATCCGTTGTTCTTATTAATGGCTCTCCTGATAAGTTTTTCAAACCTTCAAGAGGTTTAAGACAAGGGGATCCTCTTTCTCCCTACCTTTTTCTCTTCTGAATGGAATCCCTCTCAAGAACTCTCATACAAGCTGAAGAGTTGGGCATCATAAGTGGAATAAGGATATGCAAAGCAGCACCATCTATCAACCATCTGTTATTTGCTGATGACTGCATGATCTTATGCAAAGCTAATTTGACAGAAGCTCAAAACAGAATGAAGATCCTCTAGAGTTTTGGAAGCACATCAGGGCAGCTCATAAATTTCAACAAATCTGGAGTCTTCTTCGGTAAGAACACAGACCCAAACCTCATTCCTCAAATCAGTAACTCAATGAGAGTCCAAATTCTTCAATTAGATGACAAATATCTGGGCTCACCTCTATTCACTCATAGAAGCAAAATTAACTCTTTCAAACCTGGAGTTGAAAAGCTGAAAACAAGACTATCTAGCTGGAAAAATATACCACTGAACCCTGCATGAAGGGAAGTACTCATAAAATCAGTAACATCCTCTGCTTGCATCTACCAGATGAACTGCTTCAAGATTCCCAAGAAGACCTGCAAAGACATCAACAACCTTCAAAGGGATTTCTTCTGGGGGAAAAACATAGAAAATCCTACCGGCTACTATCCAAAAGCTTGGACTGCAGTATGTAAACCAAAAGAGCTGGGGGGCTTAGGCTTCATGAATATGGAACTATTCAACAATTCAATGATCATTAAAATAGGTTGTAGACTGGAGAAAGATAAAGATTCCCTATGGTACAAACTCATGGATGCAAAATATCTTCTTGGCAGAAATGTTCTCAATATGGACATACATTCAAAGGATGGAGACTCCTGGATATGGAAAGGAATTCTAGAAGGCATCAGCAACATCCAACAACACTGTGTCTGGAGAATTGGCAATGGGAGAGAGATCAAAATTTGGGATGACATCTGGATTCCAGGAACAACTACAAGACTCAATAAGCGCCAACATTGCCCTCAAAATATTGAGTATCTGGATTCTATTCTTCTTCCAGAAGGTACTCGGAATAAAATTTTAGTGCAAGACTACTTCTGCAACAACACTGCTCAAGAGATTCTTACTCTGCAAACTCACCCAGCTGAGGAAGATAGGATAATATGGCAGCTAAATGATACAGGAAACTTCTCTGTCAAAGCCATATATAAGGCAAAGATTAACAATTTATATAGCAATGAAACTCAAAATGGAAATTGGGAGGCAATATGGAATATGGATGTGGCTCCAGTGATAAGGATCTTTATATGGAAGTGTGCACATGGGAACCTCCCCACAAATGCTAAAACGGCTAGCATTCTACACTACATTGATCCACTATGCATTGTATGCAACAGTGGGGAACATGAAACTATGTCACACATGTTGCTAAAATGCCCTGCTGTAACATTAGTTTGGCAAGAAATTCTTGGCTCTCATAATACTCAGTTTGACAACACCACTATCTTCATACATTGGTTGAACTCCTGGTTTCAGACTGGGGAAATCAATCAAAATTGTCAGATCTATGCCACTACTTGCTGGTATATCTGGAAAGCCAGATGTGATTTGATCTTCAAACAAATCAAGCCAAATGCGGCATTTACTTCAATGCTCATTAAGCAACACCTTTGTAACCATGATAGGATTCATAACATGCAAGAGCATATTATGAATGATTTACCTCTATTACCTAAGGAAACTGATGCAAATATGCATCATAATGATACTGCTTATGATCGGGATCTGAATAAGATAACCACTTATGGAAAAACCATCAGGATCTGTACGCTTCAAGATCCTGAGAACTTACTCGACTACACTATCCTGACTATGGTGGATTTTGCAGGAAACATCGTTGGAACCAGAGGATATCCAGGATATTGTAGAGCTTGGGAGCAACAGGAGGAGAAGACCTAGCTTTCCAATGGGCCAAAGAAATGCAGAGCACAAACATAGAGATATCTGCTGAATCAATGAAAGTTCTCAATCGTTTCAAGTTTTTGTACCATGCAGCTGTCCAAGGAAGATTTTATCTCAGCTATCATGAAAAGAATACTTACCAAGATGAACTAGAAATAACTCCAGTTACCTTGTTTTATTAAAACTTACTCTTATTCATCGTCTTCAAAATATGTATACTTTTAATTTAGCTCTCTTTTGTAAGAACAACAATGATAGGTGGTGAGTCCAACCACTGTCAATATTGTGTACCAGTCTTAGCGCCTGTCTTTAAGGCCTAAGTTTTTCTATGAAAAAAAAAAAGTTTTGTATCATTCAAAGACATGTACTATATGCACCTCCTATCCTACTACGAGGTTCCAAATTTCGACAACCATTAAACCAAATAAGATACCAAATTACTCAACGAAATGTATAATTCAACTGAACCATATGTTTTGGTTCCACCTATTTGCCACCCACACTTTTCCTATTTGTCACCCATTTTAAAATTTCTAACAATTTCATTTTTTCAAATTCTATATTTTCCATATTTACCACCTAATAAAAAGTCAAATATAATTTGAATATATCTCTAACCATTATAACCCTAGATTAAAATTGTACTTAGCCATTAATGTCCACCAAAAGCTTATGATTTGCATAACAGTAGAGTTCCTCTACTCACGCTAATAACATCAAAATGATATCAGTAAGGATTGTTACGTGAGTTTAACTTTCATACATGGCCTTTGAACCAATAGTACAGCTATTACTCAAAGAGAAGTTATGAACAACTTTCTAGTATGTACCCATTAATCAATCATCTCCACTACAAGTCGTCCAATAAATAATCAATTGACTAAGTGAATCGTTCCATTAATGAATGTAGAAAATCTGATATCAAATACTTAATGAAAACTTAACACAAACAATTCTCTTAATTAATGTATTTCGACTCATGGCTCAACAACCTATTTATAAGTTTAACAAACTTGACTCTCAAGCAATAAACACTTTCCTAACATAACCAAACTCTAACAAAGACTCTTCTAGAAAATTCTCACGTAAACAAACTCTAAAACCAGTAATACTTTCAACCCAAGTTTACTTCTAAATACCGTACCATTGTATCAACCAAACTAGTTGATTCACGCACTGTGTCAACAACACTTGTTGATCCCTATCAAATGTATCAACAATACTTGTTGATCCTTAGTGTAATCTTCACATTATCTTGGTTTAAACTTCAACATCCTCCCTTAAACCAAGATACTCTTTACCAATCATTCATAGCTTTCCACGCAAGTAAATGAAAGTGTTAGACTTCAAAGACTTGGTGAAAATATCAGCTACTTGCTCTTCACTTTCACAAAACTCCACAGATATCTCCTTGTTACTGACAAGTTCTCCGATGTAATGAAACTTAATATCAATATGCTTACTTCTTCCATTATCAATATGCTTGCTTCTTCCATGAAGCACATGATTCTTAGTTAGTGAAATTGTAGACTTGTTATCACAAACTATTATTGTAAGTGTCTTCTGTTCTTGAAACAATGACTTCAGCATCATTCTCAGCCACACAACTTGTGTAACACAGTTGATAGCATCTATATATTCAGCTTCTGTTGTAGATAATGCAACAACTTGTTGCTTCTTAGATGACCAAGAGAAAAATCCAGTTCCCAACTGAAATCCATAACCTGATGTACTCTTTCTTCCTTTTGTATCTTCAGCCCAATCACTATCAGTAAAACCAACCAACTTTGGATCTTCTGAAACAGTATAAAAGATTCCTAAAATAGTTGTTCCTTTAACATATTTCAGAATATGTTTTGCAGCTTGCAAATGTGATTGTCTAGGTGATTCCATAAATCTACTAACCAATCCAACTGCATACATAATGTCGGGTCTTGTAGCAGTTAGATATATGAGACATCCAACAAGACATTTAAAGTCTGTTGAATTCACTAGCTCTCCTGTTCTATCTTTTGTCAACTTCAATCTCTCTTCTATTGGTGTTAAAATTGGATTACAATTATCCATCTTGAAACGCTTTAATATTCCTTCTGCATACCTCTGTTGATTAATAAAAATTCCTCTTTCAGTTTGTTGTACTTCAATACCAAGAAAATATGACATTAAACCAAGATCTGTCATCTCAAACTCCTTCACCATATCCTCCCTGAATTCCTTGATCATCTCAGAACTATTTCCGGTAAAAATAAGATCATCCACATACAAACATACTATAATATGATTACCAAGAGTATCAGCTTTCAAATATAAAGTATGCTCATGTGGACATCTTGTAAACCCTTTCTTAATGAAATAATAATCTATTCTTGTATACCAAGCACGTAGTGCTTGTTTCAAACCACACAAAGCTTTATTTAGCTTATATACTTCATTCTCCTTCCCCTCCATAATGTAACCTGCTGGTTGTTCAACATAAACCTCTTCCTCTAACACACCATTTAAGAACGCTGACTTCACATACATCTGAAAAATCTTCCAATATTTTTGTGCAGCTAAAGCAATAATCATACGCACTGTATTAAGTCTTGCAACTAGTGCAAACACTTCTGAATAATCTATTCCTTGTTTTTGTCTATATCCTTTAGCAACTAACCTTGCTTTCAAACGATCTACTTCACTATTTGACTTGTACTTTGTTTTATAAAACCACTTAACACCAATAGGTTTCTTTCCTGGTGGAAGTGTAGTAAGTTCCCAAGTGTTATTCTTCTTAATTGACTTCAATTCTTCATTCATGGCTTGAATCCAACCTTGTTCTTTAGAAGCTTCTTCATAAGCTACAGGATCACAATCTCCAAATAATGCAAAGTTCACCACATCATCATAAGCATCTTCATTATCTTTTGATAAAACATAATCATTCAACCTAACAGGTATAATACATTTTCTTCTCGATCTTGTAGTTTCTTGTTATGGTGTTGCTTCTGTTCTTGCTTCTTCATGATGTTCTTCAATATTGTCTTGAGTTTGCACTTCTTCTTCATCTATTATTGGAATTGTTCTGACAGCAGTAGATGGATCAACATTCCTTGTTGATCCAGTATATGGATCAATATTTCTTGTTGATCCAGAATTTGGATCAACCTTGTTTGTTGACCCAGTATTCCAATTCCATTGTGATTCTTCATCAAATAATCTCTACTTGTAAACACTTTTCCTGATTCTGGATTGTATAACTTATATCCTTTGGTTACTATAACCAACAAGAATGCACTTCTCACTCTTATCATCCAACTTTTTTCTTAGTTCTTTGGGTACATGTGCATATGCTATACATCCAAAAACTCTTAGATGTCTTACACTTGGTCTTACACCTCTCCAAGCTTCTTCCGGTGTCATATTATTCAAAATATATGTAGGACATCTGTTAAGTAAGTATACTACTGTGTCTACTGCATAACCCCAAAAATTCTTCGGTAAATCTTTTGTTCTTCTTATAGTTCTGGCCATCTCCATTATTGTTCTATTCTTTCTCTCAGCAGCACCATTTTGTTGTGGTGTATATCTAGCTGTTAACTGATGTTGAATACCATGTTCTTCCATGAAACTATCAACCACAATATACTCTTTTCCTCTATCAATTCTTAATATCCTGATGCTCTTACCAATTTGTTTCTCAGCATAAGCTTTGAAACTTCTAAAAGCTTGAAAAGCATCACTCTTTTGTCTAAGTAAATAAACCCATGCCTTTCTACTATAATCATCAATGAAAGTTATAAAATAATTATTACCTCCATGTGAAGTTACTTCAATAGGACCACACAGATCACTATGAACAATCTCCAATTGTTGATCAGCTCTTCTGGCTTTGTTGACTGGAAATGGATCTCTATGCTGTTTGCCAAACATACAATTCTCACATCTGGATTCTGGAAGCTCAATAAAGGGTAAACCTGATACCATCTTCTTCTTTGCTAAAGTTTGCAAACTGTTAAAGTTCACATGTCTCATTCTCTTATGCCATAACCAAGAATCATTATGAACACAACTGCTATAACACCTTTCCTTTTGATACTGAATATTCAAAGGAAATAATCTATTCTTGGTCATCTGTACTCTTGTAATAAGTCTTCTAAAACGATCATGAATTGAACAAACACCATTAAAGATGTTCATAGAATAACCTCTTTCTGATAATTGACCCATGCTTAATAAATTTTGATGTAAACTTGGTACATAAAACACATCCATGATATATGTTTAGTGCCATTCTTCAATACTATTCATATTCTACCTTTTCCCATAATTGGAGTTGTAGAATTATTTCCAAACTTCACTATTGATATTGCTGATTCATCAAGATTGCCAAACAACTCTTTTCTTCCACACATATGATTACTACATCATGTATGCAAATACCACTTATGTTGAGGTTGTTCTTCAGGTGTATGACAAGCCAAAAACATATTTTCAGCTTTCTTTTCTTCTTCTTCTTCTTCTTCTTCTTCTTCTTCTTGAGTTTCAGCTACATTTTCTTTAAAGTTTGCCTTGTAGTTATTAAAAGTCGTCTTTCTAGGTTTTGAACAATCAACAGCAAAAGTGTCCAAAATCTCCACAATTGTAACACTGAAGCTTTGCTTTATCAACTTGCTTTCTTCCTTGGTAACCTCCATTGTTAGGTCTTCCATCATTATTGTACCTTCCTTGATAACTTCCAGTATTAGATCTTCCATGATTATTAGTCCATCTGACTTGACTTTGAAGTGCTTCTTCAACTTGTTTTGCAGCAGCTGTTTTCTCTAATAATCTTTGTTCATAAGCTTGTAATGAACCCAACATCTCATCAAGAGTCATAGTTGCAATTGTATTGCATTCTTCTATAGCATTATCCTTTGATTCAAACTTCTCTGGTAAGCTTCTTAGAATCTTCTCTACAATTGCTGAATTTTCTATAATATCTCCATTAGCTTTCATCTCATTGACAAGATTTAATGTCTTTGAGAAAAACTCTGATATTGTTTCAGTAGTTTCCAACTGCAATAATTCATACTTTCTCTTCAAGGTTTGTAATCTAACATTCTTGACCTTGTCGGATCCTTTGTAGTAGCTTATCAAACCATCCCATGCTCTTTAAACTTCTTTAATGTAGTTAACTCTATCCATGAGAGATTCATGAATACCCTGATGAAGAATATATGTAACTTTAGAATTCTTCTTTCTGTTTTCAGTTAAAGTTATTTGATGAGCTGCTTCAACTACTGCTCCTTCTGCTGGTTCTACATAACCATCTTTCACGATATCCCATACCTCTTGGTATATGAAAATATTCTCCATCTGCAACCTCCAGTGTTCAAAGTTTTTACCTTCAAACACTGGTACCTTAATTGAACTTAAAAACTCGTCATCTTATTCAACTTAACAACTCATACCCACAGCCCTAGAACCTGATACCAGTGCTCTGATACTAGATGTAGAAAATCTGATATCAAAGACTTAATAAAAACTTAAGACAAACTTAACTCAAACAATTCTCTTAATTGATGTATTTCAACTCATGGCTTAACAACCTATTTATAAGTTTAACAAACTTGACTCTCAAGCAATAAACAGTTTCCTAACATAACCAAACTCTAACAAAGACTCTTCTAGAAAATTCTCACGTAAACAAACTCTAAAACCAGTAATACTTGCAACCCAAGTTTAATTACTTCTAAATACCGTACCATTGTATCAACCAAACTAGTTGATTCACGCACTGTGTCAACAACACTTGTTGACCCACTCAAACTCTGTTAACTCTCATAGTTGATCCCTATCAACTGTATCAACAATACTTGTTGATCCTTAGTGTAATCTTCACAGTATATTGGTTTAACCTCCAACAATGAATCATCTCCACTACAAGTCGTCTATTAATGAATCAAATTGACTAAGCGATTTTTTTTAAAATTTTTGTGGAGGATCTGTTGTTGGAGATGGTGGCGGGTGGTTGAGATGGGGGAGAAAGTGACGATGGGGAGAAGAAGAATACTAGAGTTGTTTTGTTTTTGGGTTAGTTTTTAGGGTTAATTATTTGGGTAGTTTTAGTGTTGGGTGTGAATAAAAAATCAAGAAGTAGTATTAGGATATATTCTAAAATACATGGGTGGTAAATATGATAAATGGTTGTGGCAATTAAGGTGGATGACAAATAGGAATAGTGTGGGTGGAAAATAGGTGGAACCTATGTTTTTCTATAATAAATTTATAATTCTAAAACAAATTATAAATATACTAAAATTTATAATCAACTAATATTACAAATTTACATTTTGTTGGGACGAATAACACTCAAGATGTGCTTCACAAAGTGATATGTCTTCCTTCATACTCCCTCCGTCTTTAATTAACAGTCCTAATTGACTTTGTCGGAATATTAAGGAAATCCTATAAAATGTCATGACAAACCCTATTTAATGTTATGCTATTACCAAAACTAAAATTAATATATTAAAAATTATAAATTGGATAATATTATTATTTTAGGAAATATTTTAAGAAAATAAAACAAACTTATACTCCTTTTATTATGGAATCCACAGTTAGAACGGGATGTACTCCTCTTAACTCGTCGAGGGAATTTGTAAGGAAAAAAATTCCCTCCATTTGATTTTTGGTTTCTCGCACTGAAATTTTAGAGCCTTTGGAATTTTTATTTGGGAGGGAAAAAAATTTGAAAAGTGAAGTGTAGATTATTTCCTCTTTGGATATATACTCGACCATGGGAATTTGAGATTTTGTCATAAATTTTTTGATCCTTTCTCATGTATATAGCCATGTAAGAATAAGTAGAAGTTTTATTTATTTAAATATAAAAAGGGAATGACGATTAATACAAAGATATTGAATAAATTTTTTCATTATATATGGTGATAATATTTAAGATTTTGAATTAAGTTTATATTAAAAATAATTTTATGATTAAAAAAAATAAAGGGTATATTTGATAGTTTAAGGGAAAAATATGTCTATAAACAGAGTGGACAGATAAAAAAAAGACATACCAAAGTAGAAATTAAGACAGAGGGAGTAATAAAAAAAACTTAGTTGCTTTTTAGGTGTTTTTTTGTTTTTGAGGTACACATAGATGTAATAGTAGAGGAGAAAGAAATCTAGGTATAAGTTGGGTAGAAGAATTAAGAAGAAGAAAGAAAATTGGGTGTGAATTTGGGGATGAGAATGTTGGTATATAAACCATTGGAAAAATAGGGTCGTTGATTGGTAACGGTCATGTTTTTTATATTTTCAAATTTTTTTATGCAGGTGACTGGTCATATACCGTTCGTGTTGAAAAAATAATCCACCGAGCGGCTAATGATCAACAGTTCCAGTTGTTTTTTGTCTGAACGACTAATGTTCAGCCGCCTCCATTGACCAAGCGGCACATCTTCAGCTGTTTATGCTGAGCAACACATCTTCAGCCTCCTAGTGAAGATTGTTGTGCACTCTTTCGATCTAACAAGTGCATGAAAGATTTTGGTTGAAATTGGACCACTCCACTATCCATGATGCACCTAATTTGATCAATCTCATTCATTTTGAATGAGAACTTTAGTCCATAGTCCTTGCTCTTAGGGGATTATTCTAAAATGTATAATTATCTCCACTGCTGCGGTTGTTTATCTTAATATCAACTGTAAAAGAAAGATAACTATATATATACATAGCATGGAATATGAGCATCTTTGAAAACGATGAATTTCGTTTTCAACATGGAAAACTTCATTATTCACGCCATCATTGATAACTATAAAGTTATTCACGCCATCATTGAAAACGATGAATTTCGTTAACCTAAAAAATGAAATCATGAGAGAGAAGATCTGGCACTTGGACTTCTGGTTAAACATGGAAAACTTCATTATTCACTCGGATCTCATGCTTTTTGATCCCAATCTCCATCATCTTATCGATGCCATCAAATTGCAACGCTTGCAAACAATAAAATCTTATACATCTGTAATTATAGACGTACTTTATGTGTAATTTTCTCCTTCTCAATTGCTTACACCCTGCGTGAAAGGCAACGTTCTCTCGATCAAGATTTCAGAGGACGATTATGCAAATGAGTGGAAGATTGTCGCAACAACCTCATAGGTGGTTTAGTTTTTCCAAAGGGTTCTACTTCATACCTTGCTTCTGATATTTGGGTTAAACTCAACTTTTTGGCCCGTGAGCACGACTGGAGTATTTCCCCCCGGGAAAGGGTTTCTATCGTTTCAATTTCTCGTCACAGGAAGACATGCTCAAGATTCGTAATGCTGGATCTTGTTTTTTGAATCCTGGTCCGGTGTACTTCCATCAATGGTCTGATCATTAAGTTGGAATTTATGGCATAAGACAGAAATTATGGAGGAAGAAAAGTTTTTTGGAGATTGCTTCAGTGGTGCGTGCGTATAATGCTGTGATTAAGAGAATTATTGGTCACTTTACAAGGGTTCAGGTTGAGATTGATTTCACGTTGCCTCTGCGTGACAAGGTAGTATGCTTAACATTCATGGCTTACTTTGATTTCAAGAAAGTACTTGCCTATTGTTCCACTGCAAGGTCATTGGGCATCATCGTCTTGGAGAATGCACTACCTAAAACCACTGCTATGAAAGAGAAAAGCAAAAATAAAAGCTTGGTGATAAGGAAAAAAAAATCGTTCATGCAACAATATTTGCCAAAAGCTGTTGGAGATAATAAATATGCAAGTAATGTTATCCGTCATAATAGAAACGGATATCAATTGCACTTAATTAAGGAACAAACTCTTGATGATTTTAATAAAACGAATCATGATACAAATGAAAATATGGATTTTGTGGTTAATACAGGGGTTGTAGGTGATGCTTCCATTACGGTAAATACTGTGACTTCTCCGAGAAGTGAAACTACAAATGTCAATTATAGTGGGTAGCTCGATGTCAGTGGTGCTCAACTTGTAAATGTTGAACAAATAACACTTTAAGCAGCTAAGCAATCCATATAAGAATTAATTAAAAAAACTTGTTTACGAAAGATCTCTTATTACTGTTAGGCGTGGTAGTAATACTATTAATATTGGGATCTTCAAAGGATCTCGCTAGGAAGGCGAGGTTTATTTACAAACAACGGGAAACAAAGAATGAATCTCCTATTAGTAGGCTATTTTGTCGTACAAATGATAATGAATATGACGACTATCCAACATTGCAGACATTAGAGAACATGGTGGTAAAGCCTATTTTGTGGGTGCTAAGAAGATAAATACTCAACCAAAACAGAGTATTTACTTATAAGCTCCTTAAAAGAACTTTTGGATGAGTCATTTTATATGAGCTTGTTGATGTAATTTTTCGCTTTTCCAATCATTTTCTTTTCTTTTCTTTTCAACTTCTCTCTTCGGGAGATTTTGGTTTTATGTCCTCTACTGTTCCTATTTTTCTTTTCTTTTATTAATATTTTTTTTGTTAATATAAAATATTATTGAAAACGATGCTTTAAGGCCTTATGTTCAGGTTTCAATTTAAAGATTCAATGATACTCAAATCGATTGATGTATTTTTCATGAAAGAGCATTTGAGTGTTGTTTAATTACCCGATTGTGAGATACTAGAAAGTTTATATATTTATTTAAATACCATTGTTATTTCGGCAGAAATAGGATGCCAAGTTTACATAATTTTTTTTTTTGTTCAAGGATGTTGTAGAGATTACCAAATTCTATCGTGGAATTACTAATCTAGTAGATCTGATAGTAAAGATTATTTTGTTGTATACGGATTTCAAAACCCATGTGCATTTACATCACGGTCAACAACAACGTCGATCACTTACATCAGGATTCAGATGAAGTTTTCAAATCATTCACATCCTATGATCCTCTTTAGGCTGGTGTTATGGCTAGGTTTTCAGCTGGACTTGGGTTTAGGTGTGCTCTTATTTCTGTTATTGTGGGGTTCCTTTAAATCCCAACACCTGTCTAAATCTTATACTCACTCTATCATGTTTATGCTTATATAAAAGAGGCAGATTTGTTTTTCAGACTTGTTGATGCTGGTTTTTAGCTCAGGGCTAAATTTGTAAATTTCTATCTACCTGACCCGACATCAGATGTAGTAGACATTGATATGTCTATATTCCGCAGGGAATTTGGAGAATATATCAAAATCTGACGAATACCTATGGCTCTCTTCGTATTATATCGAAACTCAAGCTCCTGGATGAACTATTCACTAATATAGAGCCTAATGAGTGTATAAGCTCCTAGCTGCATTACTCACAAATTTCGGAGCCTGCTGAGTACTTTTTTGTGCTTATGTTCCTTGGCAGAACCCTTAATATTGGTATGGCATGACGGATTTGTGTTCACTCGCAACAGAGTAGCATGGACCTCCAAGTACCAAGGTTAAGACCCTTGCAAAAAATACTCAGTCAGAAAGCAAAGAATAAACAGAGTCACGGAGTAGGAGCAACAATGAGGGGAGCGTGGCCATGCCATAGGCTAACCGGCGCCACTTGGCCACGCCCCATGCTATCTAACCGGCCCTTACTCCTTCGTCGACCAATCAGGTCGCTTTAAACCTGCCACACTCCCATGAGTTGTGGCTGGGCCCATACCTGCCGGCCCCAGTTTCCATCAACCAATCAGGTTGCTCTAAATCCGCCACACTCACACCAGAAGTGTAGCCACGCCCATGATTGGCCGACCCCTCTCCTTCCTACCGACCAATCAGGTCACTTTAAAATGCGCCACGAGCACTAGAGGGGTGTCCGCGCCTTATGTTTGGCCGGCCCCATTTCTTGACCAATCAAGTCGCTCTAAACTCGCCACCTTACATTAAAGTCCAAACGCACCCTGTCGCGCCAGCATACTAACTAGCAAGCCAAACGCGCCCTGCCGCAAACAACATATTAAATCGGCATACCAACATGCCACTCTGCCGCAGTTTCATGCCAATGTGCCACAAATGACACCACTACGTGCTAATCCACTTTCTATTCGTAGCCAATGCCATAACGGACTCCAATTAGGATTTCGTGATCGAAACAAAGACTTTTTAGTCGAAACCCTAATTTTTGGTCATAGTCCACAACATGCCACGAGCCACTTTAGCCTTGGCCATGCCGCCAAGCCCTAACTTTGGCCACGGCGCCAAATCCTAGCCTTGGCCACGCCGCCAAGCCCTAAATTTTGCCACGACGCCAAATCCTAGCCTTGGCCACGCCGCCAAGCCCTAACTTTGGCCACGCCGCCAAATCCTAGCCTTGGCCACGCCGCCAAGCCCTAACTTTGGCCACGATGCCAAATCATAGCCTTGGCCATGCCGCCAAGCCCTAACTTTGGCCACGACGCCAAATCTTAGCCTTGTCCACGTCGCCAAGCCCTAACTTTGGCCACGACGCCAAATCCTGGCCTTGGCCACGCCGCCAAGCCCTAACTTTGGCCACGATGCCAAATCCTAGCCTTGGCCATGCCGCCAATCCCTAACTTTGGCCACGACGCCAAATCCTAGCCTTGGCCACGCCGCTAATCCCTAACTTTGGCCAAGCACCAAATCCTAGCCTTGGCCAAGCCGCCAAGCCCTAACTTTGGCCACGACGCCAAATCCTAGCCTTGGCCACGCCGCCAAGCCCTAACTTTGGCCACGACGCCAAATCCTGGCCGGCCTTGGCCCTAACTTTGGCCACGACGCCTAAGCCCTTGGCCACTTTGCCAAGCCCTAACTTTAGCCACGACGCCAAATCCTAGCCTTGGCCATGTCGCCAAGCCCTAACTTTGGCTACGGTGCCAAATCTTAGCCTTGGCCACGCCGCCAAGCCACAGGCATGGTCGTGCCACAACGCCACATAAGCAGCTATGCTACCATGCCGTAGGCGCATGCCACTACGCCGCGGCTATGCCGTTATGCCATTAACAGGTGCCAATAGAATGTGGCCATAATCAACGGCTACCCTTCCTCATGAGATGCAATCTCAGCCATCCAAGTTCGCCACTGAACTGACAGACTTGTGGCAAGCTTCAGGCGACCAACTTCCTAAATCTAGTGGCCATGGCTACGCCAGGCGCCACTTACACCACCATGCCAGCCATACCACATTGCCACTGGCGTACACCAAAAAGCCACTGCGCCATTATTATGCGCCAACACAAGGTAGCCATAATCAACGACTACCCTTCCTCATGAGATGCGATCTCAGCCATCGAAGTTCGCCACCGGACTAACAGACTTGTGGCAAGTTTTAGGCGTCCGACAAAGATGAGCCTAATAGCATCACATGCTATTTTCCTACGGCAAGCCTCTTGATTTTAACTTGCCACACGTAGCAAAATGCTATATGTTTTCCACGAAAACACTCGAGACATCAAATATGTCACAAACTGGGGGATACTCATCAGGGTATTGGTCTGGCGGTTTACGGCGTGTGGCGTGCAATATGCCCGTTATAGGAAATTGTCATGAAGTAGGACAATTAATGGTGGCAAGAAGTAACGGGTGTAAACGGATCCACTTCCTTTATCATGGAAGCATGGGTTTCTGGCGGTTATACGTTACTCCATTCTTCCACCACTCAATCGTTTCCACTTCCTACGAGACCAGGGTACGTTTTAATATGACTTATATAAATAGGCTTCACCTATTTCCACCAAACGACAGGTTTTTGGTCGGCAACATCACATTATCCAGAAATCACCAAAGAACTGATACCTTTCATTCCAGTTCCACTTTATGATACAAGTCATAAAACATCCACACCTTCAAAATCAACTATTCTAGTCTCAACACTTTCTTCGCTTCCCTCCCTAAGACCAACCCTTCTCCTTCACTTTGTGACCGAAGCAAGCCTGGAACGACCATTTCTTGGTTTAGGCCAGGATTGTACAGATTGATCTCTCGAATCAAAAGTACTCCCGTGCAGTGCATTGTTTAGGGTTTAGATTCGTTTCTCATCCACACACCCAAAATTACCAAAATCAGCAGAAACAGTATTCACCCACAAACAATTGGCGACCACAGTGGGAGATTAATCTTTCGGTTGCAATATCAATTTTCAATTTTCAATTTCATTTTCATCCCAATTGGTCTTAGGCCAAATTCAAACCCATTTTTAATTTCCTAAATTTCCCAAGATGGTTGATCTTAGGAATGCTTCGGAAACCCTCAATCCCAATTTTACTTCTCCTAGCACCAAAAATACTCCACATGTTATCCCTGAATCCGTTCTTTCATTCAAAACCATTGTCGAGGCTATGGAGTCTCGATATTTAACAACTATTCATGATTTGACGTAAATCCTGAATGATATTATCGAGAATCAAGCTACTATTGTCAAGACGCGGGATGAAGTATTTACGCTTTTGAAAGCGCTGCCGATCAACTGTCAAAGGAACCAACGCGTATTCATTCTGTGGGAGGCGCTATCAACCATTCATTTTGGATCAATGCTGATGGTGGTAGTCCTTTTTCCAAGATTCATATTCCTACTCCTAGTGAGGAGGATGAAGCCTATGGTCACGATGAATGGAAAGGTATTGATGTGATTTTCAATTGAGTTGTAGTAAAAAGTTCGTTGAGACTTGTGAAAGCAGATTTTTAGACTTAATTTTTAAAGCAAAAATATAACAAACTCAAAATACAATATGTTGTGAAAATTATGGAGAGGCTGGAGATAGGATTTCACCATTCATCAATACTTATGTGGTTTTAAATTAATTTATATCATGCAATTTAAACAATTGATTTGATTCTAAAGTATTGCCAAAATCAGATTTCCAAAATATCAAATGTTAGTCGCAAGCATAACGCATCAAGAGTCTAAAACTAAGCATGCATCATCAAGAGAAAACACATTTGATTAATAAAAATCATTTAATTCATTTTTTTATCAATGCAATTAATCATATAAAAATATTGCATAAATTAATAAAGTAAATATTACCACATAATTATTGAAAGAATGGCTTCCTCCGTCGCCCCAGAGGATGGGTTTAGCTCATCATGTTGGAAACACGCTCAAAAATCATTATTATTGCTCAAAGGGTGTTTACAAAGATGAAATGGAGAAAAATAATGAAAACCGGGTGTTTGCAACGATTATAATTGTTGCAAACACTGTTACAAAGAACGATAAAGATGAACTGCTGCTGTTACTGTAGCTCCGCGACCCTCACCTAATTGTTGTTAACACTGTAGCATGAACAACTGTTGGTGTGCGTCTTATGTTCTTCGTGTTCTTGGTGCAGCAGCAGCAGCAAATAATTCTGTAACTTGACTTTCTCGATCTGTTGATGCTCTGTACCTCTCCCTCACTCTTCCTTCCATTCCACGACAATTACCAACCCTGTTCAGCTGTAATAGACCCGTACAAGTCCAAAACCAAGATTAATTCGCACCCGAACTCCTCCGTTCTCTAACTGAACTTTCCGCGGAAGAACAAACCCGAGAGTAATGTTTCTTCAAATTCATGACTTCAGCCAATTATAACCGAATATCAGCCCATTATCGGCCCTGTGAAGTTTATTATAGCAAACCCAATTAATCCCAGCAATTTAGTCTCGTTAAAACACACCTAAAATTCAAACCCTAATTCTGTTCCTTTGAAACCAACTTTCCCGCCAATTGTCTTTTCAATCTGTTTGCTTCAAATCACCATTCTAGACAATTTTGATCCAATCAAGCGATCATACCACGCCTGTTTAGGCTTAAGGAAGATGCATATTCAATTTCAACGCTTTAGTCTCACTCGAACACCTCCAAAAGCCAAACTCTAATTCTGCCACCATTTTTCCCGCCAAAATTGAAAATTCAAACGAAGAAGAAAGTCTCCCCTTATCCTGAGTACCGGAGTGTGAATAGCAATAGGTGCTGATTAGTAAATAAGGTGCCCCTTAGTAATTGAGGTGCCCCTTAACCAACACTGAGAGTCTGAATAACACGTGTCCTCCGGGGTGCAAAAAACCACTTTTCGAGCAACTTTCTCCATAAGAGCTTATTTCCTTGAAAAGACTTAAAACAAGTTTATTAGTGATAAAATGAGTCCCAGCTAATGTATTTATGGGTGAAAATGTGTCGTACTTTCGTGCTTATCAGGTATCCACCAAGCTAACTTGTCTGCTCATGAAGATCAAAAGATGTTTCTCAAGATCATAAAGAAGACTCGTGGGATTTATCACGTTCTCATCAGAGTCTTCGCAATGAAAAGGTGATTTCATTATGTGCATCCTTCCTGGAAAATATCAATTCCCATATTGCATCAGAAGCTGCTAAGAGATCCGCTGCTGCTTTACTCACTTGATCCGAACCGTTCCAGAATGAAGAAGCTCGTAAAGACGTTCAGGAAAGCAGGCGTCTTTCTAATAAAATATCCAACCTCCAGTCGATCGCTAATGAGGGAAGAAAGAGAAAAACTCCAGTAGCGAAACAACAACCCAAACGTGTGGCACCAGCGTATCAGATGGCTTCACCCCAGATGGTCGCGGCTAAGGTTCTTGTGCAACAACAAGAAACTGGATATGATGCTCCAAACTTCCTGTTCTCGATCGAGAAAGTAATCGAACTCCTGGAAGTATGGATTTAAGACGATGCCATCAAAATACCTCATGTTAGGCGCCTACCAACTGAAGAACAAATGGCAAATCCCAAGTATTGCCATTACCACAGATTCGTCAATCATCCTACCAGTGAATGCAATGCTCTAAAATGCATCGTCCAAGAAAAGATAGATCCAGAGGAATTGCGCCCGGGGACTGAAGATCCTGTGTCTTTTCGCGGATCGGCATAAAGATGTTACACAGACAATAAAGGACGACTGGGGACTTATCGCGGCCAGGATTGCGTCACACAATAAGCTCGAATTTGCAACCTGAAAATTCAGTTTCGTGGAGAGACCCTAAGCGAATAGAGTATGTGGTCGTATCAGACGAGAGCAAAAAGGGAATGACCAACACCAATGTACCATCCGCAAGCGCAGTCAGCACGTCCCATGGCGTTACATCCTCTACCACTAACACCATCGGAATCAGAAGCATCCCCTCTGACATGGCCACAACTCAGAAGGAGCCTCTTCAAAGTTTTTCTCTAGAAGCTGCTCTGCTTCAACGTTCGCTCCCGAAGTCGCAACATTTTCCCATGTAGCCACCACTCCTCCTTGCAAAGGATTGTGCCGTAGCCGCCACGCCTTCCTGCCAAGTATCGTGTCGTAGCCGCCACACTCCCCTTGCCGAGGATCATGATCGCAGCCAGCCAGGGTTTGTAGTCGTGGCCACCTTTTGATCCATACCGCCAAAAGATCGTGGTCGTGGACAGTTTACTCGCTCGTTTTTTTATACCAGCCAGGGCTTCACCATAGAAACAATTACTACAAAGTCACCAGTACGGATGCAAGACGACGATATCTTTATCATGGTCAACCCACCGACCATACTAGATAGAAACATGTAAACCACACTTGGGGACTGCGACTCTACACGGAATCCCTTCACTGTCAAAGCTCAAAAGACACGGTCAACCAAAAGGTCATAACCACGATAAGGTCATCTACTCTTCAAGGGTGTAGCGTAAGAATATCATCACCTCTCTGTCTAGAAGGCGCCTTCAACACTTTACGAGGCCGCGGCGGATCCCAAGCCTGCTCGGAGAAAACAACTTCAGAAACTAAAGAAAAGTGCGACTGGGGACTGCACATTGCAGTCCATCCTGACAACCATCAAAGACTCTAAAATCAAGCCTGTAACACCCCGTGTTTTTAGCATGGCGCATGATAAAAGATGCGCCATTTGCTTGTGATGAAGCTTCATCCAAATATTCCTTTGCATGGTGAGATGTATATGGCCCTGGGCCATATCTGGTGCCAAGTAAGGCACATCGCATATGCATATTGGCTAAGGCCAATATGGCATTGGTTGGAAGCTACATTGGCCAAGAGCCAATCTTGCATCAAATGATGCATAAGGTCAGTTGGGTAGATGACCTTGAAAATGTACATCCAACATGGCTGGACATCGAGTTGAAAATATACAACAGACATGGCGGGACATCGAGTTGGATATGGACGGCCAACATGGCCGGACATCGGGTTGGCAGTGGACGGCCAATATGGCCGGACATTGGGTTGGCAGTGGACGGCCCACATGGCCGGACAGTGGAACTGGCATGTGAGCCAGGACTGAATGTACATCCATCTTGGCCGGTCATTCAGAAATTCATGGCAACGACCATGAATAGTGAAGCAAGCATGTCAATATGCTCCCCTTTCCATACTTGTAGAAATTCCATTAAGACATATATAGGGAGGGGTAGTTGGTTGAAGGTGCATATGCGAACTATGTACCAAGTAAGCTTCATAGCTTAGCCGGAAGAGTATAAATGATGCCTAAGGCTCATTTATAGTTGCGTAGCCTCGCGAAGAGGGCATTTGGTGCTTAGGCATCGTTATGCCATATTGTGGACCGAACATGCATCACTTGGATGCATTTGACGGAACAGCCTATACGGACTAGGCCATTACAATTATTGCTTGGCCACGGCCATGTAAACGAGTTGGCTTAAGTTGCTTGTCCCTTCGAGGATGAACTACAGTCTGTGCTTGATCCCTTTAGAGTGGGGAAGGGTACGAGGCAGCCGCAATGAGTTGCAAAGCATTGCCGGCCCAAAGACGTTGGCCCTCATATCATCTAAGCTCGGTAGCTCGACGCAAGAGATGATTTTGGCCAGACTTGATGAGGCTTAGTTGCATGCCAGTAAGTGGATGCTCATACTTCCTATCAAGTTATAAATAGATGGTAAGCGAGGTAACGTAGGAAATGGCAAGGGCTTGGTGCGGCCTACGCCAAAGTCCAAGGCTTATGCCTGGACAAGACACGGCAATGTGACGGTTGCCCAGCTAGCTAGGAAATTCAGTTATAGATTCCCTACATAAAGGCAAAGCCAGAGATGCATGAAAAATGCATTGGCATTGGCCTTATGGCCTTGAACCCTTTGCGGGACAAGGGTAAGTTGGAACGGTGTGGAAGCTAAGTTAGCTGCGTCATGCTCCACGAGCATGCTTGCAAGGGCAAATGGACGTGCATTTTCCTAGCCCTAAGGCCCGGATTGTAGCTTCATCATGGCGTATCGGGGGAGTTACGGCCTGTGGGGCTACGCGCCAAAGGCGTAATTTTCCGGTCCGTCACAGTTGGTATCAGAGCAAGTTCCGAGATAACTCTTGGAATGTGCGGAGTGGACTCGTCAAGCGAGTATCTTCCTTAACGGAAAACTTTAAGTTGGAGAGTTGGCCAACTTATGCGCGGAAACAGTGGGTAACTGCTATGCCAGTTACATTGCGAATCGAGTTGAGCTTGTATAAGTGCTATGAGTTTACCAGGCCTCTGTGGCACCCCGCTTACGAGCATCCAGAAGACCGTCTGGGACGGTGGGTAGACAATGGGACTGATCATCCCCACATGTTGGCACTGGCCAAGGGTGTGCGTTGTCAGGCCCGGCTAGCGTCCCACTTACGAGTGGCAACCCGGTAAATCCGTCAGGGACGGTGGCTTGCATCCAAATGCACTGGCATTAGAGATTGGTCCTCACAGTGTTGCGTTGAGTTTTGCCTTGTCATTTCGATGACATCTTTCAACTTGTGAACCTTAGGGATTCCTGGGTGGTAGTATGGGATGCTCTCTAGGATACCTTGTCGAGATATCCTCTTGGCACTGGCCAATTGCGATTCTTGGTTTTGTTGTGGGCACTTTTTGGATTCCTGGGCAGGTGGTATGGGACATGTGCTCAGAAGGTCTAAATTGTTGTTCATGACAACTTGAAGAAACCCGTGATTTCTGAGCATCTGGTATGGGACGTTTGCTCAGAAATCCAACTCGAAGAGATTGTCCACAATAGTTTTGGTTTTGAATTTCGGGGACGAAATTCTTTGAAGGGTGTGATAATGTAACACCCCGTGTTTTTAGCATGGCGCATGCTAAAAGATGCGCCATTTGCTTGTGATGAAGCTTCATCCAAAGCTTCCTTTGCATGGTGAGATGTATATGGCCCCGGGCCATATCTGGTGCCAAGTAAGGCACATCGCATATGCATATTGGCTAAGGCCAATATGGCATTGGTTGGAAGCTACATTGGCCAAGAGCCAATCTTGCATCAAATGATGCATAAGGTCAGGTGGGTAGATGACCTTGAAAATGTACATCCAACATGGCTGGACATCGAGTTGAAAATGTACAGCCAACATGGCTGGACATCGAGTTGGATATGGACGGCCCACATGGCCGGACATCGGGTTGGCAGTGGACGGCCAACATGGCCGGACATCGGGTTGGCAGTGGACGGCCCACATGGCCGGACAGTGGAACTGGCATGCGAGCCAGGACTGAATGTACATCCATCTTGGCAGGTCATTCAGAAATTCATGGCAACGCCCATGAATAGTGAAGCAAGCATGTCAATATGCTCCCCTTTCCATACTTGTAGAAATTCCATTAAGACATATAGGGAGGGGTAGTTGGTTGAAGGTGCATATGCGAACTATATACCAAGTAAGCTTCATAGCTTAGCCGGAAGAGTAAAAATGATGCCTAAGGCTCATTTATAGTTGCGTAGCCTCGCGAAGAGGGCATTTGGTGCTTAGGCATCGTTATGCCATATTTCGGACCGAACATGCATCACTTGGATGCATTTTGACGGAACAACCTATACGGATTAGGCCATTACCATTATTGCTTGGCCACGGCCATGCAAACGAGTTGGTTTAAGTTGCTTGTCCCTTCGAGGATGAACTACGGTCCGTGCTTGATCCCTTTAGAGTAGGGAAGGGTACGTAGGCAGCCGCAATGAGTTGCAGCATTGCCGGTCCAGCACGTTGGCCCCTCATATCATCTAAGCTCGGTAGCTCGACGCAAGAGATGATAGTGGCCATACTTGATGAGGCTTAGTTGCATGCCGTAAGTGGATGCTCATACTTCCTATCAAGTTATAACGAGATGGTAAGCGAGGTAACGTAGGAAATGTCAAGGGCTTGGTGCGGCCTATGCCAAAGTCCAAGGCTTATGCCTGGACAAGACACGACAATGTGACGGTTGCTCAGCTAGCTAGGAAATTCAGTTATGAATTCCCTACGTAAAGGCAAAGCCAGAGATGCATGAAAAATGCATTGGCATTGGCCTTATGGCCTTAAACCCTTTTGCGGGACAAGGGTAAGTTGGAACGGTGTGGAAGCTAAGTTAGCTGCGTCATGCTCCACGAGCATGCTTGCAAGGGAAAATGGACGTGCATTTGCCTAGCCCTAAGGCCCGGATTGTAGCTTCATCATGGCGCATCGGGGGAGTTACGGCCTGCGGGACAACGAGCCAAAGGCGTAATTTTCTGGTCCGTCACAAAGCCACAGAGATACATTCACATATCCGGCCACGCCATCGGATCTAACAGAAGTATAACTGAGGACTGCTCACCGCATCCCGTTCCATGCAATAGTCCAAAATTCAGAAGATGGTTCAAAGGATGTCGCTTGGAACGAAGTCCTTAAAGACTTGATAACAACACTTCGGTAACAGAACGTCTCTCAACTCATTTATTTCACCCAATGGCTCCGGAATATTTCGACCATACAAGCATCCACAACATATCATCATCGCAATCAGAAAGTCTAGGTACCAAATAACCTAAAGTCAAGGATGAACTAACAACGCAACCACAATCTCCAAGATTAGCCCTGACATTATTTCATCCATCCATCCCAAGAGCGCAATGGAGTTCGGTAAATTTTGAAATTCACTGGAGAGGTTAGATACTCGTTCTTCTGGAGTTAGAACCTTATTACACATTCTGGAGAAGATCGATGGTACTGTTGGGTGGATACATGCGAGAGAACCTACCTTGAGTTCTCCAGGCTTGCCTTGCTGTTGATTATAACTATTGGAGATTGCTTTGATTGCCATTAATGCTCGCTCTACCATCGCTAACGAATGACGAAGAGGATCCAGATGCTGCAGATGAAAGCACGGAGCCGGATGAACAACAAAAACAGAAGAGGGTCGATACCCCTTTTCATACGAAAGCAGTTTCTAGAGTTTGAACAGAATAAGGATTCCTTATTGTTCCATGAACGGGAATATATGACTAGGCGCACCACACTCATGCTCCATAGCCGAACAAGTAGTGTGCCAATATCTCCGCTCCATGACCGAACCAGCAGCGCGCCAGCACGAGGAACACCAATCGCTCAACCTACAACGCTCCATGGCTCCAGCACTCCGTGGTCAAGCCAACTCTCCATGACTCCAGCACTCCGTGGTCAAGCCAACTCTCCATGGATCCAGTACTCCGTGGTCAAGCCAACTCTCCATGGATCCAGCACTCCGTGGTCAAGCCAACTCTCCATGGATCCAGCACTCTATGGTTAAGTTAGCGCCAACGCTCCAGCATTCCGTGATCTAACCAACAAGCCTTCCAAGTGCTATTTCCACCGTTCCACGAACTGAAGCCATCAGCGCCACCATCACCATTTGGTATCCAAAGTTCCAGCGCCACTATCAACATTTTGTAGCCGAAGTTCCAGCGCCACCGTCACCATTTGGTAGCCAAAGCTCCAGCGCCACCATCACCATTTGGTAGCCGAAGTTCCAGCGCCATATTTTCACCATTCCACGGACTGAAGCCAGTTTCCACCATCCCATGGACTGGAGCCAGTTTCCACCATTCCACAGACTGAAGCCAGTTTCCACCATTCCATGGACTGAAGCCAAGCGCCATCTCCATACGTTCCATAACCTATCCAGCTAGCGCCATCCACCGATCCGCGGACCAAGTTGCAGCGCCATATCTGCCCAGCACCTTATGGCCAAACCGGAGTTGCACAAAGTCGCCAATACAAGGATCACGGATTCCTCATGCCCCCTGCCAAAGGTTATCCAAATTCTCTCTGGCAATCTCTTCATAACTCGCACTTTTGATTTTTATCCTTGTCTGTCACCATCTCATGCTTACCCCGCAACAATGCTACTGTTACGAGCTAAGCAGGGGACTTAATGTTGATGGTGGTTTTTAGCTCAGGGCTAAATTTATAAAAGTCTATCTACCTGACCCGACATCAGATGTAGTAGACATTGATATGTCTATATTGCGCAGGGAATTTGGAGAATATATCAAAATGTGACGAGTACCTATGTCTCTCTTCGTATTATATCGAAACTCAAGCTCCTGGATGAACTGTTCAATAGTATAGAGCCTAATGAGTGTATAAGCTCCTAGCTGCATTACTCACAAATGCCGGAGCTTGCTGAGTACTTTTTTGTGCTTATGTTCCCTGGCAAAACCCTTAATATTGGTATGGCATGACGAATTTTTGTTCACTCGCAGCATAATAGCACGGACCTCCAAGTACCAAGGTTAAGACCCTTGCAAAAAATACTCAGTCAGAAAGCAAAGAATAAACAGAGCCGCGGAGTAGGAGCAACAATGAGTGGAGCGTGGCCATGCCATAGGCTAACCGGCGCCACTTGGCCACGCCCCATGCTACCTAACCGGCCCTTACTCCTTCGTCGACCAATCAGGTCGCTTTAAACCTGCCACACTCCCATGAGTTGTGGCTAGGCCCATACCTGTCGGCCCCAGTTTCCATTGACCAATTAGGCCACTCTAAAGCCGCCACACTCACACCAGAAGTGTAGCCACGCCCATGCTTGGCCGGCCCCTCTCCTTCCTACCGACCAATCAGGTCATTTTAAAATGCGCCAAGAGCACTAGAGGAGTGGCCGCGCCTTATGTTTGGCCGACCCCTTTTCTTGACCAATCAAGTCGCTCTAAACTTGCCACCATACATTAAAGGCCAAACGCACCCTGGCGCGTCACCATACTAACTGCCAAGCCAAACGCACCCTACCGCAAACAACATATTAAATCGGCATACCAACATGCCACTCTGCCGCAGTAACATGCCAACATGCCACTCTGCCGCAGTAACATGCCAATGTGCCACAAATGACACCACTACGTGCTAATCCACTTTATATTCGTGGCCAATGCCATAACGGACTCCAATTAGGATTTCGTGATCGAAACAAAGACTTTTTAGCTGAAACCTTAATTTTTGGTCATAGTCCACAACATGCCACGAGCCACTTTAGCCTTGGCCATGCCGCCAAGCCCTAACTTTGGCCACGGCGCCAAATCCTAGCCTTAGCCACGCCGCCAAGCCCTAACTTTGGCCACGACGCCAAATCCTAGCCTTGGCCATGCCACCAAGCCCTAACTTTGGCCACAGACTTTGGCCACAACGCCAAATACTGGCCTTGGCCATGCCCTAACTTTGGCCACGGCGCCAAATCCTGGCCTTGGCCACGCCGCCAAGCCCTAACTTTGGCCACGACGCCAAATCCTAGCCTTGGCCACGCCGCCAAGCCCTAACTTTGGCCACGACACCAAATCCTAGCCTTGGCCACGCCGTCAAGCCCTAACTTTGGCCACGACGCCAAATCCTGGCCTTGGCCACGCCGTCAAGCCCTAACTTTGGCCACGACGCCAAATCCTGGCCTTGGCCACGCCGCCAAGCCCTAACTTTGGCCACGACGCCAAATCCTGGCCTTGGCCACGCCGCCAAGCCCTAACTTTGGCCACGGCGCCAAATCCTGGCCTTGGCCACGCCGCCAAGCCCTAACTTTGGCCTCGGCGCCAAATCCTGGCCTTGGCCACGCCGCCAAGCCCTAACTTTGGCCACGGCGCCAAATCCTAGCCTTGGCCACGCCGCCAAGCCCTAACTCTTGGCCACACGGCCTTGGCCACGCCGCCAAGCCCTAACTTTGGTCACGGCGCCAAATCTCGGCCTTGGCCACGCCGCCAAGCCCTAACTTTGGCCACGACGCCAAATCCTGGCCTTGGCCACGCCGCCAAGCCCTAACTTTGGCCACGACGCCAAATCCTAGCCTTGGCCACGCCGCCAAGCCCTAACTTTGGCCACGGTGCCAAATCCTAGCCTTGGCCACGCCGCCAAGCCACAACGCCACAGACGCGGCTATGCCACCATGCCATAGGCGCATGCCACTACGCCGCGGCTATGCCGTTATGCCATTAACAGGTGCCAACAGAATGTGGCCATATTCAACGGCTACCCTTCCTCATGAGATGCAATCTCAGCCATCCAAGTTCGCCACTGAACTGATAGACTTGTGGCAAGCATCAGGAGACCAAATGCCTAAATCTAGTGGCCATGGCTACGCCAGGCGCCACTTACACCACCATGCCACTGGCATGCACCAGCCATGCCACATTGTCACTGGCGTACACCAAAACGCCACTGCGCCATTATTAGGCGCCAACACAAGGTAGCCATAATCAATGGCTACCCTTCCTCATGAGATGGGATCTCAGCCATCGAAGTTCGCCACCGAACTAACAGACTTGTGGCAAGTTTTAGGCGACCGAACAAGACGAGCCTAATAGCATCACATGCTATTTTCCTACGGCAAGCCTCTTGATTTTAACTTGCCACACGTAGCAAAATGCTACATGTTTTCCACGAAAACACTTGAGACAGCAAATATGTCACAAACTGGGGGATACTCATCAGGGTATTGGTCTGGCGGTTTACAGCGTGCGGCGTGCAATACGCCCGTTATAGGAAAGTGTCATGAAGTAGGACAATTAATGGTGGCAAGAAGTAACGGGTGTAAACGGATCCACTTCCTTCATCATGGAAGCATGGGTTTCTGGCGGATATACGTTACTCCATTCTTCCACCACTCAATCGTTTCCACTTCCTACGAGACCAGGGTACGTTTTAATATGACTTGTATAAATAGGCTTCACCTATTTCCACCAAATGACAGGTTTTTGGTCGGCAACATCACAGTATCCAGAAATCACCAGAGAACTGATACCTTTCATTCCAGTTCCACTTTCTGATACAAGTCATAAAACAGCCACACCTTCAGAATCAACTATTCTGGTCTCAACACTTTCTTCGCTCCCTCCCTAAGACCAACCCTTCTCCTTCACTTTGTGATCGAAGCAAGCCTGGAACGGCCATTTCTTGGTTTAGGCCAGGATTGTACAGATTGATCTCTCGAATCAAAAGTACTCCCGTGCAGTGCATTATTTAGGGTTTAGATTCGTTTCTCATCCACACACCCAAAATTACCAAAATTAGCAGAAACAGTTTTCACCCATAAAAAAGACTGTTGAATCATGTTGCGATTGTTGTGTAGTTTTGAATGATATCTGTTTTCCAGCTTATGTAATTTTACATCCCATTCGTAAGGATTCCTATCTTGTTAATATTGTAATCCAGTAAAGTTTCGGTCTTACATTTTCTTGTATATAAATTATAACAAAAAAACATACGTAACCTTGATTAAAAGATAATTCTACGTAGCCTTGGCTCTTGATTGTTTTATTTCGGACAAAGAAATTGTAACCCATATGCACTTTGGTAATTTTGCATCAAGTGTCCTGATGGTTGGCATGCTCCTTCCCACTGCGGAGGTAGGGATTCGAACTTCGAACCCCAGTGATTGCCAGAAATAACTTCTTATAAGGAGTTAAAGGATGTAGCCCAAAATCACCATCCCAAACCATCAAAAAAAAAAAAAAAAAAAGAAAAAAAAAAACATAACAGCCCTATTTGTCCTTTCGGAACGAAAATCACGGGTCCGCCAAGGTACGTACGTGTAGACAGTTGGATACCTTGATAGTAGAAGCAAGATCTCGATACAAAATCTTATTTGCCATTGTAGACAGCAGAGTTTGGAGACAGGAGAAAGCAGAGAGATGAGAGAGAGAAACAAAAAAGTAAGCTCTCATCAATCAATCTATTAAAAATTTATTATTAAGTGATTTTAGTGGTCAATGACAAAGTAGTCTCATATAGAAAAAAAAGAACAAACCCTTTTTTTATATCTGTGGCTTTTGATCTGAAAGATATACTCGCACATTCTTCCCCTGTGGTTAAGAAGAGAATGCTAATTACCACCATTCCACAATCCACACCCGTTTTTCATTTTTCTCAAAAATAGTTGAAAAGTAAGTCCGCGCTGTCATACAACTTTAATGTTACAGTATAATATAGGACGTGGTAGAAAAAAAAAAGCATAAATGATTTAGGAAAATGATAGATTTAGAAAAATGATAATATGGCAACTGCAGTGGGAGTATGAAGGGATCTGAATAAATTCAGAGTTTCTGAAACCTGCCAGCGGCAATTTCGTGCGCTGGTAAGATGGTAAATCATTGGCCATCCAAGAGTAACTCACTGTTTTCAGAATCTATATACTAGGATCCAACCTGTGAGGCATAGTAAAACGAACATCCAGCCTTGGTAATCTGCACGCACGATCTGATGAAAGATCAGAGAGTGAGACACTTTTTACTAGAGCAACAGCCAACCAACATGTACATTAATGTCGTGCAAACCTGTTTAAAGAATTAATCCTAATGATACGTAGCACCACCATGCATCCTTGACATTTAAGAGGTTTTACATTTACAAAGAACCTTGTTTAGTTGTTTTCTTTATCCGTTAAAACACAAGTTCCAATTTTCCTTGTGTTTTACGAACTGCAGCTTTTATTTTTCTCTTTGTAAGTACCTATAGATCTCAATTATGTTTTTCTCACATGGGCTTTTCATATTTTATTTAGGGTTTTGAATCTTTTGATGATCCAACGATTAGGATTTGAGGATGTTGAAAAGAAAATGCACCTTACGAGATGTAACAACGATTTGTTAACAATTTATCTAGCCAGCTAGATGAGTTTTATTTTCTCTTTACTAAGATCGCCTAAGTACCTATAGAAATTCTTCCTTCCAATACAAAGACAAGCCCGGGAAAAGAACCTCAAGTTTACTCGAAGAAAGAAGAGAAGACCGCAAAGAACGGAAATTTTTTCTCAGAATATAACAAGAAAGGAATTTAGGAATTTTGTATGGCTTTTCGAGAAAAGAAGTGGGGAAAATTAGCACCGACTTGGGAGGACCTCATTACATGACATCAGAAATGGAATCTATCATTATCAGGATCAATCAACCGTATTAGAAGAAAATGGACTCGCGAATCCATATGTTTCTATCTCGATAAAGGATAGCACCTTACCCTTTCAAAACAAGAACATTCCAGCACATTTCAATTTATTCAAAACCTACAACCTATATACAACATATTGAACCATGATGCACATGCACGATGATCTGTATGAAAGTAAATCGTTGTACAATTATTAGAATTGAGAGTGAGACAAAGCATGATCATTTTACAATAGCAAAACACACACACGCAATATATCTATATTACACAGCAACAGCCAACCAACATGTACATTAACGGAGTACATCTCAACGCGGTCAGGAAGCCCCACCGCCCAGCTGACCTCCGGCCAAGGAAACGGGGTGCAAGGTGATTCCTGGGAAGCAATCTAACAATACACTTTTTTTCAAACTCAAAGATTGACATCCGCGGTTACAATAACTACTTAATCTTCCATTATTGACACATAAATTCAACAAAATTCAAAATCACCACCAAAGTTTGATCATCTGATTTCAAAGAAAAAGTAACAAAAATGCCAAAAAAGGATAAGCAAAGAGGTTTTACATTTACAAAGAACTGGGAGCGCTGTTTAAAAGCAACAGCATATAAGTTTAACTCCAAACGAAAACATCCATGATTTTAATCTACCAAGCACCAACTGATGAAAGATTGAGGATATTGAGGAGGGAAGAAAGAGAGCAACAGCCAACCAACTTAATGTACATTAAGCAAAAGGATATCAAACTTGACTGTTTAAAGAGCTTCCCTCTATTAATTCGCCCTAAAGAGCCGGTAAAGTTGGTTACGTAAAAATGAGGGAAGTTAGCTCACATCATATTCGAACGAAATCAGGGGTAAAAAGAACAGACAAACCATGCATCCTTTCACATCAGAGAGGGGAGGATTAAAGATCAAAACCCACACATGAGATTTTTACCCCATTCGATTACCGCCTCCTGGGGGTCATCCATGTACCTCCAAAGAACCAATTGTGCACAAGAAGTTTAAAGATCATGCCATCCGCAGCCTAAGGATCGCGAGAAATCATCTAAGGGGGAGTCCGTACCATAAAACACAAGTTCCAAAGGAGGAGGTACCAAAGAAAACCAGAGGGCACTACCAAAACCCCAAAGATTCCTTGTGTTCAAGTTAAACGAACATGTCAGCTTTTACAATGATAGTAATCTCAGTTCCACTCACCACTAATAGACAAATTCCCACCACTCCTTTTTTAACAACTCACTGAATCACCTTTTTATTTAGGTTTTGAATTTATCAATGCAAACTCATTATGAGTCATTCGCGAGGAAGAACCTGTTTCCAACGGCCAAACTTAATCACTAATGATGACAGTATAGGAAGACCTTCGCACCGTGAACTTGCCATCTTGAATCACTACCTCGCCTCCTCATCCTTGACATTTGTTTTACCATTTAGCCGAAGATCCTATCTTATGTTTTTTTTCTCACATGCTGGAGGCCGAAAGAGGCTCACTGTTTTTCAGAATCTATATACTAGGATCCAACCTGTGAGGCATAGTAAAACTTGAACATCCAGCCTTGGTAATCTGCACGCACGATCTGATGAAAGATCAGAGAGTGAGACACTTTACTAGAGCAACAGCCAACCAACATAAGCTAATGATACGTAGCACCACCATGCATCCTTGACATTTAAGAGGTTTTACATTTACAAAGAACCTTGTTTAGTTGTTTTCTTTATCCGTTAAAACACAAGTTCCAATTTTCCTTGTGTTTTACGAACTGCAGCTTTTATTTTTCTCTTTGTAAGTACCTATAGATCTCAATTATGTTTTTCTCACATGGGCTTTTCATATTTTATTTAGGGTTTTGAATCTTTTGATGATCCAACGATTAGGATTTGAGGATGTTGAAAAGAAAATGCACCTTACGAGATGTAACAACGATTTGTTAACAATTTATCTAGCCGCGTTGTCTGGTGAACAAATCAGTAAAATTTATGAGCGGTAACTTGATCCTACTGTGATAGGTAATATTTTTTCCAACGGTCAAAATTATCCGGCTAGATTTTGAAAGGCTACCAGATGGATACCAGATTTCCACTCGGTCCTATACGAAAGTAGGAAATACCAATTGGTCCTACAAATAATATATTAGAGAGAGGCTAGTCCAATTGACCCAGTTAATTGTCCGTTTGGTCATATTTGGTAATATAAATTATAGTTTGGTCCTAAAAATTATAGTTTGGTCCTAGGGTGATGTCATGGAGGATGTAAATGTCATCCTGTTGTGACAGAAATACCCTTATATTATTGTTTGGTCCTAGAAAATAATAGTTTGGTCCTAAAGTGACCATATATATACAAAAATCAATAGTAAAATATCTCATTCTCAGATTTACTTTCTCTCTCTTCTTTTCTAGATCTAGTTTTTCTTTCCTCTCATTTTTCTCTGCTGCTGTTGAACGCAACCAAGACGATGATGTTTCCTGAAAGTGAAGATTTTCTTGATAAAACACCAAGACGAAAAAAGTGGTTTACGAGGAACTGACTATTAGTTAGTCGGTGATGACGAAAGTTAAAAAAGCAAGAAAGATAGGAGGAAGAGACATGGAATGATGATGAGAGAAGAATGAAATGAAAGATGAAAAGAAGGAAAAGAGGATCGAGATTGGTGGGTGGACGTGGTAGAGAGGAGGAGGAGGAGAAGAAAGAATAAAGTTTGTGTCAGGGAAAGATTTATGAAGAAGAGTCGGTGGATGCCAAATCTTACTGTTTAATGTTTATTCATTTCTTACTGCTTTAACTTCCTATTTATCGTTTTGTCTATCGTATGCTGTTTTATATGAACTTCATTTCTGGAATGAAGTCTGTTTTTTTTTTAGGTTTTTATATGGACTTCATTTCTGGAATGAAGTCTGTTTTTTTAGGTTTTTATATGGACTTCATTTCCGGAATGAAGTCTGTTTTTTTAGGTTTTTATATGGACTTCATTTCTGGAATGAAGTCTTTTTTTTAGGTTTTTATATGGACTTCATTTCTGGAATGAAGTCTGTTTTTTTAGGTTTTTATATGGACTTCATTTCTGGAATGGAGTCTGTTTTTTTAGGTTTTTATATGACTTCATTTCTGGAATGGAGTCTGTTTTTTTTTAGGTTTTTATATGGACTTCATTTCTGGAATGAAGTCTGTTTTTTTTAGGTTTTTATATGGACTTCATTTCTGGAATGAAGTCTGTTTTTTTAGGCTTTTATATGGACTTCATTTCTGGAATGAAGTCTGTTTTTTTTTTGGGTTTTTATATGAACTTCATTTCTGGAATGAAGTGCTACAAGAAAATAAGTAAAAATTAACACGGAAGGGGTATTTTTGTCAATTTAATATTTTTAAATAATTATGGACCAAACAGTAAAGGCGTTTGACCAAAGGACCAAATAGACATGGGCCCACCTAAAAAAGGACCAAACGAAAATTATACTAATAAATAACCGCTGATTCGCATGTAATAGACGGGTTAAAACCCTCCATTGGTAGCCCGTAACCGCATTTACCTCAATAAACCATTTGGGATACTCTTGATGTGCCACTTAGGTTATCTGCTAGATCCGCTTAGTTTCACCAGGGGCGGAACTAGAATTTGAAGCAAGGGGGGACTTGAAATTTTTTACTCTGACTTCACTAAATTTTACATGGACTTAAAATCAAGTATGCTAAAATTTACAGGAGAAACCTCACAGTAGATCTACCCCTAGTTTCATATTGCACGCTTCACTGCAATTAACAAGGAAAGCGATCAAGTGGCAAATAGAGTGGCAAACCACGTAACAGACGACAAATTCGAATTTTATGATTCTTATATTTTTGAACAAATTTATATTGTATTATGACTTACCGGGTAAAACATACTTTTGTATAATAACCTAAAAATATCCGTGTCATAACGACACTCGTTGTAACATTTATCTAACAACATGGTGAATGCTAGACTCGACCAAAATCACCTATAACATCGTATTCTAATAATGTTTAGTAAAAAAGATAAAATAGGTAATGTAACATTTATCAAATTTAACTATTTCTTCTAATGGCAATATAGTTGGTCTCTCATGTATCCTCAGGTTAAGTCGAATCAAACCTATTTTATTTCTTTCAGTTTTCCATAATTTTTTTAGGATTAGTTCAAATGGTTTGTACACGTGTGTGCAATTACCCATACATCCACTTTCCTTATCAATACGAAATTATAAAAATTAGAATGAATAAAGGTCGGCATTTAGATATTATTAAAACAAATAAACATTCTTATGATATTTCCGCCCAAATTTGCGCGAGTTGTTATTTCGTTTCTCCTAACATTGCTGATTTTCTCAAAACTAACAACTTTCCTTTAATTTTCATTGATCCCCACCATGTCTTCAATTTTCACTCCACATAAAAACATACAATAAAGTTAGCAATACAGTAACCAGAATCTTGTAACTAGAAACCCGTAAGTAGAATCCAAAATCCATGACCGGCCATCGAATAGTAACATTAATAGTGACCAGACTCTTAGAGCAACTGCAGTGGGACGAGTAAAACTAAAGACTAAAAACCAAAAAAAAAGTAAAAGATATGGTTTTAGTCCGTGGTGAGACACTACGTTGGAGGAGTAAATTTGGTGGAGCGGAGTTAAAATGGTTCGTCTGATATGGGGCGTAGTTGTTAACTGCGTTTGGGTTGGACGCAACTTTAACTTACGCCTGATGTTGGGCGGAGTCTATAATTGCGTTTGGTGTGGAACGTAATCCAAAACTACGCCTGACGGGGCGCAACTTGAAAATACGCTTGAATGGGACGCAAATACTACATTACGCCCGATGGGGCGCAACTTGGGACTGCGCTCGATGTGGCTCAATGAAACACCGTTAACGAGCTACAGTTATACAAGAAATTTAGACTGATCCATGTTCTGGACCCGTGGTAGTTGGGTGTACCTTGAAGCATATTTAAGTTCTTTTTGATACGTTGCTTGCACCATATTGAAGTCCAGCTTAGCAAATTCGAGCAAGTCGTTGCTTGCACCATGTTTTGAGATATTGGGAGTAACATGGGGCGTAGATATTGCGCCCCATGTAGTTTTGAGATATTGGGAGTAGCATGGGGCGTAGATACAAATTGCGCCCCATGTAGTAATCGGCGGTATTAATAATTACGCCCCATGTAGTAACAAAGCGGTACTAATAATTGCGCCGTAGTCGGGCGGACTTTAAAATCACGCCTTGGTCAGACGTAACTTGTAACTACGCTTGGATGAGGCGCAATATAAATGTGCCGCTTGGTATCGGGCGCAAATGTAAACTACGTCCCATCGAGTGGAGTCTAAAGTTGCGTTTCAATCGGGCGTACATTAAATTTACGTTTCATTAACAAACGCAAATTACGGCTACGCCCCAATCGGGCGTAGTGTCAAATTACGAGACTATAACTAAACCAAAGACCAAATTTGGTTTGGTTTTTAGTTTTAGTCTAGGATTTATTCTTTACTCCGCTCGATAGTGTCAGTGTTTTCGACCAAATTTTTAGTTTTGGTCGATGACTGTGGATGCTCTTAGCAAACAAAAACCATATTTTTATACAAAAATATAAAAAAAAACACTTGTATTCGAATGTACATACTAGTTTTATATAATTATACATGGTTCATAAAAAATTTAAAAGGCAGATAATGATAAGTGACTATATTAATCATAATCATAATCATACTTTTAATCCTCATACAAAACTAATCAGGTTAGTCTTTTTGAAATGGAAGAGTATATTTTATCAAATATCACAATCTTTTTAATAATATTTAAGGGTAATCAATTTTCTTTTGAAGCAATAACAATGAACTTGGAGAATTACATAATTATCACTCTCCACTTTGTAATATGTGTATAAAAACTGTTAAAACCATTAACCAATCATTAACAACAATAACAAATATGAAAAATAATTAATTATTTGCATTGAAGAATTCAAATATTCATGGAATTTTTAAATTTTCTCTCTACAAATGCATTCTTCAATGCAAATGAACGTTATCTATCATATGTCAATGATTGACTTTTATTCTGCATGGATACACAAGATAACAAAACAATCTTGGTATAGGGGCGGCAAGAAATGGTAGATGGGCGGCAAGTGTGATAGCAATGTCCCTCTTATTGGTTAGGGGGTGTCCTATAGGGGGTGTAGATTGACTAGATTACCCTTTCACCTTAAATCAACCAAAATCAAATCATTTTTTTTAAACCTAATGAATCGGAAAAAATCAAATCATTTTTTTTTTTCATCTTCTTCTTCATCTTCTCTTCTCCTCCATCAACCGTAACCTCCATTAAAACTGAAAATTTCATCGTCTTCGATTAATCGGCGATTTGAGAAATGTTTGGAAAAACCCAGTTAGGGTTTAGTTTATCGTGTTGGATTTAAGTTAATTTTGTATCAAAAATTAGGGTTTTGTATGAAAATTGAAATTGAAATTTTTGGGTTTATGCGAGTTACGGTTGATTTTAACTCAATTACGAACCGTAACTGGAGATTTTGATGTTAATACGGTTGGTAAAAGTTCAATTACCAATCGTATGTTCTTATATCTGAGAATGTTCTTCAGTTACGGTTGGTATCGAGCATTTAATTACCAACTGTAACTGAGTTACAGTTGGTATCGAGCATTTAGTTACCAACCGTAACTGGTTTTATGATTGGATTTTCTCCAAATTTAACCAGTGGCGGTTGGTATTCGATAACTTACGAACCGTAACTAAGAGTTACGGTTGGTCACGAGCAAAATTGCAACCGTAAGTTCTTCTGAAAATTCAAAAGTTTTGATTTTGTATGTACTTTAGATAATTTTGAGCGAGAAAAAGCTAATGGGAACTAATTTAGAAGTATATCGGGTCACTGGAATCACTCATTTTGGTTGAGTGAATCAAAATCTAGGGTTTCACAAATATCACATAAGTTTTCTTTTTCTTCTCCTCTAAACTTTTTTTTTTTAAAAACTCTAAAAATCTGATTTTAGAGTTATAATAAGTGAAAATAATTATCAACACTAATCTTGATTATCAACACTAATCTTGATTATCATTACTAATCTTGATTATCAACAATAAGGGCTAATTAGTCATTTCCAGATTTTCTTTGATAAGGGGCACTTGAATTACCTTGTAATGACCTTTTTTGTCTTATTAGGTTGCCGCCCCTCTACCATTTCTTGCCGCCCCTATACCAAGATTGTAACAAAACCAACATTGAAATGTCTTTGATTAACAAATTATAATTTATGTCCGAGGATAATCTATTTTTGGTTATATTGTTATTACATATTTATTTATTTTCGTCTAAAATTGACTCATTTATTTTGAGTCTTTATTCTACATTATTACATTATATTTAATTTCGCTCCGTGAATCGGGCGATAAATGAGTTAATCCAATTTCTATCCGATTTGAAATTTGGATCATCTTTTCTGGACAGATCTATTGATTGTCCTGTTTGATTTCATTTTACATCCTCAAAACTTTATTTTAAATCCATCAATACCTTCGGATCTTAAAGATTCCAATATTGCTACCACCAAAATCAATTGCTTTCGAGCTAAATCGTCTTTCAAATCGATCTGTGTGAATGTCTGCTGAGTGATATAGCCTTACCTGGTTATCGCGAGCTCCCCGAGCTAGACTACAATGGAAAACCAAGGTATGTATGATCCAATCTCTTCTATTTTGTGCTAATCCATCTGTTTTTGCAGGGGATTCATTTTCTTTTCTTTTGTTATCTCTATTGGTACCTTCATCTTTTTCTCTTCTGTTCCTACAAATCCCTAAAACCCCATTCATCCAAATCTCTCAAATCCCCCCATCCTCATCATTCCTATCTCAAAAAATTCTTTACCAGTTATCTGTGTCCATGATGTTTAACTTGAACTACATAATTAATCTTTCCAAAACCCATGTCACTGTAGACCCAATCATATATTGCCTAAAACTATATTGGTGGTTACTAAGCCTTCTTATTTACGAGTTAGTGGACAACCTTGTATCAAATAAATCTCAAAACCACTATGAAAGAAAAGCAAGTAATTCATCTGCTACTAATACCAATTTTGAGAATATGACCCTGGGGAATTTAGAAACACAGGCAAATGCACCAGGATTCAGAATTTTTCTGAGCCAAGAAGAGCAATGGGTTGATGGAGATGTATTGAGAAAAAGAAAAGCCATTTCAGAGCAAGGAAAAGATCCCCCATGGAAGATATTGAGGACTAGTAGCAATTGTTCACTGTCATACAATGCAAACGAGAAGCCTCCAAAATGTCCAATGCCTCCAAAGTCGGAAAAGAAATTTCACGGAAGAGGAAAAAATCAAGATGTTGTAAAACAAATGAAGAGCTTATTTGGGTTTGAAATTGTGGATAAAAGCTTTAATGGTGCTGTCAAGGAAAAATGCCAAAGAATTAGAAATAATAACAGTCCAAAGGTGAAAGTGAGAAGACTTCCCGAGAGAGCAAAATACTTTCCGCAGGATTACGAGAAAAGGAAAGGGGATGTGCCTTTGTATGTCATTGAGAGAGGAATTGCAGCTACAAAAAATAATGATCGTATAACAAAAACCCCACCTCAAACCCACTCAACAAAAAACTATACACATCTAGACCCTCTCACCTATCTGGTAGTGATAACAAAACGAAAATGAAAATGTCTACTCTCAAGAATAGAGGTATAGCCACAAATAAGAGATGGGTGAATGCCGATGATTCTCGACAAGTCAAATCTAAAGAATATGCTAGTATCGGGGAACATAGCTCAAACAAGGATAACCAGGTAAGCCTAAACTTTTATTATTACATTAATCGTCTAATCAAGAGTTTTTGCTTGTTAATAGAGTCATCTGAAATTGTGAATCATAGTAGAAGTTTTGGTGATTTAAGGGCCTCAGAATTTCAAATTTTTAAATTGTTGACGGCTAAAATTTCTGAATGCGAGCTACATGTTTCTTTCAAGCCTACCAGGCAGGCTAATAGGTTTAATATAATTTCAAAGGTTCCTCATGTCTTTAATTATCAGAGTCTTCAAGCCACAAGTTACCCAAATCTCTCAAAATTTCCCATCTTATTACCTTGGTCTACTTTCAAAACGTCCCCTTTTGGACCTCCTCCTCCCAAGACCTACAGTACCCAATAAACCTCAGCACCATGTCCCTAAATGTCTTAGCTTGGAATTGCCAAGGGCTAGGAAAACCATCCACCCAAACCCATCTAAAAAATCTTGTAAATGAACACAAACCAGATATCCTCTTCCTCCAAGAAACCAAGAATCAAGAACAAATTATCAAATCCATCATTCTCTCCTTAAAATACATCCATATGGAAATAGTCAACCCAACTGGCGTGGTGGGTACTGCGGGAGGTCTAGTTTTAGCATGGTCAAGCAAACTCACTGTCAATGTGGTCAATAAAACTGATAGTCAAATAGATGCAATAGTTAAATGCAACTCTAGCAACTTGGTTTGGATGTTGTCTGGTACTTATGGGTGCCCTTATAGAATCCGAAAACATGTTAGTTGGGAGTATTTTAAGAACTTAGCTAGAAATATTGAAGTCCCCTGGCTTGTTCTGGGTGATTTGAATTTTACTCTATCCGGAGATGAAAAGAGAAGAGGAGTCCCCGTAGATCAAGCTGAGAAATTATTCTCCCCTAACTTGATTGACGCTGCTGAACTAGTGGATCTAGGGTATGTAGGATATCAGTTTACCTGGTCTAAAAAAATAGTGGGTAAGGATTTTATCGAAGCTAGGCTAGACAGAGCTCTAGCAAAGACACAATGGTTAAACATTTCCTAGAGCAATGGTTTATCACCTTAACTCAGTAGGATCATACCATAGCCCTATTTTTCTTAGAAACACTCCATGTTGGAAAGATGGAGCTAAACCATTTAAGTTTTTTGGAATCTATATGGAAGAACCTTCTTGCTTTCAAGTCATAGAAGAAGCTTGGGATATTGATCCTAGGGGATCAGTAGCATTTGCAATCATGTCCAATCTCAAAAATGTTAGGGAGAACATAAAAATTTGGAACCGCGAATTTTTTGGCAATATACAACAAAACATCAAAAAACTCAACCAAAATCTTAACCATGCTAAAAACAACCTGAACTTTCAAGATAATAACTCTAGAGTTATAAATCTGAAGCAAGATCTAGAAAAATGGTACAATTTTGAAGAAGCTTTCTGGAAAACCAAAGCCACTGATAATCAACTCAATTTGGGGGATAAAAATACAAGATATTTTTATTCCACTGCCACCTATAGAGCTAGGAAGCTCAGGGTGGAAACTATTCAAAAACCTGATGGCTCCTGGAGCAATGATAGAAATGGCATCGTGGATACTTTCTATAACCATTTTGCCTCCATGGCCACCTCCTCTAAACCAAACATAGCCAACCAAATCTTGGACCTCATCCCAAACTGTCTGAATGAGCTAGACAATGAAAAGCTAATGGCAAAACCCTCTGAGTTAGAAATCAAACTTGTTCTTTTTGATATGCACCCAAATAAGTCTCCTGGACCAGATGGCTTCCCAGCAAGTTTTTTCCAAAAAAATTGGTTCCTTTTTAAAGATGAAGTAACAAAGATGATTCAGGATTTTTCCGAGTCTAGATTCATTCTCAAGGAGTTCAATTCTACTTTCATCACTCTCATACCAAAAATTGAGTCACCAACCACCCCAAAGGATTTTAGACCTATCACCCTTTGTAATACCATTTACAAAATAGTGTCCAAATTGTTGGCAGGTAGAGTGAAACCGTTCTTGGACAAACTCATATCCCCTTACCAATCCGCTTTTGTTCCTGGAAGGCAAATAGCAGACAACATCATAGTGGCCCATGAAATAGTCCACACAATGAGAGTAGAGAGGAATAAACAAAAGAAGAAAGGAATTATGGGATTGAAAATTGATATGTCAAAAGCTTTTGATCGAGTGGAATGGGCTTTTTTAAATAGGATTATGGAAAAAATGGGTTTTTTTTTAAAATTGGATAGATTTGATTAACCAATGCATTGGAACATCCACTAGTGATGTTCTTGTAAATGGCTCTCCTTCGGGATTTTTCAAACCATCTAGGGGTCTTCGTCAGGGAGACCCCCTCTCCCCTTACCTTTTCATAATCTGCATGGAAGCCCTCTCTAGAGTACTCCTAGAAGCTGAAAACAAAAGCCTTATCAGTGGAGTTAAGTTTGGATCCAAACATAGCCAAACTAAATCTTGGACCTCATCCCAAACTGTCTGAATGAGCTAGACAATGAAAAGCTAATGGCAAAACCCTCTGAGTTAGAAATCAAACTTGTTCTTTTTGATATGCACCCAAATAAGTCTCCTGGACCAGATGGCTTCCCAGCAGTTTTCTTTCAAAAAAATTGGTTTATTTTTAAAGATGAAGTAACAAAGATGATTCAGGATTTTTCCGAGTCTAGATTCATTCTCAAGGAGTTCAATTCTACTTTCATCACTCTCATACCAAAAATTGAGTCACCAACCACCCCAAAGGATTTTAGACCTATCTCCCTTTGTAACACCATTTACAAAATAGTGTCCAAATTGTTGGCAGGTAGAATGAAACCGTTCTTGGACAAACTCATATCCCCTTACCAATCCGCTTTTGTTCCTGGAAGGCAAATAGCAGACAACATCATAGTGGCCCATGAAATAGTCCACACAATGAGAGTAGAGAGGAATAAACAGAAGAATAAAGGAATTATGGGATTGAAAATTGATATGTCAAAAGCTTTTGATCGAGTGGAATGGGCTTTTTTAACTAGGATTATGGAAAAAATGGATTTTTGCAAAAATTGGATAGATTTGATTAACCAATGCATTGGAACATCCACTAGTGCTGTTCTTGTAAATGGCTCTCCTTCGGGATTTTTCAAACCATCTAGGGGTCTTCCTCAGGGAGACCCCCTCTCCCCTTACCTTTTCATAATCTGCATAGAAGCCCTCTCTAGAGTACTCCTAGAAGCTGAAAACAAAAGCCTTATCAGTGGAGTTAAGTTTGGATCCAAACATAGCCAAACTAAATCTTGGACCTCATCCCAAACTGTCTGAATGAGCTAGACAATGAAAAGCTAATGGCAAAACCCTCTGAGTTAGAAATCAAACTTGTTCTTTTTGATATGCACCCAAATAAGTCTCCTGGACCAGATGGCTTCCCAGCAGTTTTCTTTCGAAAAAATTGGTTCCTTTTTAAAGATGAAGTAACAAACATGATTCAGGATTTTTCCGAGTCTAGATTCATTCTCAAGGAGTTCAATTCTACTTTCATCACTCTCATACCAAAAATTGAGTCACCAACCACCCCAAAGGATTTTAGACCTATCTCCCTTTGTAACACCATTTACAAAATAGTGTCCAAATTGTTGGCGGGTAGAATGAAACCGTTCTTGGACAAACTCATATCCCCTTACCAATCCGCTTTTGTTCCTGGAAGGCAAATAGCAGACAACATCATAGTGGCCCATGAAATAGTCCACACAATGAGAGTAGAGAGGAATAAACAGAAGAAGAAAGGAATTATGGGATTGAAAATTGATATGTCAAAAGCTTTTGATCGAGTGGAATGGGCTTTTTTAACTAGGATTATGGAAAAAATGGATTTTTGCAAAAATTGGATAGATTTGATTAACCAATGCATTGGAACATCCACTAGTGTTGTTCTTGTAAATGGCTCTCCTTCGAGATTTTTCAAACCATCTAGGGGTCTTCGTCAGGGAGACCCCCTCTCCCCTTACCTTTTCATAATCTGCATGGAAGCCCTCTCTAGAGTACTCCTAGAAGCTGGAAACAAAAGCCTTATCAGTGGAGTTAAGTTTGGATCCAATTCTCCTTCTATTTCTCACCTATTGTTTGCCGATGACTGCCTCATCTTCACAAAAGCCGGGAAAAAGGAGTGTAAAAACCTAGTCAAAATTCTTGATCTATTCAGCCTAGGATATGGTCAACAAATTAATTATGATAAATCAGGGGCTTTCTTTAGCAACTCAGTATCCAATACGGAAATCCGAGAAATCCTTGACATTCTGAAAGTGGGAAGAATTAAATTGGATGACAAATATCTGGGGATACCCTTGTTTACTCACAAATCCAAGATTAAGTGCTTCGAACCAATTATAGAAAAGCTCAAAGTTAGACTCAAAGGTTGGAGTAGTAAACTTCTCTCCCCGGCTGGGAGAGGGGTAATGATTAAACATGTAGCTGACTCTCTGGAAACATACCAGATGTCTTGCTTTGTCATCCCAAAGGAATTAACCAAAAAAATGGATTCCCTCAACAGGGCCTTCTGGTGGGGCCACTCTGACGAAAATACTAGGGGATGGTGCCCAACGGCATGGACGTCTATTTGTATACCAATTGGTTATGGTGGTCTAGGCTTCAAACAGTTTGATTTGTTCAACAAACCAATGTTAACAAAAACGGCATGGCGTATTATTCAAAACCCAGATTCTCTAACATCCAAAGTTCTAAGAGCAAAATATTTCAAAAATTCTTCCCCTTTGAGTATCTCCAAACCAAAAACCAATTGCTCTTGGTTCCGAAAGGGCATCTGGAATGGTATCCAAATCATTCAAGAGGAAGCTACCTGGAAAATAGGAAATGGAAAAGACATTCAACTGTGGACGCACAACTGGATCCCCCAGAACTCTCCTAATCCTATATCTAGAAGCGATATAAAACCCATTATAGAGAATACGCTAGTAAAATTTAGTGATGTTTTGAATGAAGATGCGTCAGAATGGAATGTCAATTTCCTCCAACAAATTCTCCCTACCCAGATAGTCCAAAATATCCTAACCATAAATCTCCAACATGGTCGTTCATCCCAGGACACCCTTACCTGGCCTCTCACTCATAAAAGAAACCTCACTGTGAAATCGGTGTATGATCACCTCATCAAAAACACTTCGCATATCAATGCTCAACCCTTGATCCTAAATCCTTTTTGGAAGAAAATTTGGAACTTGAATATCCTTCCTCGTATTCGTGTATTTGTGTGGAAATGTTACTCTGGTATTTTACCGGTTAGTAGTTTGGTGGGTAGATGGGTATCGACAATAAACACTACTTGCACTTTGTGCAACAACTTTGTGGAAACAGATGAACATACTCTCATGAGGTGCTCTTTTAGCAAGGCTATTTGGCTAGGAATGAACTATACAATAGACTACTCCCTTGGTGTTAGAAATTGGATAGAAAATTGGATAAATAATAAACAACTTACCTAGTTCCAACATATCAAAGGAAACCAACTCTTTGCTATAGTGTCATGGCATATTTGGAAAGCTAGATGTCTGAAATGTTTTCAAAATAAACAACAGTCTCCTGAAACCACCATCGCCCTCATAAAAACTCACCTCAAAGCCTGCTTCAACCTCCCAACCCACCTAACCCTCAATAGAAACCCAAATAATGTTCAATTAGCCCAAGCACACACCCAAATCGAAAAACAAACACAAACCATGTTATGCTTCAGTTGTGGTATCGCAGGTTATCTATTGCAATTGTGGTCATAATCATTACAGATGAAGGAGGAGACTGTAAGGGTCAAAGGGCTTTCCATTGCGAAGTGAGCTCTCTAGAAGAAAGCAACACTCGGGGAGTGATTGCAGCCATGAGGTGGCGTCAACAACAACGGAACAGGATTTGCAACTTGGAGATCGGTGACAGAAAGTTGATAAAGAAGCTTAACCAAAAGTGGAGAAACCCGCAACAAACAACAAACTCTGAACACATTGACGATAATGTGGATTTATTTTGTTACTTTAGACGTTTTAATTGTATTTCCCTAAGACAAATGTGTCTTCCAAAACTTATTTCAATTGCAAAGTCCTATGTCCCATCCTCTGGAGATGGTGGCTCGTATCTATCTTTTCTTAATTGTAATATGCTAAGGCAAAACATTGCTAATCAGACCCCCAAATCTGAGCAGCTAGTCTTTTTTTGAATCTTTTTTCCAAGATTTTTTTTTTTATTAAAATAACATATTTGAGCTTTTGAATCAAACAACATAGTACATATTTAACGAGTAAGATAGAAAACTATAATGGACTATGATAATTTCCAAATAGATATACGAGGGGAGTTAGACCTTGAGTCAAACATCAGATAATCGGAAAACAAATGATCTAATATCTCACTCACGCCGATATTGCATTCAAATCTTAAGTAACCCAGACAAAGAACTGGAGAAGCTGTTAGTTTCTGTTTAAAAATACCTGGGTGGTAAAAGGGAAGCAAGTAATTGGCTCATTTTTGCTAATGAATAGTAGTATGTAATACGACCCCCGACCAGGAGTTAAAAAGAGGGTGGTTGAGACGAGAGGGACATTTATGTAAATAGAGTCAAACCTTGAAGCAAGATCTTAGTACAGCATCTTGTTTGCCATTGTAGACAGTAGAGGTTGGAGACTGGAGAAAGCACAGAGATGAGAGAGAAACAAGAAAAAAAGAGACCTCCTTCTCATCAATCAATCCATCCATCAAAAATATTATTATTAATATATTTTTAGTCGTCAATGAAAAAGTACTCTTGAGATAAAAAAAACCATTCACCCTCCTGCCTTTTGTTCTCTGAGAGTTGTATTTATTTGCTTTGAGAGTGTGAAGATAGATTGGGCATTTTAAGACAGTCGAGAGATACTGAAAGAGTATTTCCTATCTCATGGTGAAGTGGTGGTGGAGAAGTTGCAGCGTTTAAATGGTGGGTCTCTCACTCTCTATGGTAGAGATATATAGATTTGTAGAGATCTTATTATCACTGTAGTAGTCGCTTTCTGTGGGGAGTTGTCTGACTCTCATGTAGAAAACGACGACTCATCGTCTTCTCTCTCTTTCTCTAAAACCAACTTCTCTTCCGTGATTTATGCAAGTCTTACCCTCAAAAAATAAAATAATTAAGTTTTCTCTGTGTTAGTTTTGTCCTTCTTTTATATATCATCGTCAGATAATCGGAGTTTTTTTTATTTTATTTTGTTTGTGTTCTTTCCATTCTATAATGTAGGTAATTATTTATGGAAATTAGGGTTTTGAAGTTGGAAATCAACAGCAGTAACATTCCGACCTTAAGGATTTCCATAATTAGAAACATACATACGATTTGAAAATTTAAAGGTATATCAGCTTTTACTATTTATTAATATGTCTATATATTTTCTTCTGAATCTTTTCTGTTATATTGGTGGATTTGATTCAGAAGAATTGGTTCTTGATCTTTAATCTTTTCTTTGCCTTGTAATGATATATCCCTACTACTTCTTCTTCTTTTTTTTAGTTGAAGAACTCTTCGGAGACAAGGTAATGTTACCTGCCAAATAGTAATTTGATATGATTACAGGGTCATCCTTTTTCTTCCCTTTAGTGGCAGTCATATTATTGCTCTTTGATCAAGGAGGTAGATATGATTTTATGTGTTTTAATGATTAGGGTTCATTTGAGGTTTATATTTCCTGCCAAGTTAATCTCTTAATCTATGGGATCAGATGAATCTCTAAATTTTAGTTTTGGGACCAGTTGAATCTAATGATTGTATAGTAGATGTTTGAAGTATGTTATGGGTTTCTTTTCATATTAAAATATATAACATATACGTTAGCAGATCATTACTTCGAGCTTTTCGGTTGAACATACAAATATGTGAAAGAATCTGATTGATTATTTCATTAGGGTCTCAATTCTAGGATGAGTTTGGGCTTGTTCCTGATTTTTGTGTTTCTCTCACTCAAAAAAAAAGTATCCGTATCAATTAAACTAGAAAGTTTTGGTTTGTTTGTTATGTAGTAGTTTCATTGAATGCATGAGAAAAGCTGCTCTTATTTTCAAGAATTGAATACTGTTTGGTCAATTTAAACAATCTATAGAAATCGCTGTGTATCTAGCGAAGTCTCACTTATAGGTCTGTACAAAGATCGAGATAAAGAAATTCAATGGTGATTGATAGACTAAAAGTAGGTGTGATTTTTGTTCTCTAAATGTGCTTACTAGTTTTTCTTAAGCACTCCTCCAGATTTGTGATGGACATATGCTTCTTAATCTTTACATTAATATGTAAGCTAGTGAATCTTAGTTAACAATTGAGGTGTGATATTGTGGTTCTTGGATACCAGTGTCTACTAACTAACATGTTCTTTTCTTCTTCACTAATTTTTTGTTTTTGGTGGAGGAATAAATTTTACCTTGTTTTTTCATGTGTCATTAGTGTTTATTCTGTTGTTTAGTGGAGTTCAGAAATGGTTTGAGAGAGCTCTCTTCAGTCCACTCATGGATGATATAAGGTGTTGAATTATCTGCCGACTCATTCATTCAAACACGAAGTAGAAGGGAGTTAATTTTACTACTGTGACTGTGTGAATGATGCGGGAGATAAATTTCATCCTTTCCCCTCTTTGCTTGGACTGAAGGGAGCTCCCTCTTTCTGCGTCCTTCGTCGTATTCTTTTCAATTATACCTCTTTCGTTAGATTATATTATGCCTTTATCATACTTTTTATTTCACATAGATTCCCATATTTTGTAGTAGCACAATCATTTAAATACATGTTACTGCTCCAAGGAAGTTTGATCTCATAACTTGGTTCAGACTCTGTAAGTTGTCTTCATAATACAATTTTCTTTGTACACTAACTACATCTTCTTTGTCTCTAAGGTTTCCTCATTGTCCCGGCTGCTGGAAGAAACTTGAAGCTTCAATACCAAGTAAGTTTTCAAATCAAAGTGGTCAATTCATTTTCAATATCAATTGTGAACTGCATACTCATCAACCTTTGGAAATTATAACTGTATACATACATTTCATTGGTCCTGATAGGTTTCTGTTGGTCAATTTATGATTTATTGAAAGAAGCAAAATTAAAATAAAATGTCAGTAAGTTTCCAGCCTCTTGTTGGCGAGGATTTAGTTTTTAACACTTACCAGTTCTTGTTTATATAAGAGTAATCTTGGTTTTCCTTCTCTGTTAAAACGTTTTAACACAAGTTCCAAAACAAATTTCCCTGTGTTCTACCAAGTGTAAAAATCATCTAAAATATTATTTTTTCTCTTGCAAGTATCATCTTTAGATCTCCAATTGTACGATCCCTTATGGGCTATTATATTTTACTAGGGTTTTTATGCTTTTTCTTGTTTGTTTGCCGCCCATCCAACTATTTGTGAAAATAATATCATCTGTGGAAGATTTCCTCAGGTGGGAATCAAATGTGTAGTGGAAATGGAATATGACTACATAAGATCACTTTAGAAGGATTCCACTAGTGGTTCTTTATCCCATTATACCCTTGGATTACGTGACAAATGTCATACTGTCATTTGATTATACTTAATCATGCCATTAGGACGGCTCTATAATTAATTATTTGATTGTAGTTAACTATGAACTGGAAAAAGAACTATTAAAGTGATCAGTTTTTTGTGTATTTCTAGGGTTGCAAGTACAGTCTACATGATTTCATATTTTTTTCCTTCATTTTTTACTATGTTTTATTTTGCCAAAAAAACAAACTTTCTACTCTTTTTGGTGATGGATAAATTGATAAATAAATGAGTTCCCATTGTTATTTTCAAGGCTGTCATTGGTGGGTTTATGCTTATTTTTTTGTGTTATTTTATGTACCTTAAAAAGATGAAATGTAGACAAATTTAGGGTTTTAGATATGGATTTTATTCATTTTTCATATTTTATTTTGCAGATTCATGGTTTTTTGCTAAATATGGTTCTACTCAGCTAAATTTTGCTTACTATTTTTAGGGTTATTGTGAATTAGCTTAACTTTGGGAGGTTTGTCTCTGGATCTCTTTTTTAACTTAAAAATCATACCTACTTTACTACTTGAATTTCGATAATGTTTACGCGATTCCCTTTAGAATTTTGTGTGTGTTGTTGTGTTTATAGGTGGGTGACCAGCGCTAAGTAGGTTCACATGTGGATACAGTCGCAGCATTTCACATGCGGAGAGGTTTAAATAATTTTCAAGTGATGATAAAAATACAGATTCATTAAACTTTAATAATGGTTAACATGATGAACGAAGTTCACGAGGATTTGGAGAGAAAAAATGCATTACTTCATTAAATCATCAGTGAAATGTTTAATAGTTAGGAAACTTAACTTTCTTGATAATGGGTTAAAAATTAAATCTCGTCTAGTATATAAATTGAAATTCATTGAATTAACGGCTACTGGTGACTGTGTACACTGTGTATATGCAATAACACTGAAGTGTTAATCATCAAGATCTCAGTTGAATGAGAGAGAGAGAGAGAGTGTGTGTGTGTCAGTGACAGATAGAGTACTCTACTGACCTGGAAATCTAAAGAGATCATCCAAGTAAATGATAGATAATATTATCAGATCAGATGTATCAGTGGATTAGAAATTTAGAGAGAGAGAGAGAGAGAGAGAGAGAGAGTAGTGTATGACTATAAGGTACTGGGTTGAGTGAGCATCGAACATAGCAAGTCACTGAGTGTAAAAAGCATTAATAGTGGTGTACCTTGATGCGATTGATTGAGCTGACTTAATTTTGTTGGTTTTGGAATTTCTTCCAACAATGGGTGCATGGTTGTAAACTATTTTGGTGGGTTGTCAGAGCAGTTACTATTAGTATTACCTCAAAGGTAATACAATGTTCTCATTGAGAAAGAGAAATATTCTTACAGCGATTTTTCTTGTCTATGTCAGGCTTTTTTAGCACATTTCCCATCCAATCCAAACATCTGATGATGACCTTTGAGTTGTACACATTTTCACTCCAACATACCTGTCTGGCTTCAACAGTAAACACTCAACTCTCCCCTTCTCTTGGGGAACTTAATGGGTCAGGTTATTATCGATCGATAGTTAATTTCACATGAAGTTGTTTCTGCAGGGTGACGTCTAAGTGATGTATTTCATTGTTATGATATGAGGCGTTGGCGTAATTATTGTATTGATCATCTTCCTGTGTACTGTAAATATATAACTTTTGGTATATGCTTGTCTGAAACTGTTTCACATGCGAGGGTGGAACACCAAATGAACAATTTTACAATTAAAGCTTCTCAAATATAGCTGCCTCCCATGCTTGAAAAGTAGTCATGTGTACTTGTGTTGTTAGGTCTTACAAACACTTTGTATGGAGGAATTCACTACAGTTTGGTGAGGACTATTCATCAAATGATTAATGAGGGAACTGCTTACAGGTGTATGACTTTTTTGAAAATTTTCTACAGGTTAATTTTCTGGTAGAATGTTCTTCGACTGTGATCTACATTTCTATCAAAATATGAATAATATTTTTCAGATTGAGTTATCACATTGTGAACTTGCATTTTTCAGAGTGTTAGTTTGTAATAATTTGTAATTGGATGCACCAAAAAACAAACAAACAGCCAAATAAAAATCAAAATTGTATCAAGCTTACATTGCCATTTGCTAATGAATTAAGGAACCTACGGCATGTGTATTTGTCAGCTATTTAGATAGGTCGGCAATAAGGCAAGTAGACAACAATATTTGCTATTTTGGTGTCGTGTGTTTTGTTGTATAAGAAGAGAAGACGATACCCCCGGTCCCAATGACAGAAGCAACCGACCGTAATACTAGAGACATTTGTGACCATGGCCCGGTCAAGACACAGCCCAGACCAAAATTTCAAAGACAGCTTTTGGGTAATTCAGTTCATGCACACAGGGAAAGTAAATTTATTCACAGTAGGGACTTGAAACCTTGATGAGCGTCCGTTATGTAAAGTTCTACCTATTGGAGCTTGGAAACTCTCGAATATTACTGGTTAACAGCGTTTCCTGAAGCTGCACCTCCTAAAATATACCATAAGACAAATTAACTCGCAACAAATTTAACCAGTTATAGGAAAGAGTTGATGCATGTATGTACTCAAGCTGATACAAGTTCTTGTATAGTTTGCAGAACTGGTCTCCAGCGAAAGACCTTTTTCAGTTGTGAAACTTCAACTGATCTGTCATCATTTGTTCATCAATCACACTTGACTATCAGTACCCCCATGATTTAGCTTCTTCGTTTTCAAGTTTCAGTAACATGTACTCTCTTGACTACGCAACCTTCCAATGCTTAATGTTTCATCTAGAAGTACATAGATGAAACAAGGAAGTAAAGCCGGTGGTTTTCTAGTTGCATCGGGTCTGGTAGAACGATGATTTGAGCCGACAGTCGGATAAAATCTCTTTTTCTTGTATGAATAAAAACTCCCTTGGTTGATGATGGGCAATGTAAGCAACTTAACGAGCTACCCATGCTGATTTTTTTAGGTGATGATATCTTTCCAGATTTTGAAATGTGCAAAGGTTTGGACTTTTATGTTCAGCATTTTTAGGGTTTATTAATAATTCAAGTTTCTATGTAATGGGGTATGCTTTTGGACAATTTGGACATGGAGAAGAACAATGTTTGTCAACGGAGACGTGTACAAATTAAGGGCCACTATTTTGTTGCTGGGTGGTTATCCACTTCGCAACAAGGCTATCCGATGCCGGCCGGCTTTGTTTGTTGACTAGATTCCCCGTACTCTAAGGCTTTCTAAGCCTTCCTTTTACATTCAAGATTCAACGCGGAAGCCGTTGTCTACTCCTTCTCTTCCACCGAGTGTTCAACCGTTTGCTTGAATACAATCTGGACCTGTTCTGTTAAGCCAAATGATTTAGCGCGCCAAATTTATTTTTTTTAGCGCGAAATGATTAGGCGTTAAACCGAATATTCGTTACGGATATGCGGATCAGCACCTAATCATAAATCGTATAGCGCAATACCGTAAGTCGCCAAGCTGTGGCGCCTAATCATATTTTCCATTTACACTCTCTCGACATAATTCACATTCTCATCGATAAAATTGGTATTGTGGTTGAGATACAAAGGTTTAGCAAGGAGAATCAAATTCATTGAGTTTAACTAAGAGGTTTAATTGATTTTATTAATTTCAAAATTCAACACAAGAAAATACACCGAAAATACACCGTTTGAATTTGGCTACATTAAAGTGAATCACATATTCCGAATTTCAATCTTAACTCAGTTTCGTAGGAATAACGGTTGCACTTAGCATGTGGAACATGCCTTTAAACCACCATGCTACCCTGATGGACGAGTTTCATCTCATGAGGGTTTACAGATGATTTGCCCACAAAATCTACATCAATGTGCCTAGTTATATCATTCTTCGTCATCGACGACATGCAAGGTTTGTTGAAGACCGACCTGCATTTGGATTAATATATGGTGGAATAACTCTACTCACAAAAGTCTTGAATCTTTCCATCACCTTAATGATATTGAAATGAGCTTTATAACAGAAATTTCACCCTTTCCGTATCAAGTATCATCAACACAACTATCAATCAAATTTCATAACAAATTTCTGCCCTGATTAACCCCTAGCTTCATCAGTAAAAGATTCAATTAAATCAACAATCTCAATTGAAACGTTAAACTACTATACAAGATCATTTTCAACACATTAAATTCATTTAGAACCTAATTCAAAAGCAAAAAAATAAAAATAAAAAATCAATCAAAATGTCTTCATCATGCTTTGAATTTGTTTGTTGATGAAAATCTTTGAAATTACTTGCAATAAGATCGCAATAGCAGCAAGTGATAACCCCTTTAAGAGTTTGGATGAAAATCGACAATGTACCCTATCAATCAAAGTATGCAAAAACCATTTTTCAGAAGAAAAATAAAACAAGAAAAATGGAGAACACTCGAGTATCCTGTGAGTTTTAGGGGAAATCATGTGTGACGGACTGTAAAATTACGCCTAGAGCGCCAAGACGGCATCTCATAACACCCGGATGCGCCACTCTGATGATAGTGACGGGGCTTAAAGATTCACTTCTAGCTTCACAAATGCATGCCCATTTGCCTTTGCAGGCATGCTTGCACAGTTGGTATCAAAGCAAGTTCCGAGATAACACTAGAAACTGTGAGTTATGGATTCATTGGCGAGTATTTTGTAATGAGACTACAAAAATTTCCTTCGAAGCGAAATAATAAGTTAGAAGAGTATGCCAACTATTGCGTGAGATATGTTAGACTTAGTCGAGCACTGTGAGATTTCCAGGCCTTATATAGCGACCTACCAGATAGTTAGTGAGCCGAAAAAGCGTTCAGAACGATAAGTAGACAATGGGATGGATCATTCCCACTCGTTAGCAACTAGCCAACGGTATACGTTGTCAGAATGGATAGTATTCCACTAACGAATGGCAACCCGAAAGACCATTGGCAACTGGCTGATAGTGACTTGCATCCGCCTGATCTAGCATTAAAGTTTGGTCCTCACAGTACTGCGTTAAGATCTTACTTGTCATTTCGATGACCCTTGCCAAACTGTGAACTTTGTGGATGCCTGATTGTTGCGGTAACGGACGTGCACTTAGGATCCCATGTTTAGATATCCTATTGGCAGTCCTGAGTATGTGGTATGGGACGCTTGCTTAGGGGATCCAAATCGATATTCTCGGTAACGTTGTGCTCTCTCTTATGACTCCTGAGTATGCGGTGTGGGACAAATCTTAATTGTTGTTCATAACAAGTTGAAGAAACCGAATCCAATTTCTGAACATCGTGGTATGGGACATTATGCTCAGGAAATCCAAATCGAATAGTTTGTCCACAATTGCATGGCGCATGCTCAAAAATGCGTTATTTGCATGAGATGAAGCTTCGTCTCAAACTTTGGTTACGTGTTAGGGCATGTTAGCCCAAGACAGAAGTTGCACCATAATGGTGCATCATGCCTGTTAAAGGCTGGCCAAGTGTAATGTTGCACCATCAAGGTGCATCAGCCAGTGGATGGCTAGCCGAGAGTATTGTCGTGCCATCATAGTGCATCACGAAGTTCGTGAATGGTTGAGAACAATGTTGCACCATCGTGGTGTAATTTTCCAGTTGACAATTTTTGCGACTCTCCTCTAAAATTTGCGACTAACTTCAGCAAGTAATGTTCTTCGTGTTCTTGAGGTGCAGCAGCAGAAAAAATATTTCTGCAACTTCCTCCGTTTCTGTTAGCTCCCAAACCTCTAGATAATCTTCTTTGGGACTCTCTCCTACTATTTTTATACACAACAGGTAAAGATATCTCGAGTAATAAATCAATTCCAAAGTTACGGGATTTTTTTCCTTCATGTCTTTCTAACGTCTTCCGACCCAATACTTTCCTAACTCAATAGAATCAAATCTCAGACGTATCTATTCCTCCTCTGTCCCATGTAACTTCAAGAATAACTCAGACGAACCCAAGAAACTTTCCTTTCCTGTTTTATAGAGTACCCGATGATCCAGACCAAGTTTTTCAAATCAATCCATTATACCAACCCTGTTTAGCCTTAATGAATCCATACCAACAAAATGCAGTGATTAAATCTCTCTAAAAGTCGTCCTAAAATCAAACCTTAATTCCGCTGCAATTTCTCGCCAAAAATCATATTTGAAAATAAAGAAGACAATGAAGTCATCCTATTTTTCTGTGGAGTCCCTTTAACATTTTTCCTGGGTTGCAAATAGTAATTTATGGGTGAAAATAGTATAATTCATGGGGTGCCTTTATCAACTCTTTCGGGTGCCTTTAATAATTTTTCTTGGATGCCAATAACACATTTCTGTGATGCCTTCGACACTTCATCAGGGTGCCTTTTATAATTTCTCATGCGAGGTGCAAATATAAGTACAAACACATAAAATACCATAATAAGTACAAAAATGAGTACTAACAATCTAGAGAATCGAGAACAAAATAGACACATAAATGCGTTTATCCCGCACCATCATGGCGCATCACGAAACTTGGCCTTGGAAACGACCATGAATAGTGAATCCAACACTCAGTGGTGTCAAAGCGCTTCTCAACTTTTAGTTGAAAAAATGTCAATAAGACATAGATAGATATGGACGGGTAGTTGGATAAAGGTGCATATGGTGGAGATGTTGCTTAAGCTTCATAACTTATCTAGTAAAGCCTATATGATGCCAAGGCATCATTATGGTGCGTTGTTAAGTGAATAGAGCCTTATGATACTTAGGCATTATCGGTAGAGGAATCGTGAACTAATGATGCACCACAATGGTGCAACACAAAGGAAAGTCCAATGATGCACATTCTTGCGCATCACTTGTAAAGGACCATATGGTATATACAGACTAGGCGATTGCTTGGCTTTGACCTTGCAATACGAGTTGATTTTAGTTACTTGTTCCAGCGTGATGAACTATAGTCAGTGCTTGATCCCTTCAAGGTACGGAGGAGAGTACCTAGGCATCCACAATAAGTTACAACAGTGATGGTCCAACACGTTGTCGCTCATATTATCTGATTGCGAGGTGATTACGACATTGTGGTAACTCCTATCATCAGGCTCGGCATTGATATGCAAGAAATGATTGTTGCCTTATTTGATGGGGTAATTGTATTCGATTCCATTCCTTAGATGCTCGTATTACCTATCAAGCCATTCAAGGTATGCATGCACCAATTGCACATTGGGCATGTCCAGAGAAGGGAGCTGAAGTGTTATGCAAGTTATGCGCGCATAATCTATTGGTATCACAAGGATAATCCAAGGAAATTACGGTATGAGCCTGGTTGCTACACCCTTGGCACAAGCAAAATAAGTGCATGCATTTAAACTCAATGCTCGAGTGAAGTATGGAAGCGGAAATATGCTTGCAATATCCTATGTGAGAGTCCAAGGTATGCCTTAGGCCTGGACAAGACTCGAAAGCCAGTGATGCATGTAATAATGCATCGTATTAGACTTTATGGATTTGTACAATTCGTATAACAAAGGTAAGTTGGAACAGTGGGAATGCTAAGTTTAACGCATCATGCTTGCAAGGGCAAATGGACGTGCATTTGCGAAGTAAGAAGCAAATCTTTAAGGCCCAATCACTATCATCAAAGTGATGCATAGGGGAGCTATGGCATGCATGCCTTGATGCTTTAGGAGTAATTTTCCGGTCCTTCACATCCTGAGGCGACCAACCATTCGGCGTTTTGAATAGTTTGACTCGGTCAAATACTAAATGGTTTACCAAAATCATAATCTTCTAAGAGGTGCCAAATCATTTGGCGTACCATGGTATGCGGTTTGGCCCTTTTTCGTTGAATCTTGAATCATGATAGAGGTTAGACGTTGATTTTTTATGACGTGTCACCAAAAAAATGTTGAATGTAGAAGGTTGATAAGAGTAAGCCTAAAAACACGGTTTCCATATACATTGTCCTGATTTGGCATAATTGACCATGAGTTTGAAATGCAAAAATAATTCCACTAAGAGGTTTCAGTTTATTTCCATACTTGACTGAAATGGTGCAATGGGACATTTTTTCAAAGTTGGTTTTCATTTATTTTTAGTTTTTGTATTGAATGTTGGAAAATTTTCTAAGAAGACTGAAACACAACAAAAAGATGTGAAATTTCTGACTTCAAGGATCTTATCGATCTTTCAAACAATAATTTGATCCTTCATAGTAAATGCACGAGCACAATTGAGTTGAAGGATTAATGCCCTAAAATACAATTTCTGATGTTATCCCACTTTCTCAATTGAGCGAATTTCCGACGATTTGTTCCCCATGTTATTCTCAACGGTGTTGAAATCTTCTTCAAGAACCCCTAGTAAGAAATCATCGATGCTCACCACTTTCTCTCTCAAGTAATGTCGAGCCTCAGGGGATACATAACCACCACGGTTCATATGCATGAATGAGAAGCAGTCTGCAATCCAGTGAAGGTACCCATATCCCTCTAAACTTGAATGAAGAAAATGTAGTTTTCTTTCGATAGGGCCCATGCTGGTCGAAATTTACATGGGGAGCAATCCTATCGACATTATATGATCATATTTGAAAATAATCATAGGCAAGATAAACTTGGGAGTACAATTTAACACATATGTAGCTTCATTCAGACTCAAAAGACTGCTTCCAGAAAGTAACACAATATCATATATTCTGGTGAAACAAGCAAGATAAGTTACACCACTGGGTATGTTCATCCAAGTACGGATTGTGATAGCCTTGTCATCATCTATAAATGAAGTCAAAGAAATAAGGATGTTTCTAAGACCAGAGACATATCATGTTACCCAGTGGATCACCTATCCTACTATCACACCCGCAAATGGACCTTGCAAATTTCTGTCACGAGTATGACCCCGTAGCAATGTGGTTCAGTGAATTAAGATTCACCCACAATCACATCATCCTTATAATTTTGTACCAACACAAACAACAATACTCATATGAGTTAAGCAACGAAAGTATTTAACTTTTATTTCTCTTTTCTTCTCAAATATATCCCATAACACATTTAAGCTTTGCCATTATTACAACAACAATAAGCCAACCAAGAACACATAGAACATGACATAATTAAACCAAATTATTGCATCAAAGGGAAGATAAACAAAACTTTCCCACTTAGGGACTTACACATACTTGTTCCTCTTGAACCAAGCATTTTGCTTACCAAAACTGTCTCAATTTGAGTCTCACAATCAAATATGCAAGCCTACTAATTTTCTAATGCCTTTATATTATTTACAAAGTGGTTATAATGGCCAAAAACCGTGCACAACACTTGTATACGCATATAACAACCATTTGTCCCATAAAGCAGTTCTATAGCCGCCAACAACTGTGCCTACTAGCCAGTTTCTTCTCTAACTCAAGCCAGCCTTCACAACTTGTTTCAAAGCAGTTATGGAGATTCTTATTAAGCTATAAACTCCCTCTATAATCATTCACCCTTGTATCACACCTTTGGCATGCTTGTAAATCCTATAGTCAACTTATAACCGCCACTTGAGCCGTAATTTGCTATCGTTGCACATCACTGAACTTTTGCCTTGAGCCAATATACAACCATCATACCATTGTATCTATCTTGTCCTGAGACAATACATAGGGAGCTATAATCATCTCGTCTATTCACTTAGCTCATTTTTATGTCTCGTGCGTCATATGTTTTACTTAGCCAATTGTTCGACAATTAGAAATGCCTACTCATGCATCACTAGCTTGTTTGCACTGTCCAAGCTTTGGACATCCTTGAACTAATGCATAGGCCAACTCTTAGCATATTCCATGTTCTTGCATCATCCTTGAGATTGGGCTAACTCAATTTCTCAGATATGCATCAATGTCAACATCGCATGTTGCATTTGTCATTTTGGCCTTGTCTCTTGCCTTTCCTCAATGAAGATTCATTGTATCGGACAATAAGCTTTATTACTTGGTCACCGACTTTACATTGTAGCACTATCATTTCACTTCACTGGCCCAACATGGTAGTTCTATCTTAGCACTTTATGGACTATGAAGTGTAATGCCATCATTGCGCTTCACTAGCTAGGCCAAATAAGTATTAATGCGCCACTATTGCGCTTGACTATCCATATATGTCATAGAACTCCCCCACTCATTATGTTCAATGTCCTTGTTGAACGCGACCAAGCATAAAATCTATACTTGTCTTAAATCTTTGCTACATGCATTCTCGAAACCACTCTGAAATTCAGCAACCTTTGTTGGCTCTTATAAAACGTCCTTAGCCAAAATTCCATGCCTTAGCATCAGCATCACTTAGCTTTGCTGCTATGCTATTCATCTCATATACTTGAGCCTCGTCTCGGCGTCTTGCACTATGCTTCAACTGCTAATCAAACTATGCATCAATACTCAAATGCAAACTTGAAATTCTTCTTAGAAAATTCCTCCAAAATAGGCATGAATTCCATTTGAATAATTTGCGCCTAAGTGTACGTATGGAATGATTCTTCCCAAACTGATCATCACAATTGTTAGAGTATTGCTCGGTCGAACTCGCAAGCATTGGTATCTCAAGATTGTTGTCAAGTTTAATTTCCAAACCTATAAGTCTTGATTTCTAGTATACTTAAAGCTAAGTCTCGGATTAGGATAAAAAGTGTAGTTGAGCTTTAGACTTCACGGCGTTCATCAATTGAAGACAAAGAACTACTAAGGAGAGCTTGTGGAACTTCATCAACAAAAGGTATGTGGAGACTTGAACTCATCTATCACTCAAAAGTCTATCTACTCTATCTCCTATTCGAGACAAAAGTCGTATAGCTATATAGACTTCAATTATACACATTTGATATTTCGAGCCGAGTTTAACTCGCTTACATATTTCTCGAAATATGTATTGGTAAGCTTTCGCTTTAACCAAGTTCATCTAATATTCTTGACGAAACTCAAAAGATGATCATGTGAAAATCACCTGGTAACATCTTACATGATCTGTATGAGACAGTCATTTGATGTAGATTTAGAATGTTTCGTGTTGATTATTCGATCACTTGAAAATTGCTTTGAAGCTAGTAGTTTGTGTGAGACAGCTATTGTCGTCTTTCGAGAATGTTTCAATGGTTCAAATGAGAGTTTAGAATAATTGGATATAAGCACAGTATGCGAACTTGCATATGTGTTATCCAAGTCTGGGAACAATGGTATGCATTCCCGTATGCGTACTGATTGGTTTAGTACAGGTCCGGGAACTAAGTAGGCATACCGGTACGTGTATTGGCGTGAGGTTCAAGTTCCTGGACTTTACTGAGTTTGGTGGTATGCGTACTCGTTCGCGTACTGGCGAGCCCAAACTTAGTCCGACCACTTAGGTATGCGTACATGTTTGCATACTTGAGTGGGTTATGTTCTAAAATCGGTTTGTTCATGAACTAATATATTTATATATAATAAGGAATGCAATCTTTTGCAAACCGTGGCTATAATGTTCATGACTTGATTCGAGTGAAGAAAAATCAATTTTGCTTCAATTGTGTCTTGTATACTTGTATGAGAATATAAACAATTGACAATTCTAGAACTAGTTTCATTTGAGTCATTTGAACTAGTTATGGTTAAGATGAATAAGGTTGATATGAAAGTGTTCATATGGCTAACTTCGGTTAATTATTAGCTAATAAATGTGCACACGTTTAGGTATGGTTACTCATATCTAAATGAAGTCACTTTTCATTTGTGTGTAATAAGCTAAGTTTGATCTAACAGTTGAAAGATATTAGCTTGAGTCTAATCAGATTTTCATCTAACAATTAATATTGAATGCTTTGTTACCAAGGTAACATTGATTCCAAACCCTGATTTGAAGATTATATAAAGGAGAACTCTAGCAACTGGGAAACCTAATCCGCACACTTCATGTGTGTTACCAGTTGCGAATAGAGTCGATTCTCCTTTAACCTTAGGTTTTTCTAAAACCCTGTAGGTTAACGACTTGAAAACTTCATTGGGATTGTGAAGCCAGACCCAACTATTTTCTCTGTAGTTGCGTGTTCTGATCTTGTTGTTCCCTATCGTGATTGAGTATTATCTTCTCTAGGATTTGCTCGAGATTTAATCTCCGTTAGGCAAGATAAAAAGTAGTCACAAACATCTTCATCTCATCGTTTGTGATTCCGCAATATCATGTTTCGCTACCATACGATTAAGATTATTGTGAGGTCATTGATATTTCTAGGATGTTCTTCGGGATTATAAGTCCGGTATTGTTGATGGTGGATTTTTGGCAAAGGCTAAAATCGTAATACCATAATCTTACATATTCCTGATCCAGCAATCAGATGAGTATTGAGGCTCATGTCTTTCATTAAAGCATGAAAACTCATACCACAAGAACCTCTGACTGAGTATATTGCCTCTCAGAGCATACATGAATATGCAGTCTCTCAACTGAGGCAACGACAGATTTCATGAATACTGAGCAATTTCAGTAATCACTTTTATATAGAATCGAACGATTGGACGGCTCCTAGACAGCTTGCCTGTTAGTATAGAGCATAACGTCTTCAGAATGTAACAATGTTTTCCCTGACTATATAAAAGACATGCGTATAGAATCTTAATGATTGGACGGCTCCTAGACAGCTTGCCTGCTAGTATAGAGCCATTAATTAATTATTTCTAGTCATTAGATTCATTAACTGAATCCCTAGAAAACATTCTACGTTCTTCATAATATTTCATTACTTCAAATCATGGTTCTTCCCAGCAGAATTTCATGGGTTAGTAATAAATATTCAAACGTATGGGCATCTGAGCCACTATCGAATAAGCCCCGACCAAAATGGTGCAAGTGTACTTAGCAATAATGCACTAACGAGCACTTGAATGCACGAACGAGCATTCAAAAATACGAAGGAACGATGAACCTATGCAAAATAGGAAGAAAAATAATAATAATAAAATATTAGCTAAGGCGCTAGGGGACTGGGCCCATCGGCCGGCCAGTCATGTCGTGGCCGGTCCCATGCCTAATTCTTTATTTTATCATATTTTTTTATTTTTCCTCGATCTCATGAAAATTCCTTCATTTGAACAAAACTCTTTCGTTTGAGAATACTCCTCAGTTTCATGGTGTTTCCTTCACACCAAGGATATAATATAAAATTAGGAAAGGTGTCATGGGACTGAGTCTACTAGCCGGCCGGTTATGCCCTAGTTGTGGCCGATCCCACACCTTATGATTCCTTATTATTTATTATTTCCTTCATCTCATGAAATTCCTCAATTTCATGATATTTCCTTCAAATCATGAAAATAATATAAAATTAGGAAAGGTTCACGGGACCGGGCCACTAGCCGGCCGGCCATGCCCTAGCCGTAGCCGGTCCCACACGCCCCTTATTTTATTATTATAATTATTATTATTAAAAAGAAAAGCAAATCATATCTATAATTTTATTATTGGTTCCTTCATCTCATGGAAACTCCTTCACTTTAAGGAAACTCCTTCGTTTCAACAAACTCCTTGATTTCATGATATTTCCTTCAAATCATGAAATAATATAAAATTAGCAAAAGTGCCATGGGACCGGGCTTATTGGCCGGTCGGCCATGCCTTAGCCATAGATGATCCCATACTTTATGATTCCTTATTTTATTATTATTATTTCCTTCATCTTATGAAGTTCCTCAGTTTGAGCAAAACCCTGATTTCTTCATATTTTCTCAATATGTTGCTCAAATACGCATCAGAATATGTCAAAATTCTCAGGACTGAGGCACGTACACTATGGTGACATGGTCATATTACCTTGACCGACCAAGGTTGTCCTTTTGGCTTACAAGAAGCCGGTCCCACACATTTTCACCATTTTGACCTAATATGTTCACGTTATGTTTAAAACTCTTCCAAACAACTTGGAATTTCACCAAATGATCGTCAGTCGATCCCATGACCAACCAGAGCCGATTCCATGACTTCTTGGTCGGTTACTCACTCCGTCGTAATTAGGTTTTATCACCTAAGGCTCAGACGAGCACTATTTTAATAAATGATTAAACCAGCATTTAATCATCCTTTCACCAACTGGTTTTCAAGAGACTTTGGTATTTGCTTACTCGAGCATCTGGGCGCTACATGGTCGACCCATCATCCCATGTATCCGATCCCTCCTTCACTCCGTGGTTGATTTTCAATAAATCATCATGTAGGATCAGAATATCGCGACATCAATACTTCGCGAGATTAATAAATACAACATCACGAAGGAGTCGCGGGGAAGTAAAATAAATGACGCAATGGATGACGACAGCCAGAACACGAGGAAGATGTGAAAATCTGGTGAAGGTTAAGAGTGTCGCGAGGATGAACACTTATACACTTGCGACACTTCGCAAGTTATTCCCGAAAATAAAGGACTGACTTAGTTTGTCATCCACTGTATATTACCCTATATAAAGGGTTGAGTCAGTCTGTTGTAAGGGAGAGTTCTTTTTGAATTGTTAAGCAAGTCATTAGGAGAGAGAAAATCTAGAGTGATTGTAATTTCTTTAGCTCTGTTCTATCTTCCTTTGTAAACATTTCAAGAAAATAATCAATAAAATTTATAGTTATTCATCTTCAAATGGATTAGTTAAGTAAATTCTAGTGAGGGGTGTAGTGTGGGATTTCCTGCAACTACATATGCGCTAGAAACAGTGGACTCGAGTAGAAGATCAACCTTGTGAATTGAAAGAATCAGGAGTAACGAGAAAGAAATTTTGAATAATTTTCAACAATTTACTAAAATTGAGAAATGGCTAGAAGAAGGAATGCATCAACAACCAACAATTGTGAGGAGAAGCGGGAGATTAGCGGAGAAAGGAGAAATGAAGTAGGTGAACCATCAAGAATAAACGCAAGAGATAGAGAAGAAGGTCAAATTCAACCACCAATTCAACCACCACCGAATAGAGTAATAGATTATGATAGGGTGAGCGTGCATACATGGAGATCAGATTCTGTGGAAGAAAGAGAAGAAGTGCAACAATTGGTAAATAATGGACAAGAGGAGAGAAATCGAGAAGAAATGGGAGAAACAACTCATAGAAATGAAGAAATCGTAGCATTAGAAACGTTGAGACAAACAATACATGAAGAAAGACGATTAGAAGCGGAAGAACGCGCAGATTTAACAAGGCAAAACCATGAGTTAAGAATGGAAAATATGAGGTTGCGAGAATAGGAGGTCGAGAAGTAATACCAGATCAAGACCAGGATCGGTTAGAGATGATAGGAGGAGAATGTTACCCGTAGAAAATGTTAATGAAGAAAATTTAGAAAGAGAGCTAAATCTCGGTGAAGGATACTTTGTGAAAGAAGGGAAGTGGTGTGTATTCCACGTCCAGAGATTTTACAGAATGACCAAAATAATGGAAATCAAGGAAATAGGCAGCAGAATAATCCAATTGATGAAGAAAATCAGGAAGAAGGAAGAAGAATATTGCATGAGAGAGAAACACAGAGGAAACAAAAGGAGATTGAAGATGACATCGAAAAGCATTATATTGAACAAGCGCGTCTAGCTTGCGAAAGGGAAAGATTGAGAGTAGAAATGGAAGAACGAAAATTGGAGGAAGCAATTCGGCAGAATAATCATGACAATCGAGAAAAAAGGCGCGAGCAAAATCGCAACAATGGAAATATCAATGAAGAGTATGAAAGAATACAAAGGAGGCGATAGACAACCAAGAAGAGAAAATGATAGATACAATGGTGTGCGAATCCATGAACGAGATGGAGGAGAAAGTCAGAGAAAGAAGAGAAGAAAATGCTTGAACAAGAAAATCAAGATAGACATGAACGCAGAAGGAGAGAGGCAGAGCTAAAAAGACCAATAAATTCGAATCCTGATGTAAATGAACAAATCTTAAAAGAGTTGGCAGAAATGAGAGGAATGTTGAACAATAGAAGAGGAGGAGGAAGAAGACAATTAGATGAGGCAATTGAAGAAGCTGCGAAAAATCCCTTTACACTAGAGGTGCAGTTAGGAGGAATACCCCAAAGTGCAATTTACCCGCATTAACCAAAGCATTTTTGATGGAACAACTTGCGCAATACAACACATCAAAGCGTATGTAAGATGTATGTTACAAATGGGAAAATCATGACGTTATATTGTGAAAATATTTCGCATCAAGTTTAACAGGAGAAGCAATTGAAATGGTTTGAGGGTTTACCAAGAAACACCATCACGTCATTCAACCATTTACAAGCTATATTTTTAGGGGCATACATAAGTAACAACTCCTCGCGACCAGAATTGAAGATGTATTTGGGTGAAACAAAGAGTTGGCGAAAGTTTAAGACACTTAATGTGAGATGGAAGACGATGTGTAGCGAGATGGCTGGAAGAGTGGATGAAAGATATCTCATTTTATCATTTATAAACGCTATGTTCGCAACTAATTTGCTATATATTCAAATTTTTAGAGTCAAGAATACAATCACGATGACGGAGCTGCGAGAACTTCAAGAGGAGTATATTGCTTTAGAGGAAAGGCAAAATGAGATGAAATCATATCCAATTGCGAATACAAGTTCAAATGTTGCGAATGCAAGTTTATTACCCAAACTGATAAACAAGGTGGCGAGTACTTCGCAAGGTCAACAAGAAAGGATAACAGATGATGGACAGCCAAAGATAGTAGCCATGGGAAGCCGTGATCAAGAAGAATATGAGAGAGAAAGAAACTACTACAACCGTGGTGGCAATAACAAAATTCAAAGACTTGATCATCCGCAAGAAACTTATGTAAATCAAAGGCGAGAATTATCATGGAGGGCAGCGACGTCACGAGTAGTATGGGAAGAAATAAAAATGCCGCATTAAATGCTAGTGTTGAAAAAATATGGGAAGCTATACTCTTGATGGAAAACATACTGCGCCATGGAACATGGGGAATGAGCCACCACCAAGTGATACAAGTCACGAGTTGTGTTCTTACCACCGTTTTCATGGACACTTAACAAATGACTGCAGAAATATAAAAAGAATCATTCTCAGAATGATTGACCAAGGAAAGCTAAGTCATTTTCTAAAAAGTGAAGAGAAGGTTCAGCCATTACCACCACCACCAGAAATGCACAGAACAAATTCAGCAAAGGGGAAAGAAACATTCGTAATAGAAGTTGGATCGAAAGCTAAAAATTTATTTTGCAACTCCATTGTACACTTTTACCGAACAATTGAAGATTTTCATGATAATGTTCTCAGTAGGGTTTTTGCGAGGGATGCTTATAATAAAGAAGTGATGAACATTGCGAAGACGTCATGAGTTAAAAGAATGGCAAATGCAGATTATTTCTTTCAACGCAGAAGAGATTCCGAAGGCAAAGAGACGCACGACAACCCATTGGTTGTAAAATTGGAAATTAATCCAAAACCCGTAGATGGCGAAGACGACGAAGCGAGAGAATTGTGGGCGATCAATAGAATCTTGATTGATACGGGAGCTCGGTAAATATTCTTTTCTACCATACTTACAAGACTATGGGGGGAAGGATGAAGAATTGATACCTTCGACATATAAGATATATGGTTTCAATGGAACAGCGAATAAGCCTAAAGGAGAAGTTCATATGAGAATACATTTGCAAGGGTTATCAACGGGGATTTTGTTCTGTGTAGTTGATGTGGAGTCCCCTTATAATGCATTGATCGGAAGGCCATGGTTGCACGAAATTCTGGGCGTAGCGTCGACTTATCATCAATGCATAAAATTTCCTCATCCTAGCGGTGTTGGAATTATAAAGGGAGATTGGACGGAAGGACAAAAATGCTATGAGATCGACGTGGAGAGTTTCGAAGAGAGAGCTGCGAAAAGAAAGGGTTGGAAGCAACATGCAAAAGATGAACAAAGAAGAGAAAGATTGATGGTGGATGCCATTGATGTAAGAGGAGAAGATACATTGCGAAACAGGTGCATGAAAACGGTTGAAAATTATGATGGAAAGGAATCATTAAGAGATTTGAATGGTGAAGAAGCAGAGAGCAGCAGGAGCAAAAAGTGTAAGAAGTGAGTAATCATCAAAAGGTAGTAACAAAAGCTTGTTAAGGGTAAGAGGAAGAAAAAATAATTGAAGAAGAAATATGCGAGGATCTCGCCATCAAAAATGTATGACAATTTGATTGAAGAATTGAAAAACAAAAATGATTAAACAATGTAAGATTGCGCGATAGCTTCGCAAACAAAATGAATGATTGAATGAATTAACAAAAATGAAAGAGTGAGTGAATGGGACGAACCTTTATGGCGTACACCCTAGTTCGCGAATGATATTTCTCAAGAGGCAAATGTAAGACCTAAAGTGCGTCATATAAGGGGTATCTCTTGACATGGCTCGGTGAAAAGGTTACACCGCTCCGGAACTCGAGACATGGAGATTTGGGGCCCATGAAAGCCTATCCGGGAGAGATACCTTGGATTTCCAACTATATATATATGGTTATACCCTGGTTGGACGCCCGAGGGTCTCTTCCAAGGAGTCAGTGTATGCTCAAGGCGTCGGGGTACACGGTTGAGCCAAGAGTGCCAGGGCATTTGAAGTGTCTCGGCCATTCTTGGCAAGTCTTGGTATATCTTTGCACTCGGCCCGAAGAAAACTCCACTTAGGGTGCAGTCTCGTAACCATAAGCCATATAGGTATAAGGGATAAGAGGCTGCGAAAACAACCGGTTGTTGTTAAGACCGGATGGGAGGAGCTAGTCTTGTATGGCCGATGTACGCCTCCTTGAAGGGGCAACCGGGGAGAAGATAAGGGCGGCACCCTCCATTAGGGAGTTGATAAGTGTCAAAAGACGCAAATGTCATGAGGCTTTATTTTCGCAAGGAAATTTAGGCTTGTCATATTTGTGCGATGATCTTGTAGAGGCAATAATACCGACGCAAGAATAAGGCGAGATCAATGGGTTTTTGCATGAAAATGCAAAGACGTCCTGCGATTTCGTCGCGAAGACGGCAATGTCATGGGATTTTACACTCGCAAGAGTATTTAAGCTTGTCATATTGTCGCAAATAAAATATCCTGCAGAGGCAAAAATACTTAACAAATGATAAGACAAGGTCAACGGGTCATTACATGAAAATGTAAAGACGTCCTGCGATTTTGTCGCAACGAGGGGTGGCGAAATAAGACCTTTAATTAGGAAGGAAAAATAAGACCACACAAGAATGATAAGGCAAGATCAATAGATTTCTTCATTTGTGAAGACATCCTGCGATCTTGTCGCAATGATGAACTTCAACATAACTAAAGATATAGACATATATAAAATTGAGGAAGCAAATAAGCTTGCGAAAACGATTATATTCCATCATAAAATTACAAATAATAAAGGCCAAAGTCGAGATTTCATTACTCGAGATAATTGATCAAATCTCTCATTTGAAAATGAATAACGAGAGGCAAGTATGAGAATGAATAGGATAAAATCTTGTTATTCATTTCCACATGATGGATTTATGTATTCATAATTTGGTCAGTTGAATTATAAAGGAGAATTGCTTGATTAATATGCGCAAGTAAAGAAAACAAAGATTGAATTCATATTTAGCAAATCCAAGAAGATTAAAAGAGTATATATACAGATATTACAAGAAGCGAAAGAAGAAAAAGAAGTTATTTCTTTGAGGATTCTTCTTCTTGGTCAGATTCTTCAATTCCATCATTCTTTTCGCCGATTCTTCTTCTTCGCTAGCTTCACTATCGAGACATCCGAGAAAGGCATATCTTCAGGAATATCATCGCGAAGACAAGGATATGAACTAAGAGGAATGCGGTGATCATTGCAAACCGTTTCAATAGTTTGATTGCGAAAACGAACAACATTATTGTTGAAATTCGCCACTGTAGCTTGCAGTTGTTTCTTCAACTTAGAATACTTGTTATTGCGAAGAGAAAGGTCTTCTGCGAGTTCCCCTTTTTCAGACTCAAGTTCTTCAATCCTTGTTTGAAATCTCTTCTCGGATTCTACAAAACATATGACAATGAATTAACAACACAATAACAATACTACAGAGATAAGGAGCAGTAAAGTATAATAAACAACCTTCTCTGTCAGATATCATGTCTTTAACCAAGGCAGTATGCTCGGCATGAAGGCTAACATCAACACCTAAGTTATTCCTGGCATTATCTAGAACCTTCGCAGCCCAAGCGAATTCATCATCATTATTTATAACAAGAAGCGAACGAATTTGATCTTCTAGCTCATTAAGTATGGCATTCGACGAAGAGATTCGTCTCGTTCAATTTGTACTTCGAGAAGAGATTTTTGAAATTTTGCTAATGCCTGTGCACCTTTATTAGCAATACGGTCTTTGTCATCTATGAGACCACTAATTTTCTTCCTTAAAGTTTTGGTTTTCTTATGGGAATCAAGATACATTTGTTTAAATCGGTTGGCTAAACCTAAACTAGATCTATGCTCAATCTCTAAGAGACGATATTTGGCTTGAAGTTCATTTAACGGAAGGGAATCAATTTTGTTTGACGAACTGCTTAAAGATTCGTTGAGATGAGTGAGAAGAACATCATTGTCCATAGGCTCGGGAAATGAATGGAGAAGAATGGCTTCTTCGGAGAGATTATATATGTCTGTGAAAATAATAAATCAGGCAAAGAAAAGCAGATGATAAAATAAAGACGAATTGAAGAGTAAAAGTTTTATACCATAAAGTTGTTGATTTGCACTTTGAAGAGTAGACATTTTAGTCTTCTGAGAAGCCAGACTCAACTTCCAACTGTTGAATTCTTTCATCTTTCTTGCGAGACATCTCAACTTCAGTTTCTAGTTCTTGGATCTTCTTTTTGAGTTGGAGATTTTTCTTTTCAAGGTTGTCGCGTCTTTTCTCGAGATCTGAGGCAACAACAAAGGAAGCTCTCCCAGACTATAAAGGAAAATAAAGAAATTGTTAAGATAAAGCTTATAATCGAAATTATAGAGAAGCAAAGGAATATGAACATACCAAAGCGGTGAGAGCATTTAAGTGATCGGAAGTCAATGTTCGGAAACTCCGCGAAAAGATTCATTATCCTCTAACAAATGGGGCATCGCAAATTTTAGCGAGAGCTTCGCAAGTTGTAGATAAATGATCATCTCCCAATCCTTGCATGGAATCGGAGAAAACACTAGACAATTGTGCCATAACAGAAGTAATCGAGTGATTCTCTTTCGCGGAGGAAGTACCAACCTCATTTTCATCCTCATCAGAGCTCTCACTTGGTTTGAGAACTACAATGAGAAGAGGGATGGGTTTTCCGTTTTTAGAAAGTGGAGCAGAAGACTTGTCCTTGCGAAGAGTGATTTTATTCTTGCCCTTAACCTTCGCAGCTTCGGGGATGTCTGTTTCTTCAATAACCTTCGCACACGAATGAAGATAAGAAATAGAGGCAACAATATTGTTAAAGAATAACAAAAGAAAATATTTCTTACTTCATTCGTGATCGATCGAAGTATCGCCAGGGTACTCGCTTTTAGGTTTCTTTCATAACTCTTTCTCAGTTTGTCAACCTGTAAACTTTGCAAATTCAGTAAATGCTTGTCATCGGGAATATCGCAAAAGCAAAACCTGAAATAGGAAATATACCTCTTTTGCCTTCTTGGGCCACTTAAATTCCCAAGGATGATAGCTGCGAGATCCGAGAGGAGTACGTGTGAACTGCGATATAGGGTCCATTCAAAAATAAAGGAACAACCTACCATTTCTCATCTTTGGAATGACGAGGAGTACTATTGTTACCCGAGTGCCAATCAATATCTTGCATAAGTAGCTTGTCATCGGGAATATTATCTTTTCTTTTCAACCGAGCACCCCAACGAGATTTATCATTTCTCATATTTATTACTTTATAATTTTCAAAAAAGTTTTCCACGGTATACTTCTCAGCGACTATTTCTAAGTTTGCGAATCTAGGATCCTTGACATCATCAGAATATAAAGATCCTTTACCAGCGCCACGGTTGGTAAATTCAAGCATCAGACGGATGCAGTCGCCGCTCAAATCATAAATAGCTCGCGAAAATTTCTCATGAGCAAGAATTTCATAGAATAATGGTATCTCGGGATTGTATAGGGGAATGGGAAGGCCTGCGAGGAGTTGACCTAGCGAGACTATGATTTTCTCGATCATCACACCGATGATCGAAAAACGATTTTGCAAATGAGAATAGACGAAGATTCTTGATCAGGAATGGTTGATAAAGTGAAACCCTTCTCCTGCAAATTCTTTTGAGTTTCTTCAAAAAGGGGTTTATATGTACGACCAAGTGAAGCCATTAATATAGTATGGGAATGAATGGATAATTGAAGATTGAGAGAATTGAAGGGGAGGATTACAGTAGCAGAAGCGCAAATTACGGAGGAAGAAAGTTGAAGGAAAGTTGCAGAGGGAAAATAAAAGAGAAAAAGAGAAGGGTAAGAAAACTATATATAGAGAAGAGAATCCTCGAGAAAACAAGTGCATTTAATGCGAGATGGGACGTGAATGGTCAAGAATAAGCGGTTGAAAGAGACGTGTCAAGAAAAGAGTGGAAGAAGAAACACCTGTAATAAATTCCGTACATGAATAAAACGGATAAAAGTGAACAATCGCGAGATAAAGATGAGCAATTGCGGCATTTTAAAATATTGGTTCTCATGACATTTTCTCCTTCGCAGAAAAGACATGAGAAGAGGCAAGATGTAGGATCAGAATATCGCGACATCAATACCTCGCGAGATTAATAAATACAACATCACGACGGAGTCGCGGGGAAGTAAAATAAATGACGCAATGGATGACGACAAACGAACACGAGGAAGATGTGAAAATCTGGCGAAGGTTAAGAGTGTCGCGAGGACGAACACTTATACACTTGCGACACTTCGCAAGTTATTCTCGAAAATAAAGGACGACTTAGTGTCATCCATTTCGTATATTACCCTATATAAAGGGTTGAGTCGAGTCATTGTTGTAAGGGAGAGTTCTTTTTGAATTGTTAAGCAAGTCATTAGAGAGAGAAAATCTAGAGTGATTGTAATTTCTTTAGCTCTGTTCTATCTTCCTTTGTAAACATTTCAAGAAAATAATCAATAAAATTTATAGTTATTCATCTTCAAATGGATTAGTTAAGTAAATTCTAGTGAGGGGCGTAGTGTGGGATTTCCTGCAACTACACATCAATTGATCAGCAATTGATCAAAATTAGAGTTTCGAATCCAAGGTTCATGGTTCCAGATTCAAACACTAATAATTTTATGTTGATCCCGTAATCAACACTTTAATTATCATACTCGGTTCAGTTGCCAGTATTTTAAATTAATATTTTTATTTGGTTCTGCTACCAATAATTCATCAAACGAGCAACATTTGTTCAGATGAGCAATATTTGCTCATACTAAGGAATATTGGTTCAACCATCAATATTCAACAATTCATCAAATGAGCAATATTTGCTCACCTTAACTATCAACATTTATTCGACAATTATACCTCTGTCTCAATAGACACGTTCAATTTATGAGTCCTAGAACATTTATAAATCATGTTCAACTCAGCAATACAAAGACTCATCGTCTCATCAAGTCAACAACTGACTAACTAAAATTACGAGACATCAATCGTGTCACATGGGGGATATCAACTAGGGTTTTGGTCTGGCGGTCTACAACACGTGTCATCCACGATGAAAATGTGAGCAAGTCATGCAAATAGTTAGAGGAGTGTAGGATCAGAATATCGCGACATCAATATCTTGCGAGATCGATAAACGACAGCATCGCGAAGGTGTCGCATGGAAATAATATAAATGACACAATGGATGACGACAGCCAGAACATGAGAAAAGTGTGAAGATTTGGCGAGATTTAGGAGTGTCGCGAAGATGAACAATTATACACTTGCGATACTTCGCGAGTCAATCCCGAAAATAGAGGACAGCTTAGCTGTCATCCACTATGTAATACCCTATATAAAGGGTTGAGTAAATCTGTTGTAGGGGAGGACTTTTTGAATTGTTAAGCAAGTCATTAGGAGAGAGAAAATCTAGAGTGATTGTAATTTCCTTAATTCTGTTCTATCTCTCTTTGTAAACATTTCAAGAAAATAATCAATCAAATTCATAGTTATTCATCTTCAAATGGATTAATTGTGTTGAATCTAATGAGGGGTGTAGTGTAGGAAATCCTGCAACTACATATGCGCTAGAAACAGGGACGAAACAGGATTGAAGATAGAAGATTGCGGCTAAAAATTATCCGAATCAAGAAAATGAGAGAGAAAAATGTTAAATTAGATGAAATAGAGAAGTTAAAAAACAAGGAATATGATGAAAATACGGAGTACAATACAATTACAAAAGCAATGATTAATGAATTTCATGAAAACATAAGAGGAAGAATACATAAACGAGATTTTGAAGGGAAAAAGATTATAGATGGAGAGAAGACATCGTCTTTGAAAGAGTGGGAAAAGCAGAAAATAACATTCAGACAGAGAGGTACCTAAAGAGGGTTTAAGTCATACATCCCCGTTAGTGATCACAATAAATGCACGCAAAAGTGGAAAAGAATCGGCAAAAGCAGCGGAAAAATGAGCAGTAAATAGAACCTTGGTGGATACAGGGAGTTTGGTGAGTATCATGTTTTACCATACTTATAAAAAATTAGGATATAAAGATGGAGAAATGATTTCCCCGGAGCAACATACCAAAGAATGGTGGAAAAGGTGTTCGCGAGATGGATACACAAAACATTAGAGGTGTATGTAGATGATATGCTAATAAAAAGTAAGAAAGCAGAAGACCACGTACAAGATCTGAAAGAAATTTTTGAACAAATGAGACATTTCAACATCAAAGTAAATCCAGAAAAATGCACCTTTGGAGTTGCATCGGGAAAAATTTTAGGTTACATCGTATCAAAAGAGGGGATCCAAGTCGACCCAGAGAAAATACAAGCGGTTCGCGATATGCCAACACTGCGACAGGTAAAAGATGTTCGAAGTTAAATGGGTTACTAGCTTCGCTAGGAAGGTTTATCTCGCGATCATCTGATAAATGCAAGCACTTTTTTAACATTCTCAAAAAGGGGTCAAAGTTTAGATGGACAGATGAGTGTGAGAAAGCTTTACAAGGAATAAAGGAAATTATTGATCTATCTTGCGACGACCCCACATGCATTAAGTGCAATATTGCTGCGAGTGGATGCAGGGGTAGAGAAACCAATCTGTTATATCAGCAAAACTTTCAATGCCGCAGAAAGGAATTACTCAAAAATTGAAAAACTAATCTTGGCATTAGTTTACGCAACATTTAAACTTCGCATATACTTTCAAGCACACATTGTTAAGGTAGTGACAAAAATACCAATCGAATCAGTAATGAAAAATTCAAAAATATCGGGAAGAGTTGAAAGATGGAATGCCCAAATAAGTCATTGCAAACTCAAATATAAAATATTATCTTCACCAAAATCGCAAGTGGTCGCAGACTTTCTAGCAGAATTTCCTTTGGAAGAGGATGAACCAGTAGAAGAAATGATGGACGTAGAAGAAGAACATGGAGATCCAAAAGAATTATTAACTGAGCCAAATAGATGGGAAATATTAGTAGATGGGTCATCAAATGGAGAAGGTAATGGGATTGGAATTGTTGTGATATCGCCAGAAGGCAATAAAATGGCTTTTTCTTTCAGGTTAGAGTTTGCGTCAACCAATAATGAAACAGAATATGGAGCTATAATACATGCTTTGCGATTCGCAATAGAAATGAAATTGGAAAATGTGAGGATTACCAGTGATTCGCAATTGGCTATTCGCCAAATAAAAGAGGAATATACTACAAATGAATTATCTTTGCAAAAGTACAAGAAACTTGTTGACGAGTGTCGGTGCGAGATACTAGAAAATAAAATGGAGACATATATCAAGAAGAAACAATAGACTCGCAGATGCTTTTGCCTTTATATCAAGTATGATGACAGATCCGACTGCGAGAAATATAAAAATACAAACACTTTTAATACCATCAATTAATAAAGAAGAAGAGCAGGTGTTGATGGTGGATTTTCGTTTAAGGTTAAATTTGTAAAAAACCATAAAAATCATGCGCTGACATCTTGTAAAAGATAAAGCCATTTATAAGTGTTGGATACTCCCTCACTTAAATTCACCAAGAATGGAGCATGTAGCAACAATCCCATTCTCGTGAATACATGAAATTCCTCCGAGGTTGGAGCATGTGGCAACAATCCCTTCCTGTGAATTTCATATCAGCCTTGTATTTCCAGTACTCATTATCAGTGTGGCATGACGACTGAGTGTTACTCTTACAGAATAACACGAACCTCCAAGCACTATAATGAAACCATGTACAAAATACCCGTACAGGCTGATTCTCGGTGTGTTATACTAGCCCGAGCCCTCTCGGTGTGTTATACTAGCCCGATTGAGCCCCTCTCGGTGTGTTATACTAGCCCGATTGAGCATCCGGACTGGACCAGTATCAAGACGGATATGATCTCGATCGCAGTCATCCAACTCCATAAGCATGATTGGATGACCCCAGATCAATTCCATCACCCCCAAGCAGGTATGGAATACCCACGGCCGACCCCGCATGGTCGGTCATTGGCCTAGCCTGCCAAAAAACCGTTCATACCAAGCATTATGGACGGAAAACCCTAAATTAGGGTTTGCGGCATATTACATGTGTCGCAAAACAGTCTCAACCATCCATCTTCGCAGGTATAGATGGAGGGTGTAGATGTAGACTCAAAGGGCCCAGAGCATGTCAACACGATCACCGTGGGCCCGCCTACACACTTGACCAATCGGTCAAGACCAACAATGTTTGGCCGTGACAAAATCGTCACCCAAACAAGAGGAGGCGCACGGCTTTGAAAACCAAAATTAGGGTTCAAGCCATCACGCGCGTCCATCTTCTCCGGTACGAATGGAGGGTCACAGATTAGATTAAGCAAGGGCCGGCCATACCAACATGACCACCATGGGCCCATCTACCTCCTCATATGGTCGGCCAAGGCATATCATGCCTGGCTAATCCAAAACGCCCGCCCAAACATGCGTGGTTACACTTCCCAAATTGCAAACTGATCTCGACCACTCAACTTCACCGGATGATTTGAATGGCTTAGATCACGTTTTCATGGGATAGTCGTGTATAGGCATGATCACCAGCCTGCCATCTTCCCGTCAAACCCATCGACCAAGACCGACCAAGATGTGTCGTCTTGAAACGCGTGCTCAAACTAGGGATGTCACGCCGGTTTCCAACTCCTTTGCGGCAAGGGATTTCTGCCGCAAACCGATCTCAACCACTCCCCTTTGACGGTCAAATTGAGTGGCCTAGATCGCACCTTCATGGGACGGTAAGACATGGACGTGTACACCAGCATGCCATCTACATACACGTCCGGTCGGTCCTCCCCAAAATTCTTCCCATGCTTGGTTTTGACCAAGCTGAAGAGTCATGCTTGCGCTCCTCTTCAAGAAACCTAGTATTCATTAACGGTCGCAGATGAGTGTCTCAAAACTCATCTCATCCGTCCAACTTCACCAGCTTGGTTATACAACCCTGGTCAGGAGTTATTTGGTTAGTGAGGAGTCATTACCCATCACTTTACCACACCGTAATGCGCACTCGCATAAAATACACACGATACTTCACAAGTATCGACTTCCTTAATAACACGGTTATTCAACTCAAAGCATTACATGCTATCTTTCGTGGATCCACGATCCACACATTCCAGAACATCAATCATGTCACAAACCGGGGATACATATCGGGGTATTGGTCCGGCGGTTTACAGCGTGCGGCGTGCAACGCGCCATCACAAGAACGTGTCGGGGAAGTCATGGACGGTTAGAGATGAACAGGAGAAGTGGGCAAGACTAGTCGTGTGGCACCGACGCACAACTCCACTACTCCATCACTCCACTTCCTCCACTTCCCACGAGAGACGTGAATAAGGCTCAATGACTTGTATAAATAGGTTCTCGGCCCTATTTCAAACAAGACAACAGAACAACACAAGTTCAGACGAGACAGAAAAACCAAGTGTTAATACAAATCGTATTCAAACACCCAGAGCCTGCTTGCATCAACCGTGAGCTTGCTCATCTTTTCATTACAAGTCATAAGCAAGCCAACACCTTCACAATCTCAACACCTTCTTCGCTTCCCTCCCTAAGATCAACCCCATCTCCTTCACTTTGTGACCGAAACAAGTCCTGGGAACGGCCATTTCTTGGTTTAGGCCGGACTTGCCTGCATTGATCTCTCGAATCTACAAGCACTCACCGCGCAAGTGCATTTGTTTAAAGGTTTAAATTCATTCCTCATCCACACCCCAAATTACCAAATTCTGCAGGAGTAGTTTTCACCCATAAACAATTGGCGACCACAGTGGGAGATTAATCTCTCGGTTATAAAGTCAATTTCTTCAAAGATCGATTCAATTTCAACAATTTCGGAAAGGTAGATCTTAGAACCAATTCAATCAACAATTCATTTTCAAGATGGTGGAACTAAGGTTTGGATCAAGCAATCAATTCGGACGGAGCTAGCATGGATAACACTCCGGTGTTGACGCACTGTCGGTGGAGCTACCGTAGCCAACACATCTCGAGGAGCCGTTACCTCTGTCACCAACACTAGCGGAGCCGGAGACATCCCAAAGAGGTGTGACGCCTCCCATCACCGAGCCATAGAGCAGCCGCAAATCCCGGCATCTCTTCGAGCGTAACGCCTCCAGTGGTTACCAGAGCAACAACTTTCACTCCTTCATCAGGACGAGGAGCCGGAGGCACAAGAGGGGGACCACCGTCTAGTACCATTGCAGACTTGATGGAGAAGCAGGAAATTCTTGCTAAAACTCAAACAGATATGGCCGCAACTCAGAAAGAGGTACTCACTTTCCTTAAAACTTTGACTGAACGATTGCCGCAAGATTCACGGCAACCCTTGGAGTCGGCGAGAGATGCATTCAATACACCCGGAGTAGGCGTTTCCACTCATACCCACATGATTGAAGAAACTCGTGTTGCTCCTCAGTACCAAAGGGAGAGAGACCAGCCTTCCAACTTCATTACGCGTGAGGATCTAGAGCGACTTCTCCAAAATCGAGGAAAAGGGGACCGAACGGACGTACACCAACATCAGCCACCGTACCCTCAAGATGTGCAACGGATTCCTCTACCAAGAGGTTACACCTCTCCCGTTCTCCCTCTACGACAGTCATTGGAAATGCTCGTGAACACATTTCTCGATTCTTGGAAGCCTTGGGGGAACATGAATACAATCATGTTTTACGCCTAAAAGAATTCTCAAAATCACTCACGGGAGGGCATACACGGGTACAACAACATTGCGCCTAACAACATATCCAATTGGAGAGAGATGGTCGAGTGCTTTCTACAGAAGTATTTCTTCGTGTCCGAACAAATCACGTTTTCGGACACTGGGAAGAATTCTCCAGCGGAACAACGAACATCCCAACGACTTCGTTAAAAGATTCAGAACCCAAGCGCTGGATTGTCACGATCCGAATGTCACTGAACGGCAATTGGTGGAATCATGCATCAATGGGATGATACCCATCCACCAAAAGCTTTGGCAAATTTTTCTTTCGCTCCAAATCCCAAAATCTGAAAGGAAAAGACAAAAACCCAAAAACGTAAAGAAGAACAAATAAATAAAAACCTAAAAGAAAATCTAAAATCTCTAGCCTAAAGACAAGTCCGCGTCGGTGGCGCCAAAAATTGATGTGATCTCAATAATGTTGTAGTAAATAAGTTCGTTGAGACTTGTGAAAGCAAAAGATTTTAGACTTATAAAACTTAAAAACAAACAAGACTTAATATAAAAAGTGATTTCAAGATTTAAGAATAGACCAAGGCTCCGGATTCCACTATTCCTCCTAATTGATTGGTTTATAATGATATATTTCAAGAATTATTGTTAAGATTATTTTCTCGTTAATTCACTATTAATCTATATGGTGTCCAAACATTAAATTGTAATCCCTAAGCATGAATTATCAAAGAATTGATTCTAAGCATAACACATCGAATTGATTCACAACTAATTAAGAAAACCAATTTTATCTTTATGTTGATCCTAGTGAATTAAATAAAATAAATAATTAAAGAAGTTATAAAAGAAATTACCAATCAAGCATGAGTGAATAGTTTCCTCCGTTGCCTCGATCCTTTGGGTATTTTAGCCGCTCATCATGTTGAAAACCCTCTCAAAGAATTTATTTATGCTCAAAAATGGTTTACAAATGATGAATAAGGGAGAAATAATGAAAAATCGGGTTTGTAACAATTATTTTTGTTACAAACCGAATCTATTAGGTAGAACGATAAATAGTAGCGTCGTTGTCACTGTAGTGAATACGACTGCTCAGTGTGCGTCTTATGTTCTTCAGCTATAAAAGAATGCCTCTGGTAGTCCTTTGTTCTTCGTGTTCTTTTTGATAGGAAAAACAAATCTCATTAAAAGAATCGAAATGGTGGTTTCTCGCCACTTGATTTTCTCGACTTTCTGATGCTCTGCAACTCTCCCAATCTCTCTGTAACCTCTCACTGATATCCCAACACCTATTTATAAGCCACAGCAACTCCAAATATCTCGAGTAATTGCAACATATTTTTGATTATTCTTCATGCAAGATACGTGATATTTTTTCCTTTTTTCACCTCTGATTTTGATTTTCACACGCTATGAAGCTGTCAAATCTCCTTATTTATCTTCTGCACACTCCAAATGGTGACTCAAATCTTCCAAGCACGTGTAGAACTCCCTGTAATTCACGCAATCCCGTGAATATCTGCTTTTCTATTTTGCTCCAACACGAGTTATCTAGCCAAATTTGGACGACGAATCAACCCATAACAACCCCTGTTAGGCCCAAAGGTAGCTACCCAAACAAACTCAGCCATTTAATCTCACCGAAACATGCTTAAATTCTCAACCTTAAATATGCCAGGCGAGAACTTGTTTTTCCCGCCACTTCTCAAAATTTGAAATGAAGAAGAAGGTCAGCCCTTATCCAACAGCTGGGGGTGCGAATATCAGTTGGGTGCCCCTTAGTAATTGGGTTACCCCTTATCCAAAGTGGGAGTCCGAATAGCAAATGTCCTCCGGGGGTGTTCCGAGCAACTTTTCGAGCCGAATTTTCCAACAATATTTATTTCCAAAAAATACCTACAAACACACAAAACACCATAATAAGGACAAAAACGAGTACTAACAATACGAAACATTGAGGACAAACTAGACACATAAATGCGTCTATCAATATTCCAAGAAAAAGTTGAATCATGAGAGCTTAACTTGGGGACTTAAGGAGTACACAGAGACCCTCTCCCGGTCAGAACCTTCACTCTCTCTGAGCCACCTGTCAAAGAAGCGGTTCAATCCTTAATCGAACATGTCCGTGAATTGCTGTACTTTTCAAAGGCTCAATGGAAAGACATGTTTACTGCATTGAATCACATTGTGTCAGGAAAGTGTTTATTGATTCAGGAGACGCTACCCGAGCCTTCAGTGACGGACAAAGAAATGTACGACTGGGGACTTCTCACCACAGTCCATCTCAAAGGAAATGAGTTCAAAAGAGCGTTGCTTGATGTTGGCACTGCTGTCAATGTTATCCCTCTGAAAACTCTCAGAGCTGCTGGTATCACGCGACAAGAAGCCATTCATGCTCCAATCTCAATCATGGATCATGAAGGAACGTCCAGAGATGCTTATGGCTACATTACTCTCAAGATGAAGACGTAGAAAGCTCTGATTCGGAAGATTCGACGGATGTTCTATCAACAGAGCATTTAAAGCAATTCCAAACTATGATGGAGTTGAAATAAGAGCCCGAAGAGGATTGCACTAGCATTTATCAGGAGATCCCGCACTAGGAAAGTCTCATTCCTCCTCATACGTCCATGTCATTTGTTTTCAAATATGCTCTTCTAGTCCGAGGACTCAATCCTACCAGCAACTCTGCTATTGTGAGGCATTATGAATGGATAGCTTCACCACACCAATATTTTACCAAATGGTTGAATATGGAACCTCTTCAGATTGAGCATCTAACTAAGACTGAAATGATGTCTAAACAAAATGAAGAACATCCTGGGTATTCTCATCTGCACGAGTGTCCACATATTCCACAAGCTTGGAAGGCTCCACAAACATAGAACCCCACTGGGATTCCGAATCAACATAAGATATTCAGAGCACGGACGGTCAGGTCTAACAAATTTCATGAAAGGAAATCAGCAAAGCAATATTTTTGCTCCTCTGCATTCTTCAAGACTTGCAAAGCTGCTTTCTCCAACTCTAGCTCCTTGATCAATCTAGCAACTGTAGCCTGTTTCTCCATCACAGCATCATTGGGAAAGGGTATGTTATTCTCACAAGAATCCTTGATAATATTTATTCTCTGACCAAGCCACTTCACATTGAAGCCAAGTGTTCTCCAAGTTGTACTCCCAATCAAAGGGTATGTATTAAGTAACAATACTTCTAGCTCTGTTTCGTATGTCGTCTATGACACGCAAGGTAGCTCCTACTTGCATTGTCAAGAAGTAAACACGTTTGGAGTCTTAGGTAACGATGATATGACCGTACCGCTCCCATATCTTTTCGTACAAGCCAGCATATCCAGTACGCTGAATCCACCAACTAGTTCATGATACGAGAGTAACTCACTGAATGAAGGAGCAATGGAAATACCTGCATTAGGGTATTCGTGCACCGGTCTTGATCATTAGAGCAGCTTTTTCTATCCATTGAAGAAGTTTCTTCAATCCTTTGTATGGTTTCTTCTATCCCTGAAGTGATGACGACCTGAGCTTCGGTTTCTTTAATAGTTTCAGTAATGATCTCCTGAGGTGCAGAAATGGTTGTATCAGTTCTTTGATTCACAATATCGTTCGTACCATCGCCATCAACTTGGTTGTTCTCAACTTCATCATTCGACACCTAATATGATGATTACATGAGAATAGAGCGCTCTAAGCATATAAAGCAAAGGAAATCATAAATTCAGGATGTAAGTGATCTAACATCATCAAAGTTCTTCATTATACCTTCAATACACAAGCAAATAACGTGAAGTCACAAGAAAGACGTTTTACAAGCAAGTCTGTCTGAGTCGATTTTACACTTCCCTGTACAAGACGATGAACTGGGAGAAATTGGTAATGGATCTAAGGTTGAGTCATATACCATTCTCTTCGTATGGATGTCCTCTACAACATATCCAAAATTCACATCAATTGGATAAGCGAGCAAAACGATGCGGCTGAAACACTCAACTACATGCCAACTGAAAATTTTCTGAAAACTTCCTAGAAGTTTTAATGTTTCATCAATTTCGACTCCTAAACATGCTCAAAATCCAAAAATCTTCTTTGAAAAACCTAGGAAATTTCCTGGGAATAGAAAACAGGTGCGGACACAAAAATTTGACATCGGATGAAGATTCTACAACGTTTTTGCTAAAAGGCTGAGTTCTGAATTTTCTGGTGACGTATTTCGGCAAAACTTTTCGTTCATTCATCAATGAAACTTCTCTACATTACAAACCTTGCATGACTAAGGAACTTCTTATCCCCACCGATCACACATCCAAAATGGGGACTGCCGCAACAACATTGATTCCCAGACAAAGCCACTTCACAGTAAAGTCACATTGTTAAGGAGAATCTGGGTTGAACTCCCACTACACCTTCATCTTAGGGAGGTTCAACGCACCATCTTTTGGTCTTTTTAACAAATCCCGACTTCATCCATGGTCTCATCATCAACAAAGGTCTCTAGAGCAATTCCTTCCATGGTCTCAACACTAACAAGGGTCCCTAGAGCAAATCCAATTGTGATCTCAGCATTAACAACGGTCTCAAGAACAACATCTTGAAGACCGGCTTCGTCAACTATCCATCCTCTGAAGTGTTCGATGGATCACACTTCTCCAAGCACTAATGATTCATATCAAGATATGAAGACATGAAAGTCTTCCCAAAGCTTGCACGACGAACTAGCACAAGCCGAAGTCTTCTACAAGATGTTATCATCACCTCTACAAATGAACAACATACTTCATGCCATGGGTTTACAAAAACGTACCAATGAGTGAGGAATGGGACAATACTTCCTTGATAAAAGATGTTCTCATATGCCTCTGCTACAGCATACTAAAAGGGCGCATCAATCGGACATACGAGCAGAAAGATATGGCTTCCACACTCAGGTTTATGAAATCTGAAAATTTACACGGGATCACAAGTTATGAATGTACACGCGCCATTGACCGCCCTAGACACCTCCAAACCAAAGGATTCTTTTTGCATATGATTACTCGGTCTCTTAGCTTCGAAAGTTTGGGTCAATCATCAAATTTCGACATCGTATGAAGTTTCAACAACTTCCAGAGCGGATGACATGCAAGCAGAAATTTCTAGACAGGATTCATAACACTCACAGTTGAGCGACATCCCCTAGGTATTTCCACAAAGTCTTTAAGCCTTGATATCTCCATCTTTCTATAAATAAGAAAGAATAAAGAGAAGGAACGAAGAGAAGATCCAACCAATACTAGGGACTAACAGTCTGCTACTGTGATACTGTGCGTCCCTCCATGACGGCTCCATAAGTTTCGAAGATGCAAACAAATGGATGTTTTTGCAGCAATCTCTTCGAGATGATATTCAGGATCATCATAGACAACATCCAAATGGTCATTTTCCTTACATTCAACATGGAAATCGATCTTGGCTAAACGTTCATCCTTCATACCGGGTGGATACGGCTCAACTCTACGATCAACGAGTTCTCAGCTTTTCATCTTCGCCTATCTTCTTCCTCAGCTGATCAAGAGGCGTACCACGAATCAACTCCCTCATCTCAGGACGATTCACCTTGGCATGAACATCTGAAAAAGTCCTCATCTTGGTCTGGTGTTTCCAGAATATTTCTCGGGAAAATCAGAGACACCCAGGAGTCACCATTGTCTATTACGAAAATCGTGGAGTCAAAACACGTTGGAAACAACACGTGCAAAACGGTAACAATCCAACTATTATCTGTTTACAATTTCACTGACGATGGGTGATTTCAAAAACTTGCTCGTTTCTTCTAAAAAAACGAGCAAAAAATTCGTTATTCAAAAAACTAAAACTTGATTTTTCATAAAACCGTGAACATAGCTTTCACTGAGTGAATATTCACTATTGAATTGTGGAAGTTCACACCAAGGCAATATTTCATCATAAATAATTGTCAACTTTTAATAATTACTCAAAATCAATTTTTGATTTTTAACAAAAATAATATATATATATATATATATAACGTGAATTACTCACGTAATTTTCTAAAAAAAAATTTGACGTGAGAAAAAACTCACGTGAATAATAAAAATCGTGAATATGTCACGGATTTTTTGACAAAAAAAAAAAACTTTTTCCTCGTACGATCGTCCGTCTTTGAAACGAGGGTTTATTTTGATTTTGTGAAAACTCACACTTTTAAGATAAAATTTTGGTTTTCAACAAATCTCATAAACAAAATTTTATCACTGGACACAGGTCTATAGCAAAAAAAAATCTCTCCTAAGTAAGGGATTATGCTCGTTTCTTAAACTAACGAACGAACGTCCGTTCCTAAAACAAGCTTTTTCTATAAAACTCACGCCTATATATGCATATGTATATATAATTTTAACATGAACAACTCATGAACAAGTTACAAGCTTCTTAAAAAAAAAAAAACTTAAAACTTACGCCGGCTCGAGGTGGGTGAAACTTCAGTAAGTTCTCCTGCAGATCGTAGAGGATGACGAATGCTAAACCCATCAAATTGGACATTCCACCACCCAAATCAGCGCCTCATCACTCAACACCTGCTGGACGACGCTCTATCGTATCGCCAGGATCTTTATCTCGGCAATTGCTTGTACATGGCATCATTGGATCAAATCGAAAATCCGGTAACATTCTATCTTACGACTAAGTTCAATTACTTATTTCGTCTGTAACTAGAAAAATCACCATCCAGTGCTGACTGAGGAACATGATTGTCCCTCACTAAGTAGGGGATTTAATGTTGATGGTGGATTTTTGGCAAAGGCTAAAATCGTAAAACCATAATCTTACATATTCCTGATCCCGCAATCAGATGAGTATTGAGGCTCATGTCTTTCATTAAAGCATGAAAACTCATGCCACGAGAACCTCTGACTGAGTATATTTCCTCTTAGAGCATACATGAATATGCAGTCTCTCAACTGAGGCAACGGCAGATTTCATGAATACTAAGCAATTTCAGTAATCACTTTTATATATAATCGAACGATTGGACGTACGACTTCTAGACAGCTTGCCTGCTAGTATAGAGCATAACGTCTTCAGAATGTAACAATGTTTTCCCTGACTATATAAAAGACATGCGTATAGAATCTTAATGATTGTACGGATCCTAGACAGCTTGCCTGCTAGTATAGAGCCATTAATTAATTATTTCTAGTCGTTAGATTCATTAACTGAATCCCTAGAAAACATTCTACGTTCTTCATAATATTTCATTACATCAAATCATGGTTCTTCACAGCAGAATTCCATGGGTTAGTAATAAATATTCAAACGTACGGGCATCTGAGCCACTATCGAATAAGCCCCGACCAAAATGGTGCAAGTGTACTCAGCAATAATGCACTAACGAGCACTTGAATGCACGGACGAGCATTCAAAAATACGAAGGAACGATGAACCTATGCAAAATAGGAAGAAAAATAATAATAATAAAATATTAGCTAAGGCGCTAGGTGACTGGGCCCACCGGACGGCCAGTCATGCCGTGGCCGGTCCCACGCCTAATTCTTTATTTTATCATATTTTGTTATTTTTCCTCTATCTCATGAAAATTTCTTCATTTGAATAAAACTCTTTCGTTTGAGAATACTCCTCAGTTTCATGGTGTTTCCTTCACACCAAGGAAATAATATAAAATTAGGAAAGGTGTCTTGGGACCGAGTTTACTAGCCGGCCGGTTATGCCCTAGTTGTGGCCGGTCCCACACCTTAGAATTCCTTATTATTTTATTATTTATTATTTCCTTCATCTCATGAAATTCCTCAATTTCATGATATTTCCTTCAAATCATGAAAATAATATAAACTTAGGAAAGGTTCACGGGACCGAGCCACTAGACGGACGACCATGCCCTAGCCGTAGCCGGTCCCACACGCCCCTCATTTTATTATTATTGTTTCCTTCATCTCATGGAAACTCCTTCACTTTAAGGAAACTCCTTCGTTTCAACAAACTCCTTGATTTCATGATATTTCCTTCAAATCATGAAAAAAATATAAAATTAGGAAAAGTGCCATGGGACCGGGCTTATTGGTCGGCCGACCATGCCTTAGCCATAGCCGGTCCCACACTTTATGATTCCTTATTTTATTATTATTATTATTTCCTTCATCTTATGAAGTTCCTCAGTTTGAGCAAAACCCTGATTTCTTCATATTTTCTCAATATGTTGCTCAAATGCGCGTCAGAAAATATCAAAATTCCCAGGAATGAGGCACGAACATTATAGTGACATGAGCATATTACCTTGACCGACCAAGGTTGGCCTTTTGTCTTGCAAGAATCCGGTCCCACACATTTCACCATTTTGACCTAATTTGTTCACATTAAGTTTAAAACTCTTCCAAACAACTTGGAATTTCACCAAACGATCGTCAGTCGATCCCATGACCAACCAGGGCCGAGTCCATGACTTCTTGGTCGGTCCCTCACTCCGTCATAATTAGGTTTTATCACCTAAGGCTCAGACGATCACTATTTTAATAAATGATTAAACCATCATTTAATCATCCTTTCACCAACTGGTCTTCAAGAGACTTTGGTATTTGCTCACTCGAGCATCTGGGCGCTACATGGTCGACCCATCATCCCATGTATCCGATCCCTCCTTCACTCCGTGGTTGATTTTCAATAAATCATCAATTGATCAGCAATTGATCAAAATTAGGGTTTCGAATCCAAGGTTCATGGTTCCAGATTCAAACACTAATAATTTTATGTTGATCCCATAATCAACACTTTAATTATCATAGTCGGTTCAGTTGCTAGTATTTTAAATTAATATTTTTATTTGGTTCTGCTACCAATAATTCATCAAACGAGCAACATTTGTTCAGATGAGCAATATTTGCTCAGACTAAGGAATATTGGTTCAACTATCAATATTCAACAATTCATCAAATGAGCAATATTTGCTCACCTTAACTATCAACATTTATTCGACAATTATACCTCTGTCTCAACAGACATGTTCAATTTATGATTCCTAGAACATTTGTAAATCATGTTCGACTCAGCAATACAAAGACTCATCGTCTCATCAAGTCAACAACTGACTAACTAAAATTACGAGACATCAATCGTGTCACATGGGGATATTAACTAGGGTTTGGTCTGGCGGTCTACAACACATGTCATCCACGATGAGAATGTGAGCAAGTCGTGCAAACAGTTAGAGGAGTTTACAAAGTAGTGGGTGGACAATCAACCAAGTCTCCGCACGATGATCAACTGGTTTTAACACGATTTCCCACTTCCTCACTCTTTGACTCCAGCAACTGTCACACTTCATGGGATCAATGTGTCTACTACTTCTGGCAATATAAATAAGTCTCTGATCTCATGATTGAACAGGACAGACAACATTCGTCTAACAGAAGGATTCTGAGCATTCACTCTCAAGAATTCGATCAATCAACCAGAACTTATTCGAACTCAACAGTTCGTCAAATTTGCAGAAACCTTAAACACATTCACAATCCTTGATCACCATTGATCTCACACATTTCTCATCTTCCCTCCTATAGATCGACCCATCCTCTCTTGTGACCGAATTGACTCTGGAACGACCATTGTCTTGGTTTAGGCCGGAGTCTTACAGATTGATCTATCGAATTCAAAGCACTCCCTTTTTGCAGTGTATATGTGTGAGGTTAAGCAGTTCGCTCGGTTAGAGGAGTTTCCTCCGCACGGTCGTCTCCTCAATTCCTTAAAAACCCGCAAATCGTTTTGCCCCATCTACAGATTGGCGACCACAGTGGGAGATTAGTCTATCGGTTGCAATCTCACATTTTCACAAGATGGTTGATCTTAGGTCAGGTTCAGTTACAAATCCTAACCCAAATAATGCTAGCACTAGCAATATTGGTGGTGCTCCAGAAACTGCTCCATCTTTTAACGATGGCGGTACCACTCGTCCTCAAACCAACATCTGAAGCAATCCTCTCTTCGGCCGGTCTCCTGAAAATCTGCCTACCATAGGTGATCTCATGAAGGTGCAAGAGACTCTTGCCAAGAATCAGATTGACATGGCCGTTACTCAAGAGGAGTTATGCAATTATCTCAAGACTCTTATAGACAAGATGTTAGAGAAAACTCAGGAGAAAGGAAAAGCTAAAGAAACATCTTCGGACGCTGATCCTGAAGTCTCTCCAATTCATGTAGTAGATGACGATGAAGTTCACAAAGCTGCAGACAACCCACCATCGAAGGAGTCGTCAAGTTTCATCACTCGTGAAGACTTGGAACGCCTCTTGGAAGACCGTAGCGGCTTAATACAGTGTGGTTTTCAAATCTGGACTAGGTCCCCGGGGTTTTCTACATTTGCGGTTTCCTCGTTAACAAAATTTCTGGTGTTTGTGTTATTTCTTTTCCGCATTATATTTTCTATATAATTGAAATATCACAGCTTATGCGTAAGTTCAATCAATTGTGAATCAAACCTTTGGTTGTTGATTGAATTGATTGACACTTGGATAGTAATATCACAGCTTATGCGTAAGTTGTTTCTTATATTAATCTGGCTCACGGATTTCTATCTATTTGATTTGCTGATTACATTAAGAAACAGAGATATAACTCTTTGATATACTTTTCTTAAGATTGAGTTTGACTGTCTAGTTGATTCTCTTAAAAGTATATTGGAGTTAGTCCATACAGATTGCTAAGAGAAATATTGTGTGTGGTTGTTAGACCCCGCTTTTTCAATTGGTATCAGAGCAGGCAAACATGTTTAAGACCTTATAAGTCTGTATTTGTAGCAATCTGACTCTATGTAGAGAAATGATATCTCTATAAACGTACCACCAGTCTTCGATGGCTCGAATTACCTATGGTGGAAAATTGTTATGCGTGCCTTTCTTCAAGCACGTGATTTTCAATCATGGGTTTATGTTGTTAATGGTTATTTTCCTCCGGTTGTTATAGTAGGCGATGTAACTGTTCCAAAGGATATCGGTGATTATGATGCTGTCGAGATTCTTGCTGCAAAGCAAAATTATGACGGACTGAATGCAATCATCCATGCCATTACCCCAGATCTTCAGCACCATGTGACCACGTGCACTCGGTCTAAAGATATTTAGGATATTTTAGTAACCGTATTTGAAGGGAATACCTGTGAAAAATAAGCTAGGCTTCAAAACCTAAATTCTGATTGGGAAAACCTTCGTATGGAAGATGAAGATTCATTTGATGAGTTTAATCACAAAGTGTCTGAAATAGTTAATATATCTTTTGCGTTGGGTAAGACTATTCCTGAAAAGGACATTGTGATGAAAATTCTCAGATCATTGCCATCTAGATGCAATTCTAAAAAACATGCCATCGTAGAAGGAAATAACCTTGATACGCTTTCCAGAAATACTCTTGCTGGAAAGTTAAAAATTCTTGATCTTGATCAAAACACAGTCAGAACATCTGCGTTCAATGCTGTGACCAACACAAGCGAATTTTCTAACTTGTCTTGGGCTGATGAATGTTGTTCCTATCATGTTGATTTTGAGAAAGGTCTCTTTCTGGTTAATGCTTCAGATGATTCAATACAAGGAAAATCATCCCAGGTTGTCAAAATCTTGCATACTTCCGATGTGTGCAATGAACTTTCAACTCTCGCAGCAAAAACTTCTTCCTACTAAAATTCTGATTCAGAGTTTGAGTCTGACACTGAGATTTTTGAATTCTTGGATAAGTGTAAAGAATTTCACCAAGAAAATCTCCAACTAAAGGCTTCGTTGGAGAAACTTGAATCATCACTTCAGGTGAAAAATCTTGAGATAGATTGTCTTAATGATGAATTCACCAGGACCCCATCTCTGAAGGAAAAACAGATTAATACCCTTATGTGTGACCTGCAAAGGTTGTCTGGAATTTCTAACAAAATCTCAGCAATGTTATTCGGTCAGAAGTCTTTTGGAAACACAAATGGTTTAGGGTTCAAAAGCAAAATTGTGAGCACAAACAACTCATTTGTTCCAGCCGGTTTTGGAATAATTAATGATAAATGTTGTGATAAACATGAGGCAAAAAATCAAGACAATACATCTTTATTGATTTGTTCGTTTTGTGGAAATGCAAATCATGTCCAAAATAAGTGTTGGAAATTTAAGAGGAATAACAAAAGGATTGCCAAACTTCAACATGACATGCTGTCATGAACCTACATGAGGCAGACCATCTTGGTTATGGGTAGACCTATCTAGTTATGAGCCAGGTGTCGTTAGTAGTTCTACATATTATTAATCATGTGAGTGGCTCGTGCTCTGCACGGTAGTTGTGTGTCGTCCAGCTTATATATGGATTGTTGTACATTGTTGATAGGTAGCTAATGAAAATGTAAAACTCTATCATCTTCTCTAATTGCTTCTGCAACTTCTTTGTCTACAATGTCTTCTTCTTATTCCTATAATTCGTATAATTCTTCTCCTAATCCTCTATTATCCTCTATCTATCCCAAATCATCTCTATCCTTGGAGATCCCTACTACCACTGATGATCCAATTGTAGTGAAGACCACTACAAGTGGTATCATAGCGGCCGATTCTCCGACCGCTATGATGGCCGCTGCAACAACTAAAGCTTCACAAGTAGAAGCAGAAATTAAAGAATTAACCACTAGGGTTGACATCTTAGAACAAGATAAATATGAAGCCAGACAAGCATTATACAGTGAATTATTTGATTTGAGAATGAAGTCTATACGTATAATCTGGGATAGGAATTCACCAGATCGTGATTTTAATATTCTACAAATTGAAACTCTCATTTCCATCACCAAGAAGAAGTTGGAATCACTACAAGAGGTTGGGGATATGGAACCTACGGAGATGGAGGATGAGATTTTTATGGAAGAAGTGATAATTGATTCAAGTTCAGCTAGTAATTTCACTCAACAATCTTCAAATCCACTAGTATCAGATGCGTCAGTTGAAGTTTTAGATTCTACTACAACAATAAATCACTCTCGGATGCGGTTTAGATTCTATAAAAAACTAGAATAAATCACAAAAGTTTGTTTCAAACTCGTTTCGGATGAAGGTAATTTTCAATCTATACCCTCTAATTGTTTTCTCTAGTGTTGATGGAAGTATTGTTAAAAAACTAGAATTCAACGTTTATGGATTATCAAGAGGGTAAACCCTTCGTTTATGAGCATGCTTGTCTTAATATTGTTTTGAATTCTCATGTTAGGAAGGTTACAAATGCTAAGTTTGAAACAGTTAGAATTGTTTTCTCTAGTGTTGATGGATCTAGTATTGTTAAAGAAGTTCAGAATTACAATGGGAATTCAACGTTTATGGATTATCAAGAGGGTAAACCCTTCGTTTATGAGCATGATTCTCTTAATATTGTTTTGAATTCTCATGTTAGGAAGGTTACAAATGCTTAGGTAAAGGATTTCAAACTAATCAAGAGGTTTTCTTATTTGGTGGGTGTTTATGAATTCGGGTTTGATACAGCTACTTCCTGCTCGTCTGCACTCTATATTCGTTCAATTCTAATGGCCAAATACAATGGCAATTGTGTTCATGAGTTGATTAACAAATATAGGTATCAACCAGATGGAGTGATTAATGAACCAGTTGCTTCTGTATTAGTTAATGGTGGTATTATTGCTCCTGTGAGGATGTTGTTTGATCGTCGCAGAGAATTTGAACTTATTGTAAGGTACTGTTATAGTGTTAGAAGAAGTTTTGATTTCTGTGGTGATACAATTGTTTCTGAGCGAAATTCTGAGCTTGGGTACTTCCTGGCTTTGTCATTTGAGTTTGTTAAAAATGGAGACAAGCGTGTTGCCAACAAGCTGTGTAGTGGAAATTATTTTTTCCATCGCTTTGATTTAGATCGAACCTTATTTGATCGAGGCAAAATGTTTGAGTGGATCAGGATGCGTTCTCATTACAATAGCAACAGTTTTCGTTTCAGTTTTGGTACACTTATTATGGGTTTGCTTGTTCTGAATGAGTTCATTTTAAAGCGTAGTTTCAGTGCAAATTTTATTTCTGAACCTCATTCTGAACTTGGGTACCATCTGGATTCATTAATTGAGTACCCAATTGTGTTTGTATTTATGAAAAATAGTGCTAGTCATATTGTTTGCAAGTTACCTGAAGAAATGTTGGAGCTGGTATATGGTTTACTTGAAATTTCTGAGGATGTAATGCGCAGTTTGAGTAGTGGAAGGTGCCTATGTTGTAAACAGGATTTTGCTAGAAGAGTATTTGATAAAGGTAGGTTGTTGGGGTTGATTGTGAGAGGTACTAAATTCTTCCTAGTTACTCTTGATACTTGTATGATTGTTCTTAAGGGGTCAAAAATGATAGCTGAATACAGTGGGAATGTGTCCTTGTTGTTACAAAATGGTGGCATCTTAGAGACTTGCAAGTTTTTTGGTGAAACCTTGCCGCAAGTTCATATTCTCTGTACTATTTTGAGACTTCATGTTACGAAGGAACATAAATCTGGCCATGCACAAGAACCTCTTTATCAGCTACTTGTTGGAGATATCAGTCATATTCAAAGGAAAGGAACTTTAAAAGGGTTCAAGAAGATGGAAACACTCTCACAAGTTAATGTTGTGCTCCTAGTGTTCAAACTGATCATTCAAAAATAGTATAGTTGCTTCATTTTCTCATCTCAGTTTGGTAACATTGTATTCACTCTCGGATTATGGAGTATGGGAAATATTTGTATTTATCTATTGAATTTCATGGAGATACTTGGAGTACATCGCTTTATGGTGTGTCATAGTCATGGATGGGGTTGTAGTTGGAATAGAAATCACTTATTGCTTCAACTTCAGAATAGAGTATGCGTGCAGTACAAAAAAGTCCTTATTTTGCAGCACAGAATGGAGACCGGTGAGGTGTTTAATACATCTTTTTTGCCAGCTAAAGAAGGTTTTCCCACACTCTTGAGAAATCTAATTTGGTGTTTTGGCTGGAAAGAATTGGCTACAAGGGTGATGGAAACGATGGAACTGTTCGTGAAGGCGATTACTGGTAGAACTATTGAGCAAGCTGAATCAGCAAGAGTTCGAGATGGACAGGGTGCAAATATTATATCTTATATCTCTACAATTGATAGAAGAATTGCTCCGAGAGCTGGAATTGCATCTTATATGGGTTCGTATACTTCGGGATGCTTCAGTTCCAATATAACATCCAATGTTAATCAACAAGCTGTAGAAGAGTGGGTTATTGCGACACCGATCTCAATTGGTGGTGGAATTTATTCCTATTACCATGGTACTTTGTCGATTATTGTAGGTGAAGGCAGGTGGTACGAATTGTTCACTCAAATGTGCATAGAAGTGGTTGGTAACGAGAGCTGGAGTATTATATGTTTTACAAGTGCATTCACGACAGGTTATCTGTTCCCTTGGCCTTTCTGTGTGTTTAGAGGTGTTGCATACTACAAGGATATGTTTGAGAAGATTCCTATAGCAGTGGTTACGCAACATATGGGCATATTTAGTGCACATGATACTTTCTCACCATATAAAAAGACAGTGACAGGAAGAGTAATCGAGCTAGGTAACTCACTAATTGCTGGCAGTGTTGATCAATCATTATTGTATGTGAGAAGTAAGTGTATTGACCAGAAGTTAGAAGTGGGTAGATGGAGGGTGCATATGCTACAACTATATTTACACCTTTTATCTTACAACAACCTCTACAACCTACTGAAGATCACCACTATGAAGAGCAGCATACCAGTACAAGGGAGTGAAATTCAGTATTAGGGGTTAAAATTCTTAAACTTCGTTTGTGTCACCGGGATCATCATGGCCAAACTCAATTTTTTTGCCGCTGCAATATTACAAATGGGTCAAGCTGTAGATAATAGGTTCAAGTTACTTGTCAGCAATGAAGTAGTCAATCTCCTAAGAGCAGGAATATGTCTGCGATAACGACTCCTCCACATGCACGGTTGTTACATGAAGATTCATGTTCAAGCCTCAACTGTTAATGAAGCTGGTTTTTTTCAAGAAGGCTTGTACAGTAAATTTCACTGTCATTTTTTATGTTAACTGTGGTTATAATAGAACCATGACCAGTCTTGATCCCTCCAGTTCACTTGAAAAAGATCAATGGGTTGTGATTTTTTCCTTGAAGTATGCCAGGGTCACATTCACATTTACTACTGGTTTTGGGATGCAGTTGCAGCAACGGCACCTCCTATGTAGACGGTCTCAATTTTCATCATCCATCCTTGAGGACAAGGATGATTTGGAGAGGTCGGTAGTTGTCATGAACCTACATGAGGCAGACCATCTTGGTTATGGGCAGACCTATCTAGTTATGAGCCCGGTGTCGTTAGTAGTTCTACATATTGTTAATCATGTGAGTGGCTCGTGCTCTGTGGTAGGCTGGGAAAAGTGATTGCCTACAGGTAAACTGCAAGTGCACGGTGCCTATTGGAGGCAGGGCAAGTACAGGTCGATCCACAAGGATTTGAGTGTGTAAAGTTGATCTAAAGCTTCACTAAACTGATTTCTAAAGGAGAGTAACACAAATATGGTTTGTTTTGGTGTCGATACGACAAGAAGTTATTACTGTATTTCTAAGTTGCAAAAACAGATTGTAAAAAGGTTAGAGAACACTAGGGCAGTGAATCCACCACCTGATCCTATGCTAAGGCAATGCCTAGTCAAATTATGTTATTGATTCTTTCCAGGGAAGGATACCATGGATGATGCATTGGCTACTCTCACAAACTCCCCCTAGTATTAGGTGTCTTCTTACAGTACACCTAATCACAGGTTAATTCACTCAAATAGTTAATTCACTCTTCCTAAAACATTGAAGCTCAACAAGAACAATAAAAAGAATTTCACTGACTTAGCATGCAATCAAGGGTTTCATCTAAACCCTAGTTACTGAATTAGAACATCATACAAGTCTTTGAATGAATTTAATTAATGAGAAAAATAAAAACCTAAAATTGACTCCCTCTCTCACATGAAGAACAATTCAATTTATACCTCCCCTTCTTCTCTAACACTCGAAACTTACAATAAATGCGAACCCAATCTTGTTCCCTCTTCAAATTCGGCTCTGGTAGCCATTAATGAGTTGTTGGTGAAACCCTAGCTCCAAATATCTATCACCTAGCTTCTAGGGTTGGGAGAAGCTATGTAAGAGGTAGCTTGAGCTAGAGTGGCGGAGAAGGTGGCTGTGGCGGCTGTTGTTGCTGTGGTTGTCGGGAGAAGGAGATGGTGATGGTGGTTCTGCAACTGTCGGGGGAAGAAGAAGAGGTATGGGGGTTTCTCTGGTTTTGTCGGGGGAAGGAAAATGGAAATGAAGATGGGGCGTGTTTGGTCGATGGGTGAAGGTGTAGGTGGCTTCGGTGTGAAGCGGGAGCAGCGAGAGTCGATGCGCGGGCCGATGCGAGCATTGGATACGGCGGAAACCGATGCGTGGGCTGATGCGACCGTTGGATGCGGAAGGGTCAGATCTCACGGCTCAGATGCGACAGGCTTGGATCCGGGTTATGGGCCGGGTCTTGGATTGCTCAAGCCCATGTCTTGTAAATGGGTTGCAACTGATGCGCACGCGGGCTGTGGCTTTCTGCTCCTTTGGCTCCTTAATTTCTCCGAGCTTTATTTACTACCTAAAAACACAAAATTAATTAGTACAAGTATTTATTCTTGAAAACAGAGAAAATACAGAATTTGGGATAATATCTGATTTCTGAGCACAAAAGATGACTTAAATGCCAATAAAAAGATGTAGAAATATGCAATATTTGGCACTCATCAAATACCCCCAAACCTGAATTTTACTTGTCCTCAAGTGAAACAGAAATTAAGAAATCCTAACTATACCACTGTCGCTGGTCTCTCGAATGCATTTAGCGTATGCACTAAGCTTTTAAACCCCTAGGTGTCCCTAGTGGACGAGTTGTAGTCTCGTGAGGGTTTACCGAGGTGTACCCACAAAACCTTCTCCAACTTCGGAGCGTAAAAGAGTCTCAAGCATCCAAGGAGCTATGAGGACATAGAGTTTCTGCATGCTAGTAACACGAAGTTAGAACTACCAAAGAACGCATTCTCATCCTTAAGAGTTGAGCGATAAATAACCATACCATATGAAAGAATTCGGGTTCGAGAGTGATCACAAGCCTCGACTTCTGCCTCACCAATAGGGTTTTATGATAATTGCACTCAAAAAGACCGCGTTTTTAGTCTCCCATGTGCAAAGGCGGGAATAAAGAGAGAAATCCCGCACACGTTGAAGGTGAGAAGGATAACCTTCCGAAATAATTTGGAGACTCCACGAGTTGTGGACAAAAAGAATCTTTTTCTGATGATCTCTAAGAAAGGAAATCAACCATTAGCAAGGATGGGAGTACTCACTTACCTTCTCACCCGATCGGCAATTAACATTACTCTCTCAGCATCCATAGAAACGTCTTCAATCTTCGGTCTTCAACTGTTGATGATGAACTTCTGAATTTCACAAAAACTTGACATTTTTTTTTTTTTTTTTTTAGAACATGGTGGTAACTAGACTCAGAAAATATATATATATATATATATATATATTTTTGACATGAGATGAAAATAACAATAAAACTCAATTTTCCACAACTTGTATTGTCTTGATTTCATAAACTTCACTAATTCTCATCTTATCTTCTTTTCTTTGAATTGTTGCATGTAAACCTTGGACTATTCAACTTTTCTTCAAATATTCTGATGTTGCTCTGCTTGCTGACGATGATGTGTTTCTATGGATCTGTTGATGTTGTTGAGAGGGAGAGAGTGATGATAATTGCAAATCGAACTACAAGAAGGAGTTTTCATCTTTAGACGTCACCCTCATGATTGACAAAATTAGCACTCAAGAGATCAAAAATAGTGTTGAAAGTGGTGCGAAGTTGGGTAGCTCACCATTCCTACCCGGAATTGACGTACGGTGACACACACTCTAACAGATTTTTTAGAAAGTCACAAAAATTAAAGGTTGGTGCCTCGCTTGATGTAAAAATGGGTAGTCTCCACTATGGGTGATCACAATTCTACTACCGAATGTCTATACAACACCTAATTCGCCCTCCGGCATGGTTAAATCCAACTTTAACGCTCTAATCAACTAAGAAACCCGATTGTGTTCTCCAGTACTTCCAAATTCAGTTATTTCGGTCAGACTCTCTATGTAAACATAGCTAGAAGCATGTGTCTAAGATCTCTAAAAGTTGGAGGTTTTTTTTTTTTTTTTTTTTTTTTTTTTTTTTGAAAATAAGAATTGTTGAAACAGATGATAAGAATTGAAACAGTCACATACCATGAGAACTATGATAAGTAGAGAAAAGGGAAGAGATTACCGGATGTACAAGGATGTTGCTAAACCAAAGGGGGATGAATGCTTTGAAAGCAAACAACCAGAGCAAAAAGGTTGGTTAGCACATATAAAAACTATGCAAAAAGAAAAAGAAGAGGGAAAGAGAATGTATTTTTAGTCCATATGTATGTACACGAGTGAACTAGTTTAGTCCACATAGATGGGGTCTTCCAGGTCGACGGTCTCAACTTCTGGTGGAAGATGCTCCAGAAATGGTTTCAATATCTGACCATTGACCTTGAAGATGTTCTTGGTTGCTGGGTTTTCGATTTCAACAGCTCCATGGGGAAAACAGACGTACCAAGAATGGTCCTGACCATCGAGAACGTAACTTTCCTGGAAACAAATGCAAACGAGTGTTGTACAATAAAACTTTTTGACCTGGTGTGAAGGACTTGCGCAGAATGCGCTTGTCGTGAAACACTTTCATTCTTTGTTTGTACATTTTGGCATTATCATATGCATCATTTCTCAATTATTCTAACTCATTGAGTTGAAGTTTTCTTTGGGTACCAGCTTTATGAAGATCAAAATTCAACTTCTTTACAGCCCAATATGCACGGTGTTCTAACTCTACGGGTAGATGACAAGCTTTACCGTACACAAGTCTGTAAGGGGACATCCCAATGGGAGTCTTGTATGCAGTTCTAAGGCCCACAAAGCATCATTTAAACGCAAAGACCAATCTTTCCTAGAAGGATTACAGTCTTCTCAAGGATATGCTTAATTTCCCTATTAGAAACTTCTACTTGGCCACTGGTTTGAGGATGGTAAGGTGTTGCTACCTTATGAGTGATTCCATACTTGCGCACAAGTGATTCAAAGGGTCTATTGCAAAAATGACTACCTCCATCACTGATTATTGCTCTAGGTGTTCCAAAACGGGAGAAAATGTTTTCCTTAAGAAAAGAAAGAACAACTTTATGATCATTTGTTTTGGATGCAATGGCCTCTACCCACTTAGAGACATAATCAACAACAACAAGAATGTATAACTTACCTTCAGAGTTAGGAAATGGACCCATGAAATTAATACCCCACACATCAAACAGCTCAACAATCAAAATGGGTTGTAAGGGCATCATGTTTCTCTTAGAGATACTTCCTAATTTCTGACATCGGTCACAAGCAACACAAAAAGCATGGCTATCCTTAAACAGTGTCGGCCAATAAAAACCGCTCTGCAAGATCTTTGCAACAGTTTTCTTGGCACTAAAGTGGCCTCCACATGCATGGTCATGACAGAAAGAGATGACGTCCCTTTGTTCAGAATTGGGGACACACCTCCTAATGATTTGGTCTTGGCAGTACTTAAACAGATATGGGTCATCCCAAAGGAAATGTTTAACTTCAGCCAAGAACTTAGAACGGTCTTGTTTAGACCAATACAAGGGCATTCTACCTGTAGCAAGGTAGTTCACAATATCAGCAAACCATGGCATTTCAGACACAAGCATCAATTATTCATCAGGGAATGATTCTCTAATCAGTACGGATTCATCAGCAAATTCAACATTCAACCTAGACAAGTGATCAGCAACAACATTTTCTGACCCTTTCTTATCTCGAATTTCGAGGTTAAACTCTTGTAACAAGAGTATCCATCGAATTAGACGAGCCTTAGCATCTTTTTTAGACAAAAGATATTTCAATGCAGCATGGTCAGAGTATATGATGACTTTAGACCCTATCAAATAAGATCTAAACTTATCCAATGCAAACACAACAGCTAGCAACTCTTTCTCAGTTGTGGAATAATTCAGTTGAGCATCATTAAGTGTTTTACTAGCATAGTAGATCACATAAGGGAGTTTGTCTACTCGTTGGCCCAAAACAGCTCCTACAGCATAGTCAGACGCATCACACATAATTTCAAATGGTAAGGTCCAGTCAGGTGGTCTGACTATAGGGGTAGATATAAGGAGAGCCTTCAATTGCTCCCATGCTTCCTTACAAGCATCATCAAAGACAAATGCAACATCTTTTGCAAGAAGATTACACAAAGGTCTTGAAATTTTACTAAAGTCTTTGATGAATCGGCGGTAAAAACCCGCATGGCCTAAGAATGATCTTATGTCCCTCACAGAACGAGGTTGAGGCAAGTGTTGAATGAGATCAACCTTGGCTTTGTCTACTTCTATGCCTTTTTCCGAGATGATATGCCCTAAAACAATGCCTGAGTTAACCATGAAATGACATTTTTCCCAATTCAAAACCAAATTCTTTTCCTTACACCTAATCAGCACACGAGTAAGATGATGCAAACACTCATCAAAAGAAGACCAAAATACAGAAAAATCATCCATGAAATTTCAAGAAACTTATCTACCATGTCAGAAAATATGCTCATCATGCAACGTTGAAAAGTAGCGGGTGCATTACACAACCCAAAAGGCATACGACGATAAGCAAATGTTCCATAAGGACATGTAAATGTGGTCTTTTGTTGGTCTTCGGGTGCTATGTGAATTTGGTTGTAGCCCGAATAGCCATCTAAGAAACAATAGTGACTATGTTTTGCCAACCTTTCCAAAGATTTGGTCAATGAAGGGAAGGGAAAATGGTCTTTCTTTGTTACTTTGTGTTCAATTTTCTATAATCAATACAAACTCGCCACCCCGTGGTCACACGGGTGGGGACAAGCTCATTCATTTCATTTTGAACTACAGTAATGCCAGACTTTTTGGGTACTACTTGAATGGGACTGACCCACTGGCTATCTGGAACCGGGTAAATGATACCCGCATCAAGCAATTTCAAAATCTCACCCTTGAAAACATCTCTCATATTGGGGTTAAGTCTCCTTTGCATTTCCCTAGATGGTTTAGTATTCTCTTCAAGATTTATGTGATGCATGCAAATTGTGGGACTTATACCTTTAAGATCTGAGATGGTCCAACCTAAGGCTCCTTTATGTTCTTTAAGTACTTCTAAAAGTTGACTTTCCTGTTCTGTGTCTAAACATGATGCAATAATCACAGGTAAAGTATCAGAAGGACCTAAGAAAGCATACTTCAAAGTATCAGGTAATGGTTTCAAATCAAGCTTAGGTGGTACATCAAGAGGTGGGGCAGATTTGGAATCGAGAGTGGAAGTGGTTCCACCGCATTCGCCGATTAGCAATATCCATGGGTGGAACAGATTCAAGCAAAGAGTGAATTTTACCAATGTACTTAGACTCAAAGAGATCTAAGTCAAAGTTATCTAAACATGCTTGCAAAGGGTCTACTGACAAAATGTCAGGCAATGAGTCTTGGATCAGACTCTCAATCATGTTAATCTCATGCAAATCAGTGTCATCACAATCAATGGGTTGTTGACTAGTGTTAAAAACATTCAGCTCTACGGTCATGTTACCAAAAGACAATTTCAACACTCCATTACGACAATTGATGATGTCATTGGACGTCGCCAGGAAAGGACGTCCTAAAATCACAGGAATGTGATTACTTGGGTTTTGCACGGGTTGAGTATCTAAGACGATGAAGTCCACAGGAAATAAAAATTTATCAACCTTGATTAACACTGTAGGATCAGAATATCGCAACTCCAATACTTCGCGAGATTAATAAACGACTGCGTCGCGAAGGAGTCGTATGGAGGTAAATAAATGACGTAATAGATGACGACGGTCGAGAACATGAGGAAAGTGTGAAGACTTGGCGAGATTTAGGAGTGTCGCGAGGACAAGCGAGTTACACATTCGCGAGGATTCGCGAGTCGATTCCGAAATAAAGGACAACTTTTTGTCATCCACTATGTAATACCCGTATAAAGGGTCGAGTAAGTCTGTTGTAGGGGAGGATTCTTTTTGAATTGTTAAGCAAGTCATTAGGAGAGAGAAAATCAAGAGTGATTGTAATTTCTTTAGCTCTGTTCTACATTTCTTTGTAAACCTTTCAAGAAAACAATTAATAAAACACATTATTATTCATCTTCAAATGGATTGATTAAGCAAATTCGAGTGAGGGGGTGTAGTGTAGGATTTCCTGCAACTACATATGCGCTAGAAACAGGGATTGAAGAAGATTGAAGATCGAAAAGAGTGCAGTTAAAATCGTTTAAATCAAGAAAATGAGAAAGGAAAATGTTAAATCAGATGAGGTAGAGGAGTTAAGAAACAAGGAATATAATGAAGATATGGAATACAATTCAATGGTTAATGAATTCCACGAAAATATTAGAGGAAGGATACATAAACGAGATTTTGAAGGAAAGAAGATTATAGATGAGGAGAAGACATCGTCTTTGAAGGAATGGGAGAAACAGAAAATAACGTTCACAAGCAGCGAAGTGCCTAGAGAAAGTTTGAATCATATATCTCCACTAGTGATCACGATAAATGCAAGCAGAAAAAGAGAAGAATCGGCAAAAGCAGTGGAAGAATGGGCAATAAATAGAACTTTGGTGGATACAGGGAGTTTGGTGAGTATCATGTTTTATCATACCTACAAAAAATTAGGATATAAAGATGAAGAAATGAGTTCCCCAAGGTATTATATTCATGGTTTTGGAAAATCTATAACAGTACCTAAAGGAGAGATAAAATTACGAATTTTACTCGGAGAAATTGAAACACAGGTAACATTAAGTATAGTGGATATGGAATCGCCGTACCACATATTGTTAGGGAGACCTTGGGTACATGCAATAAAGGCTGTAGCGTCAACACTCCATCAGTGCATCAAATTTCCTATGCCGAGTGGAATTGGTGAAATCAGAGGAGATATTGATAAAGGAAGAATATACCATCAAATCGAAGTAAAGCATTATGAAGGGCAAGTGAAGAAGCGAAAAGATCGTAGGAAGATGATAAAAGCGGCTAAAAAAGAAGAAGAATTTAGAATTTACATGATAAGAGCAAAAAGAGGGAAAAGGAATACCTGGCGAAATCATGGGAAAAGGGAGTGAGTTCGCGAAGGAAATGAGAGGACCAACTCCTATGGGAGAACCGAAGTCTAGTTATGTCGCAGTAGAACAAACAAAAGAAGTGAATGTTGGAACCGAGGAGGAGCCTAAAATCTTAAAAATTGGGACTAAAATGGAAGCGGATGAAGAAATAAGAACTGTTGAGTTCTTTGCGAGATTACAAAGATATTTTCGCATGGGATATGGATGAAATGCCCGGTATAGATCCATCGGTGGCTTGCCATAAATTGGAAATTGACAAGAATGTAAAACCATTTAAACAAAGAATTAGAAAGATCGCGACAAAGATATCATCCTCAAATAGAAGAAGAATTGCAGAAAATGTTGGACGCGGGAATTATTAGACAAGCAAAATATCCCGAATGGATAGCAAATATGGTTATAGTCCCAAAGAAGAAAAAAGGAATAAGAATTTGTATAGACTTTACTGATCTAAACAAAGCTTGTCCTAAAGATAGTTTCCCATTACCAGATATTCCGCAATTGGTTGAAGCAGCGGCAGGAAACGAAAGGATATCATCTCTTGATGGATATAAGGGTTACAATCAGATTCCTCTCGCCGAAGAAGATCAAGAACATACTGCTTTCTTTGCTCCAAGAGGATTGTCTTGTTATACAAAAATGCCGTTTGGTCTGCGAAATCTTAGGTGCGACATACCAAAGAATGGTGGAGAAGGTGTTCGTGAGATGGATACACAAAACATTGGAGGTATACGTAGATGATATGTTAATAAAAAGTAGAAAAGCAAAAGACCACGTACAGGATTTGAAAGAAATTTTTGAACAAATGAGGCAATTTAATATCAAAGTAAACCCAGAAAAATGCACCTTTGGAGTCGCCTCTGGAAAATTTTTAGGGTACATTGTATCCAAAGAAGGAATTCAAGTCGACCCATAAAAAGTACAAGCAGTTCGCGATATGCCAACACCGGCGACAATAAAAGATGTTCAAAAGTTAAATGGGTTGTTAGCTTCGCTAGGGAGGTTCATCTCGCGATCATCTGACAAATGCAAGCACTTTTTCAATATCCTTAGAAAGGGATCGAAGTTTAAATGGACAGATGAGTGCGAGAAAGCCTTGCAAGGAATAAAGGAACATTTAATGGATATATCAATTTTGCAAAAAGCAGAAGAAGGAGAAGAATTGTTGATCTATCTTGCGATAACCTCGCATGCATTAAGTGCAGTGTTACTGCGAGTGGACGCAGGAGTAGAAAAACCAATTTATTACATCAGCAAAACTTTCAACGCTGCAGAAAGGAATTACTCAAAAATTGAAAAACTAATCTTGGCATTAGTTTATGCAACATTTAAACTTCGTATATATTTTCAAGCGCATGTTGTCAAGGTGGTGACAAAAGTACCAATAGAATCAGTGATGAAGAATTCAAAGAGGTCGGGAAGAGTTAAGAGATGGAATGCTCAAATAAGTCATTGCAAACTCAAATATGAAATACTATCTTCGCCAAAATCACAAGTTGTCGCAGACTTTCTAGCAGAATTTCCTTTGGAAGAGGATGAATCAGTAGAAGAAATGATGGATGTAGAGGAAGAACATGGAGATCCGAAAGATTTGTTAACGGAACCGAATAGATGGGAAATATTAGTAGATGGGTCATCTAATGGAGAAGGAAATGGAATAGGAATTGTCGTGATATCACCAGAGGGCAATAAAATAGCTCTTTCTTTCAGATTGGAGTTTGCGTCAACAAATAATGAAACAGAATATGAAGCCATAATACATGCTTTGCGATTTGCAATAGAAATGAAGCTAGAGAATGTGAGGATTACTAGTGATTCACAATTGGCAATTCGCCAGATAAAAGAAGAATATGCCATAAACGAATTGTCTTTGCAAAAATATAAGAAACTTGTTGACGAGTTGTCGATACAGATACCAAGAATAAAGTGGAGACATATATCAAGGAGAAATAATAGACTCGCAGATGCTTTTGCCTTTATATCAAGTATGATGACAGATCCGGTTGCGAGAAATATTAAAATACAAACACTTTTGATGCCGTCGATTGACAAAGAAGAAGAACAAGAAACCGATGTAATGGTAGTAGAAGATGGAACACAAACACTTTGCGAAGAAGATTGGAGAGCAGAGCTTCATGCATATTTGATGACAGGAGAAACACCAAGAAATAGATTAGAGACACATAAATTAAAAAGACGTGCAACAAATTATGAATTAAGAGATGGAGTGCTATACAGACGATCTTTTAACGGGCCTTCACTTAGATGCTTGACAAGAAAGGAAGGGGAAATCATATTGAAAATGTTGCATAGTGGGGATCTTTGGTAATCATAGCGGTGGAAGATCTTTAGCACATAAAGCAAAAATGCAGGGCTATTATTGGCCATATATGCATGAGGACGCGAAACAAGTGTCAAGGCGTTGCGAGGATTGCCAAAGGCATGGGAAGAAAATACATGCACCAGGAGCTCCGTTAAATTCTTCAACAAGTGTCTGGCCATTTGGAAAATGGGGTTTAGACATTGTAGGACCATTTTTACCAGGAACGGGACAGAGAAGATATTTAATCGTCGCTACAGATTATTTCACAAAATGGGAAGAGGTGAAAGCGGTACAACATATTCGCGATAAGGATGTTTTTACTTTCATATTTGAGAACATTATATGCAGATTTGGGATTCCAGCACAGTTGGTATCTGACAATGGGAAACAGTTCGAAGGACAAAATATAGAATTACTGCTTAATGCATTTCAGATACGATGTGGGAAATCAACTCCTCTATACCCGCAGGCTAATGGTCAAGCAGAAGCGACAAATAAAACAATCGCAGACATATTGAAGAAAAAGTTAGAAGGATACAATAAAGGATGGTGCGAACAAGTACCCAATGCGGTATGGGCTTATAATACAACTAGAAGAGAAGCTACAGGCATGTCCCCTTTTTGTTTAACATATGGAGTTGAGGCTGTACTCAAACGAAGTTAAGATTCCAACTACAAAGAAAGAAGCTTGGGAGAAAAATCTCGGTGCGGGTAACATCTTAATCAAGTTAGATGAATTAGAAGAGAAAAGAGAGAGAGCACTACAACATTTGGAGAATTATCAGCGAAGATTGGCCGAGAGAATATAACAAGCGTGTCAAGATACGTGAATTTCAGCCCGGAGTGACTTGGTGTTGCGAGAAACACCTATATATCAGCGAGAAAACGGTGGCAAGCTGGCAAGAAAATGGGATGGACCTTATATCATCAAGGAGATAGTAGGTACATGGGCATATAGATTAATGGATCCTGAAGGCAAAGATGTAGGGCAAAAACTAAATAGGCCATGGAATAGGTTATATCTTAAGAAATATTACCCATAGAAGATGGGAGAAATGGAATGAATTTGTGATGTAATGTTTTTGCGACGAATAGGTTGCGAGATCAAAGGAAATAAAGCAAGATTGTGCGACAGCTTCGCAAACAGAATGAATGCTTGAATGAATTAACAAATATGAATGAGTGAGTGAATGGGACGAACCTTTATGGCGTACACCTTAGTTCGCGAATGATATTTCGCAAGAGGCAAATGTAAGACCTAAAGTGCGTCATATAAGGGGTATCTCTTGACATGGCTCAGGGGAAAGGTTACACCGCTCCTGGAACCTGAGTCATGGAGATTTGGGGCCCATGAAAGCCTATCCGGTGGAGATACCTTGGATTTCCAACTATATATATAAGGTTATACCCGGTTGGACGCCCGAGGGTCTCTTCCAAGGAGTCAGCGTATGACCAAGGCGCCGAGGTACACGGTTGGGTCAAGAGTGCGGGGAGCATGGAACTTCCTTACCACTCTTGACAAGTCTTGGCACATGCTTGCACTCTACCAAGAAAACTCCACTTAGGGTGCGGTCTCGTAACCATAAGCCCTATAGGTATAAGGGATAAGAGACTGCGAAAACAACGACTTCTTTGTTAAGACAGGATGGGAGGAGCTAGTCTTTATGGCCGATGTACGCCTCCTTGAAGGGGCAACCAGGGAGAAGATAAGGGCGGCACCCTCCATTAGGGAGCTGATAAGTGTCAAAAGACGCAAATGTCATGAGGCTTTATTTTCGCAAGAGATTTTAGGCTTGTCATATTTGTGCAATGATCCTGTAGAGGCAATAATACTAACGCAAGGGTAAGACGAGATCAATGGGTTTTTACATGAAAGTGTAAGAACGTCCTGCGATTTCGTCGCAAAAACGACAATGTCACAGGATTTTATGGTCGCAAGAACATTTAAACCTGTCATATTGTCGTAAATATAATGTCCTGCAGAGGCAAAAATACTTAAGAAATGATAAGACAAGGTCAATGGGTAATTACATGAAAATGTAAAGACGTCCTGCGATCTTGTCGCAATAAGGGGTGGCAAAATAAGACCTTTACTTAGGAAGGCAAAATAAGACCACACAAACAATGATAAGGCAAGACCAATGGATCATTACATGAAAATGTAAAAACGTCCTGCGATCTTGTCGCAATGGCAACATTTAAGAAAGATCTTTAAACATTTTGAATATAGGTAATTGAGATCTTCTCATCGCAAGGAGGATTACATGCTAAGCTTGCGAGCTTGAGAAGATGATTAAATGATAAGCTTGCGAAACATATAAATAATAATGAGACTGAGGCAATGCTTGTGAGAGTACAACAAAAGACTTAATAGAAAATAAAGGAATTGCTTGATAAGGGGGCGATATGAGTTCTTATAATTAGAAGGAAAGAGAAACTAAATGATTCATTCAACACGGGACTTAATCTTTTGCAATCAAAAAGGAAAATTCAACAAGGTTACAAAGCAGTTTAATTCTCTATATCAATATTTTCAGCTGAAGGAGATGGTAAAGATTCTTCAACAATCTTGTCAGTTTCACCCTCGCCAGTTGAAGGGTTTTCATTAGAGATTTTTTCGCAAGGTTCCTTATTGATAACTTCATTATTAGCGAGATCTTCGCAGCTTTCATAATCATAATCACTATCAGGAGAGTTGGGTACTTCATCATCTTCAACTTCCAAAGGTTCAACAGAAACAGGATCAAGGGATTTAGAAAGTAAAATATCATTCACAAAAACTTCTGCTTTGGGATGAAATTGACGAAGAAGTGCCTTCTGTTGATTTCTACTCTGGATATCTTTAAGATGATTAAGGTAGTTAAATCTCCTTCTGCAGCTCGATCGCGAGATTGGGAAGGGAAGCAACTAGAGTTGCATTTTCCTTACGAATCTTAGCATGCGCCGCTTCCAAAGTAGATAGAGAAGAATGAAGATTTTTCTCAGACTCTGCAAGAGTAAAGAAAAACATTAAAATTATAAAATGGAAAGTGGTATATAAAATTAGAAAAGAAAAATGACGGATAAGGCAGTCAAATCTTATGACTACCTTCCTTCTGCGAGATAAGATATTGAGTAAGGGCCAAGCAATTATTCCCCAAATTTTCCATGGCATTATCAAAACCATCACCGACAAGACCTTTTAATCATGAACGCAAACTCTTTTCGTTAGAAAGCAATAACTTATTTTGATTCGCAAGGGAAGAATGGGATTCTTTTAATTTGGTATAATCATCCTTGAGTTGGTTTGTTTTAACACTTAGATTTATTACATTCGAATAAGCTTATCTCTTTCGGTGGTAGTATCTTCAAGTTTATTCTTCAAAGAGGCAGATAGACTGTTCTTGCTCATTCAATGCTTTTTTACAAACATCAAGTTGTTGCGAGGATATCGCCACCTTATCCAATAAAGCACGCTTCTCTTGAGATAAAGTTCCATTTTCATCTGATAAGGTTTCCAACTCCAAATTAGATTTATTCAAAGAATATGAGAGACGCGACACTTCATTACTTAATAATTCTTGATTTTGAACTAAGCAGATGTTTTCTTGAGAAAGATTATTTATTTGATCCATAGAAAACGTATGGAGGTTATCTAAACGGTTATATTGCTCCATCCAGGCGTCTCTTTCCGTTCGAGTTTCTTCCACAATAGATTCCAATTGATATATCTCCATCTTACGTTTCTGGTGCAAAACTTGAGAGGCGAACCAAGTTTAAAAAAAAAAAAAAAAAAAAAAGGTGGGGAGGAGAGATACCTTTTAGTTCTTCATTTTTCTTGCGAAGGTTATCGCGGTCCAGCAAAGTATTATGAAGACTATTCTTCAAAGTCTTAATTTCTTGTTCCAAGGATATTTGCGATATCATATCGGAACCAAAATATTTACCCAAAGATTCGTAAACACTAGATCTGGTGGGATCAGTTGAGGCTTTCTTAACATCATTCATGGTATCTGATAAAATTCTAAAAGCTATATCCATCCCTTCCAAATTTTCTTTGGTAAGAGAGATAGATGTTGAGGAAGAAGAAATAGTAGAAGAAGAAGGAAAAGTTGAATCACCCATGGTTATAAGATCGCCAGTTGGAGAAACCTGATCAATAGGTGGGGGCGAGACAAAAGTAAAAGTGGGGAGAGGCACGTCCTGAAGAATTTCATTCACAGAAAATTCAGGGATTGATTTATCCTGCGAAGATACTGTAGGGAAAGTAGAAAGTTTGAATCCCGAAAAGGAAACAGTAGGAGTAGCGGCAGGAGCATCAGGTTTATTATGGCGAAACCTTTTTGGAGACCTATCATCATTCTTATCATCCTGCGAACAATAAATCAATTGAGAAACAGAGGCAACAAAATTGCTATTAAAGGAGTAAATATTTCTAAAATACCTTACTACTCGCAGGCTGTTTTTTGGAAGCGAGAGACTTCAGTTGCGAAGAGGATTTTGGTTGTGAACCCGTAGGGATGTTAGGGTTCACCACGGTATACTTAGAACTGGATTTATTCTTGCTAAAACAAAAAATGGCGGAAGAAATATCAAAAGAAGAATAGAATCAAGATGAAGTAATTTCAATAAGGAAGATCAATCAAGAGAATAGTCAAAATCAATAAAATTAACGAACCTGGATGCCATGAAAACAATAGCAGAAAGACAGTAAAAAGGAGGTGATGAAGATGAACAGCAGGAAATAATTGCAGACGATGAGGAAGATAGAGAAGAAGAGGAAGAATGCTTTTCACAGGAGATTTTCCTTTAAATAGAAGAAAAAAAGAGTGACCGGATAACATTAAATATACCGGTAAAAAGAGTAATTTTAGACACGTGTAAACGGTTATCCCTAAATTCAAGGAATCAAATTGAAGAGATTTTTTACTATTTCTTCGCATACTTCAAGAGATAGTGCTTCTTGCTCACTTCGCAAAGCTTCGGAACTTCGCAAAAGAATAGAGGCAAGTACGTACTTTTCAAGTCCAGTATTCTTTCACTCGTTCCTTCATCAACAAATGTCAAAGATCACCACAGTAACAAATTTTTCCTTAAAAATCGCTCTCCAAGCAATATTCAAGGAAAAAGAGGCAAGATGTAGGATCAGAATATCGCAACTCCAATACTTCGCGAGATTAATAAACGACTGCGTCGCGAAGGAGTCGTATGGAGGTAAATAAATGACGTAATAGATGACGACAGTCAGAACATGAGGAAAGTGTGAAGACTTGGCGAGATTTAGGAGTGTCGCGAGGACAAGCAGTTACACATTCGCGAGGATTCGCGAGTCGATTCCGAAAATAAAGGACAGCTTAGCTGTCATCCACTATGTAATACCCTATATAAAGGGTCGAGTAAGTCTGTTGTAGGGGAGGATTCTTTTTGAATTGTTAAGCAAGTCATTAGGAGAGAGAAAATCAAGAGTGATTGTAATTTCTTTAGCTCTGTTCTACATTTCTTTGTAAACCTTTCAAGAAAACAATTAATAAAACACATTATTATTCATCTTCAAATGGATTGATTAAGCAAATTCGAGTGAGGGGTGTAGTGTAGGATTTCCTGCAACTACAAACACATCTTCGACAATACCACGGGGGATTTTCATGGATCTGTCCGCTAATTGTAGCGTAACAGGTGTGGGCTTCAGCTCCCCAAGGCCCAGTTGCACATACACAGAGTATGGCAATAGATTCACACTTGCTCCTAAGTCTAGTAACGCCTTTTCGACCACATGGTCACCTATGGTGCATGTAATTGTTGGGCTACCTGGGTCTCTAAACTTAGTTGGAATCTTGTTTTGGATTATTGAGCTCACTTGCTCGAGAAATGGAATGGTGAGAAAGGCACGCTTATGCACGTGAAGCTTTCGCTTTTGTGTGCACAAGTCCTTCAAAAACTTAGCATAGGTGGGTATCAACAAGAACAACCAGAGTCCGATTGCCTCGAGAAATGGAATGTTTATGTTAACTCGTTTGAACATTTCCAAAAAAACTCTTGGCGATGGGTTACCCCCTTTTGTGGGTACAACAAAATAGAAGTCAGCAGAGTCACCGAGAGGGTGCACCAACCTTTGTGGGAATGGAGCAATAGGTGCATGACTTGGCAAAGAAACATCTATACCATTAAATGATTGGAGTTTTAACATCCACACCGAGGCGAGATGGGTTTGTAGCCTTTCTTGGATGCCCCAATGGCCTTTTAGACCTTTTATGCCTTTGGAAACATGCTTTGTTTCAAACACGTTAGGGTGACCTACCAGGGTGAACAAAATATTGATCTATTGATATTTAGCATTTTATCATGGTTACAACATTTTGTTTATTTGGTATTTGTATGTGTATAGGTTCATAATTTATCTTTCGCAAATTTCCTTGACAAATCAAAAATACCAACTACCAAGCAATGAAAAAGTAAAAATTGATATTAGATGCATTACTAGAATCAACAATCAAAGCACAAGGTAACCTATTAGAAGATACTTACTTATTTTGAAGAAACTAAACTAACATCATTACTCTGCGGTTTTTCTTTCTTTTTTCTTTTTGGTACAAAGACTGTCTGGACGACAGGAAATCGAACCTAAAAGCAACTGCCAACATGAAAGGAAAACAATTTATAGAGAGAACGAGGATATCATGGAGAGAAAGAAAGAAAGAAAAAACGAAAAACTTGGGGGATCCATTCGAACCAAGGGTTATTTGTTTTAGTAGAGACTCAAAGATGTTGCTTTTAGTTTTATCAACATGCTCAAAAAGATTGTTTCTCTACGATGGTTTATTGATAGATGTTTTTTTTCTACGGAGGCGCGGTGTTGTGTGTCTTGGTGAGTCACGCGATTTAGACTCGCTTGACAATGGTGGTACACCTACATTGTTCTCAACAACTTTACCACTACGGAGAGTGGTGACGGCTACAAAGCATTCACATGACTATGTGAAGTTTCATTGGCAAAGCGAGTTGAAGTACCGTGAGTCTGATTTGAAACACATTTTATGGATTTTGTTGGGGTTGACTAGGAAGTTTGCCTTTTTCTCTCTCATTCAATGCATCACAGATTTGACCCATTTTAAGTTCTAGACTTGTGAAACGTTGGTCGATAGTTTTCTGAAGTTGTGAAAGATTTTGGGTTAACAGACCGACACAGTCTTCAAAGCTAGGCTTTTTCTCTACAGGGTACTGAGTATGGGGCTGTACTTGGGGGTTTCTAGGATATGAGTATCCTTGGTTGTTATTTGTTGTTCTCCCTTGTACAGGTCCTTTGGACCATGAGAAGTTAGGGTGATTCCTCCACCCTGGGTTGTAGGTCTTAGAATAAGGGTTGTTCTCTTGCCTATGGTACAATGCATTGGCTTGCTCGGTTTTAGACTCTTGAAATGCATGTAGGTCTGGACAGCTGTCCACTAGGTGGTCTGAACTATGGCATGCGGCACAAGTGGCCATTTCAATTTGGTCACGGAGAGTAGGGGCATTAGATTTCACATTCTTCTGCAACTCAAGCACTTCTATTCTCCGGGCCAAAGATGCCATTTTTGCATTTCCCTCAAAGTCAGACTCGATTCTATGGACATTAGTTACATGGGTAGTCCTTTTTGGTTCACGGATGGACTCCCACTGTTGAGTATTTTCAGCTTCGATTAAGAAAGTCCAAGCCTCATCAGCACTTTTGTCAATAAATGCACCATTGCACATTGACTCGACTGTAGTTCGGGTTTTAACATCTAGACCCTCATACAAAATTTGCACGAGTCTCCATTTTTCAAAACCATGGTGGGGACATTGGAGCAATAATTCATTGAATCTCTCCAAATATTTTGCTAGAGTTTCGTCTTCTAATTGCACAAAACCATTTAGACTTTGGCGAATTGTCGCCGTCTTATGGTTGGGGAAAAACTTTTGAAAAACTCTTTTGTGAGATCATCCCATGTTCTAATGGATTGTGGTTGTAGGGCATGAAGCCATGACTTGGCTTTTTCTTTCGAGAGAAAAAGGAAACAATCTCGATTTTAGGGACTCTTCCGTCATTTGGGTAAAACGTAGAGTCCCACGAGATATCTTCAAAATCTCTCACATGGTGATAGGGGTTTTCAAAGCATCAACCCCTCTAAACACGGGCAACATGTGAATTGTGCTTGCTTTCGGTTCAAACCTGACCAAAGATCGGCCGGCGAGAATGATGCAAGAGGGCTGGCTTGCCCTAGTTGGGTACATGTAGTCCTTGAGACTACGGGGTTGGTTTGGTTCATCACCCATGGTTTCTGATGGGTCTGGGCTTTCTGTGGAAGAACTGGGTATGTTGACAATATCGTACGGTCGGATTCTAACTAGTCGATTCGTTTGGTCTCTAAAAGACACAATCATATCCTATCTAGCACATCGATCATATTAACATGCACACAGCCAATCAATTTCAAAACAGATAACCAAAACTCACAAAGATGACACACCAATTCTTAGAACCAAGCACAGGAGTGTTGGTTGTTGCTGTAAGTGCACAGCACAGGTTATGTGGATTTCAGCACAGATTAAGCGCAGCACAGCTCATGCACAGGATAGCTTATGCACAGCACAGGTTGGCAGGTGCACAAGGAAAGTAGAAATTGTGTAAGGTGCACATGGTAGATAGGTTATGCTCACTCAAGGTAAAGCATGTGCTGGGTTTGTGTGTGAAATAAAACTAGCTACTTCTCACACTAAATCAGTTACTCTTGGAGAGATTCAAGTACCAAAGGTTCACACACAATTTCTGAGATCTTTGGTGTGCAGATGCAACTGTGAGAGCAGATGCACAATTTCAAGATATTTGCAGGGTATATCATTCACGGCATCAACAGGTTAACAAGTCAGCTCAATGTAGATATAAAACTTCACAGATGCAGCAGATGAACAACAAATGAACAATGCCAGCACTTTACAACATGCCACAGAGTGTCAACAGGGTCAGTTGACCTCAAAATTCAGAGATCATGCACAGATATGCAGGGTTAACAGGTTTGTGATCACAGCAAGAAACTTATCTCTCATGTGAGCATGGCATACCATTCAAAACATCAAAGATTCACAGATTCACAGATGCAACATTTGAGATAGGAAATTTCAACATTTTACAGCACATTTGACATGACATAGAGTGTCAACTGGGTTGGTTGATGTTATAATTTTCACAGATTATGCTCAAAAATTGCAATGCAGAAAGCTCAACAGGGTTACACAGATGACCTAGCACTCAACAAGTGAAAATGATAGCAAGTGAAGATGACTTAGCAACTGGCAGATTACAGCTCATACAAGGTCTGTCAACAGGTTTGGTTGACAGAGTAAAGCATGCATAAAGGTACAGGGCAATGGTGTCAACTCACTCAGTTGATGTCAACAGTCTCAGTTGATATCAAGTGAACATGGCAAGATATGCAATACATGTGATCACACAAGGCTGTCAATGACTTTAGTTGACTCGAATAGAGCTTGTGAAGTACGGGGCTAACAGACTAACTAGGTTAACCAGTTGCGGCTCAAACTCAACAAACTACTAGGGGGTTGGAGTTAGGCACAGGTGCTGTTAAGGCCAAGATTTCACAGTGAAAAGCTAAACTCTTTCACCCAAATTTTAGTGCACGGATTACACAAAAGCAAGTGACAATTTCAGATGTTGAGCATTGCCTGGCAAGGCAGCTGGATTTATCATGCATTCAAGGTAATGCTTGGCAGGGTAGCTAATTCAACAGGTGAATAAGGTCTAGCATTCAACACAGGTTAGCCCAATAACATGTTATGCATACATTTAGGGTGCACTATGCTCTGAGTTATTAGTGTGGCAAGTGAACAACTATCAAGGAAGCACTCAAATGAAGACTATGAATTGCAGGGGCTGATCAGAGTTTTGCAAAGCTCAAGTTTATCATGCAGGCATGGTTCACATACACATATTCATCACATAGAGCAAGGTTAGAAAATGATACCACCGATAAAAATCGGGTTTAGGCAATTCCACAATCGTCCTGCGCCTTTTTCTTCTCCTCCTAGGATTGCTCAGCAGAGATTTCAGGTACCTGCTAGCTCAACAAGGTAACTTCAGTTTCCAGAATTGCGTAGATGGAGTTAAAATAAGAGAGCACTAATGCTAAAATGACAAAATTCAGAGCTACACCTAAGGTACCAATTGAGCCACAGGATAACAATAACTGACAACAAGGTTCAGTGATGCTATGGAGCTGAAACAACAACCACTAGCAAATATAACAATGAAGATTTACAGGTTTATGATACAAATCAGCAAAGTAAACTGCAGGGTTATAGCAAATTAAAAGCTACATGGTGAGATGCAAGATGCAGAGCTTAAAAAAAAGATCTGAAATGCTGATTATAAGGACAGATGGCAGGAAGCTATAACTGAAAAACAAAAGAAAAACTACTACAGCTAATGCCAAACAGATGTGAAGGAGATGACGTTATACTAACAATGCAAGGCTAAAATGCAATGTACGCAGATAGATGATTAATAGCTAAGTTGCACTAATAATGGCTAAACACAAAGATTCAAAGCACATATATACAATGGTGAATTGAAAATCAGTGAAGAAAGCAAGTAATCAACACAGCAACACTACCAAATCCCCGGCAGCGGCGCCAAAAACTTGGTAGGCTGAGAAAAGTGATTGCCTACAGGTAAACTGCAAGTGCACAGTGCCTATTGGAGGCAGGGCAAGTACAAGTCGATCCACAGGGATTTGAGTGTATAAAGTTGATCTAAAGCTTCACTAAACTGATTTCTAAAGGAGAGTAACACAAATATGGTTTGTTTTGGTGTCGATACGACAAGGAGTTGTTACTGTATTTCTAAGTTGCAAAAACAGATTGTAAAAAGGTTAGAGAACACTAGGGCAGTGAATCCACCACCTGATCCTATGCTAAGGAAATGCCTAGTCAAATTATGTTCTTGATTCTTTCCAGGGAAGGATACCATGGATGATGCATTGGCTACTCTCACAAACTCCCCCTAGTATTAGGTGTCTTCTTACAGTACACCTAATCACAGGTTAATTCACTCAAATAGTTAATTCACTCTTCTTAAAACATTGAAGCTCAACAAGAACAATAAAAAGAATTTCACTGACTTAGCATGCAATCAAGGGTTTCATCTAAACCCTAGTTACTGAATTAGAACATCATACAAGTGCTGAACAGAATTTAATTAACAGAAAAATAAAAACCTAAAATTGACTCCCTCTCTCACATGAAGAACAATTCAATTTATACCTCCCCCTCTTCTCTAACACTCGAAACTTACAATAAATGCGAACCCAATCTTGTTCCCTCTTCAAATTCGGCTCTGGTAGCCATTAATGAGTTGTTGGAGAAACCCTAGCTCCAACTATCTCTCACCTAGCTTCTAGGGTTGGGAGAAGCTATGTAAGAGGTAGCTTGAGCTAGAGTGGCGGAGAAGGTGGCTGTGGCGGCTGTGTCGGGAGAAGGAGATGGTGATGGTGGTTCTGCAACTGTCGGGGGAAGAAGAAGAGGTATGGGGGTTTCTCTGGTTTTGTCGGGGAAAGGAAAATGGAAATGAAGATGGGGCGTGTTTGGTCGATGGGTGAAGGTGTAGGTGGCTTCGGTGTGAAGCGGGAGCAACGAGAGTCGATGCGCGGGCCGATGCGAGCGTTGGATACGTCGGAAACCGATGCGTGGGCTGATGCGACCGTTGGATGCGGAAGGGTCAGATCTCACGGCTCAGATGCGACAGGCTTGGATCCGGGTTATGGGCCGGGTCTTGGATTGCTCAAGCCCATGTCTTGTAAATGGGTTGCTACTTGTTGGGTTGCAACTGATGCGCACGCGGGCTGTGGCTTTCTGCTCATTTGGCTCCTTAATTTCTCCGAGCTTTATTTACTACCTAAAAACACAAAATTAATTAGTACAAGTATTTATTCTTGAAAACAGAGAAAATACAGAATTTGGGATAATATCTGATTTCTGAGCACAAAAGATGAATTAAATGCCAATAAAAAGATGTAGAAATATGCAATATTTGGCACTCATCACTCTGCACGGTAGTTGTGTGTCGTCCAGCTTATATATGGACTATTGTACATTGTTTAGAGGTAGCTAATGAAAATATAAAACTCTATCATCTTCTCTAATTGCTTCGGCAACTTCTTTGTCTACAATGTCTTCTTCTTATTCCTATAATTCGTCTAATTCTTCTCCTAATCCTCTATTATCCTCTATCTATCCCAAATCATCTCTATCCTTGGAGATCCCTAGTACCACTGATGATCCAATTGTAGTAAAGACCAATACACATGCAAAGAATGAATCTGGCCATGGGTAATCAACAGAGTACTCTTGAAGATAAGAAGAAATCCAAAAGAACCAGATTCAGACGAGGTAAGAAGTCTGTTTATACAACAAACCTTGATATGTCACTATGTGATAAAATATATGAGCATTCAGCTCACTCCATCACTATCTAATACTAGTGATGTCTGCATCCTCATCTTTAACTTGAGAAAATGAGGATTGCATCAAGGTTGCTCAATTTTTGTATTAATATTAATTTTTTATTTTGTTTATGTTAAGAAAATATCTTCTTGTTAAAATAGATAATGGATCATGAACCGTAAAAGACTTTTTCAAAGTTCTTCTAGGGATTGGCTGTCCATAGATCTATTTATATTCATTTGTGGTCAAAATTCCCTTCACTTCTCTTATCTTTGAAAGATACAGTTTCATGGCTCCTGTAACTAAAGGTACCACAAAAGGGATGCAGTTGAAGTAGTAAATGTGTATCTTTGTGAAGGAATCATTTCCTCAAGGAAGAAGAAGGAGAGATCCACAAATGATGAAGGAGGTTCTTCCTCTAACTGCCTCTTGTTTGTTTGTCATTTTAATAATAACTTTAGAGGTATGGTGAAGGATTTCATCAACAAAAGAAATGATTTAAAATCTTAAATCATTTTATCTTTAGAAAAGATAGCTCACTATGAACGTATGATGTCTCTAACAAAGAACACCTTGTGTGGACTAAAAAGAGAACTTAGTAAGTTAACTGATATTTCTGAAGATCTGGAGGAATTGAACGATCCCATAATCAATGGGTTTTTCAATAATGAGAAGGAATTCTCAGTAGATGCTCTGAGAAAGCTCTACGATGTCTAGGAAACTTCTTATGAGAATTTATTCTTGTGTTTTAAGAAGGATAACTAGGGTTTGGAATAGCAATTATTGTGAGTACACATAGCTATTTTCGACAATTTTCATCTTGCAATGTTTTTGGATTTATTTATTTAAATTCTATAGTTTATTTGGAAGATGATTTTGCAGTATTAATCTTTATGGTTTTATATATTGCAACTTGTTATGGGATATGTGTGTTTGCGTCCGTGAACTATGACTATTCCATATATGCTCAAAAGTTAAGTCTATCGTATATCATTATGCAAATATTGATAAAGGATAGAATGAACTTTTGACAACAAAAGTTAAGCCTATCCTGTCATTATGCAAATATTGATGGAAGATTGGATGAACTTTTGTTTACAAAGATTAAGTCTATTACATGTCTCTATGAAAATATTGATGAAAAATAGAATGAATCTTTGAATATCCCGCAGTATTGGTCTTTCCCTGATCCACTTCTATGTGAAAGTACTGTGTGGCTCCATAAGTTCTCGTATGTTGAGAATTTCCGAATAAATTAATCATGGGTTCTCTTGTGGTTAATTTAATTGAGTATTTTGGATACAAATTCATGTTTCATGTGATTTTTTTATGTCCAAAGAAATCCTTCTTTTCTTTTAAAAGTAAGGTCGTTCTTTTTGTTCTTCCGGGAATGACATTTTATGGGGGAGAGTTCTTAATTGAACTTGTGCTTAATTGCCAAATCTCTGTGGGGAGTGCGGCTGTGGAATATTGTAGGAGTTTTCTTGTATCTTTATAAACTCCTTGATCAATACACTAGTTTCGGCTATGTGAAATCATCGAAACAAAGTTGATATGTTCTCTTTTGGTCATGAAGTATCTCTATGGAAATTTCATTATCCCACTAGTTTTCGTACCTTTGCCAATTTATATTCACAAAAATGGGGAGAATTAATGTGTAGTTCAAACTACAAATACATATGGTTTACGTATCATTATGTAAGGGGGAGTGGTTTTCATATGAGATGAAGTATTGACTAAGTGTAGTTCACACTACAAATACATACATATCACCATAGTATAGTTGTCAAAGTTGTGATACAATTGGACATTGATGTTGTGTAATAATAATATGACACTGTATAACAATGATTCAGAGCTACTGTTTTCTCATTGTTATAGCTATGGATGTTCAACAACTATAATGCTGAGTTGAACACATTCAGAATCACTAGAGTACTTGGAAGTGATGAAGATTTCGAGTAATGTTGAAGAACCAAGGAAATCAAGCATTTGGATTGAGAGCTACAAAGTTTATTTATTTTATATTCCATATGTATTGATAGTTTTGTCACTAAAATTGACAAAGGGGGAGATTGTTAGAGCATTTGCGAGTTCGACCTAGCAGTGCTCTAACAATCTCCCAATTTGTCAATTTTAGTGACAAAACTATCAATACATATGGATTACAAAATAAATAAACTTTGTAGCTTCTCATCCAAATGCTTGATCTCCTTGGTTCTTCAACATTACTCGAAATCTTCGTCACTTCCAAGTACTCCAATGATTCTAAATGTGTTCAACTCAGCATCATAGTTGAGAAATAACTTGAACGGTACCAAAGACCAGTGTTCAAGTGTCAATCAATTTATATCAACAACCAAAGGTTGGATTATCTAATTGATTGATCTTAATGCACAACCTGTGATATTTCTATTATATAACAAAATATAATGCGAAAAAGAAATAACATAAACACCAGAATTTTGTTAATGAGGAAAACCTCAAATGCAGAAAAACCCCGGGACCTAGTCCAGCTTTGAACACCACATTGTATTAAGCCGATACAGACACTAGCCTACTACCAATGTACTTTAGACTGGAATGTAGTTGAGCCCTGATCAATCTCACACTGATCAAGGTACAGTTGCGCTCCTTACGTCTCTGAACCCCAGCAGGATTCTACGCACTTGATTCCCTTAGATGATCTCACCCACAACCAAGAGTTGCTACGACCCAAAGTCAAAGACTTGATAAACAAATCTGTCTCACATAGAAAAGTCTATTGAAATAGATAAATCTGTCTCCCACAGAAATACCTACGAGTTTTGTTCCATCTTTTGATAAATCAAGGTGCACAGGAACCAATTGACAAACCGTACTTATATTCCCGAAGAACAGCCTAGTATTATCAATCACCTCGCAATAATCTTAATCGTATGGAAACGAAACAAGATATTGTGGAATCACAAACGATGAGACGAAGATGTTTGTGACTACTTTTAATCTTACCTATCGGAGATAAATCTCAAGCAAATCTTAGCAAAGATAATACTCAATCACGGCAGAAGAAGTAAGATCGGAACACGCAACTACAAAAAAAATAGTTGGGCCTGGCTTCACAATCCCAAAGAAGTATTTAAGTCGTTAACCTACAGGGTTTGGTGAAAACCCTAAGGTTAAAGGAGAACCGACTTTAGTCGCAACTAGTATCACACAGGAGGTGTGGGGATTAGGTTTCCCAGTTGCTAGAGTTCTCCCTTATATAGTTTTCAAATCAGGGTTTGCAATCTAAGTTACCTTGGTAACAAAGCATTCAATATTCACCGTTAGATGAAAACTTGGTTAGACTCAAGCTAATATTTTCAACCGTTAGATCGAACTTAGCTTGTTATACACAAATGAAATGTACCCACATTTAGGTTTGAGTAACCGTACCTAAACTTGTACACTATGTTGGCTCAATAGTAGTTAACCGAGGTTAGCTATATGAACACTCTCATATCAACCTTATTTATCTTAACCACAACTAGTTCAAATGACTCAAATGAAACTAGCTATAGAGTTGTTCAATTGCTATATTCTCGTAGAAGTATACAAGAACACAATTGAAGCAAAATCGGTTTGATTCACTCGAATCAATTCATGAACATTATAGCCACAGTTTGCAAAGAATGCATTCCTTAATATATAAATGTATTAGTTCATGAACAAACTGATTTTAGAACTTTAACCACTCAAGTATGCAAACGTGTACGCATACTTAAGTACTCGGTCTGAGTTTGGGTTACGCCAGTATGCAGGCGGGTACGCATACTTCCAAACACAGCAGAAATTTCCGGACCCAAATCCTTTGCCAGTATGCGTACAAGTATGTGTACTTAGGTACCCGGAATTCCACAACTACAAGTACGCATACGGATATGCATACTATAGTTCCGGTCATGGATCACTTACATGCAAGAATGCATACTATGTTCATAATCCAATGATGGTTTAGTATTCTAAACTCTATTTCAATCATTCAAACTTTCTTAGAGGATGACAATAGCTGTTTTCACACACTATTAGCATCAAAGAAATTTTTAGGTTATTGAAACAATCATAACGAAATATTCCAAGTCTATACCAAATGATTGTATCACACAAACCATGTAAGATGTTACTCGGCGATTTTCACATGATCATCTTTTGACTTTCGTCAAGAATATAAGATGAACTTGGTTGAGGCGAAAGCTTACCAACACATATTTCGATAAATATGTAAGCGAGTTAAACTCAGCTCGAAATCTCAAATGTGCATAATCGAATACTATATAGTAATACGCTTTTTGTCTCAATATAGGAGATAGAGTAGAAATAGACTTTCCAAGTGATAGATGAGTTTTATCTCCACATACCTTTTGTTGATGAAGTTCCACAATCTATCTTTAGTAGTTCTTCGTCTTCAGTTGATGGACGCCGTGAAGTCTAATGTTCAACTACACAATCTATCCTAGTCCGAGACATCACTATAATTATCCTAGAAATCAAGACTTATAGTTTTGATCACTAACATTGATAAACAAGCTTGAGATAGCGACGTTTGCAAGTTCGACCGAGCAATGCTCTAACAATCTCCCCCTTTGTCAATTTTAGTGACAAAACTATCAATACATATGGATTACAAAATAAATAAACTTTGTAGCTTCTCATCCAAATGCTTGATCTCCTTGGTTCTTAAACATTACTCAAAATCTTCGTTACTTCCAAGTACTCTAATGATACTAAGTGTGTTCAACTCAGCATCATAGTTGAGAAATAACTTGAACGGTACCAAAGACCAATGTTCAAGTGTCAATCAATTTATATCAACAACCAAAGGTTGGATTATCTAATTGATTGATCTTAACGCACAACCTGTGATATTTCTATTATATAACAAAATATAATGCGGAAAAGAAATAACACAGACACCAGTATTTTGTTAACGACGAAAACCAAAAATGCAGAAAAACCTCGGGACCTAGTCCAGCTTTGAACACCACACTATATTAAGCCGCTAAAGACACTAGCGTACTACCAATGAACTTCAGATTGGAATGTAGTTGAGCCCTAATCAATCCCACATTGATCAAGGTACGGTTGCGCTCCTTACGTCTCTGAACCCCAGCAGGATTCTACGTACTTGATTCCCTTAGATGATCTCACCCACAACCAAGAGTTGCTACGACCCAAAGTCGAAGACTTGATAAACAAATCTTTCTCACACTAAAAAGTCCATTGAAATAGATAAATCTGTCTCCAGCAAAAATACCTACGAGTTTTGTTCCGTCTTTTGATAAATCAAGGTGCACAGGAACCAATTGATAAACCGGACTTATATTCCCGAAGAACAACCTAGTATTATCAATCACCTCACAACACTCTTAATCGTATAGAAGCGAAACAAGATATTGTGGAATCACAAACGATGAGACGAAGATGTTTGTGACTACTTTTAATCTTACCTATCGGAGATAAATCTCAAGCAAATCTTAGCAAAGATAATACTCAATCACGATAGAAGAAGTAATATCAGAACACGCAACTACAGAAAAAATAGTTTGGTCTGGCTTCACAATCCCAATGAAGTATTTAAGTCGTTAACCTACAGGGTTTCGTTAAAAACCTAAGGTTAAAGGAGAATCGACTCTAGTCGCAACTAGTATCACACAGGAGGTGTGGGGATTAGGTTTCCCAGTTGCTAGAGTTCTCCCTTATGTAGTTTTCAAATTAGGGTTTGCAATCTAAGTTACCTTGGTAACAAAGCATTCAATATTCACCGTTAGATGAAAACTTGGTTAGACTCTAGCTAATATCTTTCAACTGTTAGATCGAACTTAGCTTGTTATACACAAATGAAATGTACCCTCATTTAGGTTTGAGTAACCGTACCTAAACGTGTACACTATGTTGGCTCAACAATAGTTAACCGAGGTTAGCTATATGAACACTCTCATATCAACCTTATTCATCTTAACCACAACTAGTTCAGATGACTCAAATGAAACTAGTTATAAAGTTGTTCAATTGCTATATTCTCATAGAAGTATACAAGAACACAATTGAAGCAAAATCGGTTTGATTCACTCGAATCAATTTATTAACATTATAGCCACAATTTGCAAAGAATGCATTCCTTAATATATATATATATATGTATTAGTTCATGAACAAATCGATTTTAGAAATTTAACCATTCAAGTATGCAAACGTGTACGCATACTTAAGTACTCTGTCTGAGTTTGGGTTACGCCAATATGCAAACGGGTACGCATATTTCCAAACACAACAGAAATTTCCGGACCCAAACCCTTCTCCAGTACGCGTACGGGTATGTGTACTTAGGTACCCAGAATTCCGCAACTACAAGTACGCATACGGATATGCATACTATAGTTCCGGTCATGGATCACATACATGCAAGAATGCATACTATGTTCATAATCTAATGATGGTTAAGTATTCTAAACTCTATTTCAATCATTGAAACTTTCTTAGAGGATGACAATAGCTATTTTCACACACTATGAGCATCAAAGCAATTTTCAAGTTATTGAAATAATCATAACGAAACATTCCAAGTCTATATATACCAAATGATTGTATCACACAAACCATGTAAGATGTTACTCGGCGATTTTCACATGATCATCTTTTGACTTTCGTCAAGAATATAAGATGAACTTGGTTGAAGCGAAAGCTTACCAACACATATTTCGAGAAATATGTAAGCGAGTTAAACTCAGCTTGAAATCTCAAATGTGCATAATCGAATACTATATGGTAATACGACTTTTGTGTCAATATAGGAGATAGAGTATAAATAAACTTTCAAAGTGATAGATGAGTTTTAGTATCCACATACCTTTTGTTGATGAAGTTCCACAAGCTCTCCTTAGTAGTTCTTCGTCTTCAATTGATGAACGCCGTGAAGTCTAATGCTCAACTACACAATCTATCCTAGTACGAAACATCACTATAAGTAGACTAGAAATCAAGACTTATAGTTTTGATCACTAACAATGACAAAAAAGCTTGAGATAGCAACGCTTGCGAGTTCGACCGAGCAGTGCTCTAACAGTCTGTGTTATTTATTTTCTGCATAATATTTGTTTATATAATTGAAATATCACAGGTTATGCGTAGTTAAATCAATTGGTAAATCCAACCTTTGGTTGTTGATTGAAATTGAGTGATACTTAAACATTGGTCTTTGGTACCGTTCAAGTTGTTTCTCATAATAATCAGGCTCGCGGATTTCTATTTGTTTGAGAAACAGATATATAACTCTTGGATATATTTTTCTTGATTGAGTCTGACTGTCTAGTTGATTCTCTTGGAATTATATTGGAGTTAGTCCATACAAATTGCCTACACGAAATATTGGGTGTGGTTGCTAGACCCCCTCTTTTTCACTAAGCACCGCCAGAACTGACCTCTCAGTTCTTCTTTCATGTCTTTCTAAATCATATGATTGGCAGGCTTTCCCCGTTCACATTTGCTCCTACAAACGTGCTACCACTGATTAACTATGAAATCTTGTCATCTCCTCGGACATTAGCGTGGTGTTTGTACTGTCTATAAAATAGACGAAAAGCCCGTTAATTAAGCCCGTCGAGCCCGTGAAAGAAGATTCCAGAAGTATTGTTGCCCAAGTTGCTTGCACATGAAGTTTATATCAGAATTAGGGTATACATAAAATATATAAATACATGTATCCTAAACCCTAAGGGATATGAAATTATAGGTTGGCTAACCATACAAGATTTTTGTATTCCTTATATGAATAAAATATCTCTCCCTTCGGGATTCCTCCGTGGATGTAGGCACAACTCGCTGAACCACGTTAAATTCTTGTCTCCTAATTTGTATACGTTTTCTAACCCTAATTTCGCATCATAATCACAAATCAATCGTGTTTAGTGCCTAAAAGTAATTTTGGGTACAAACGTTGGGCCCCCTCTTAACCTCCAACTTGTTAGGGGTTAAGAAATTCTTTTTTTCCTTTTGCGTAGACCGTCAATGATGTAACTCGCCCAAAGCATTTCTAGATATATTAAACAGACCTCCCCCCATCTGTGATAACCTGTAATGAAATTTGCTCACGTGCTAGGCGAGACTTTATGCCAAGTATTGGACTTGTGATGTTCGAGATCTAGTCGAGACTTGAGTAAAATATAGTGTGCTTGCGGTTGTGGCAAGGCTTTTTGCTCGCAACGTGATAAGGCTATAGCGCTCTCTGCTTGGTCAGGATGACTGTTTCTTGTGTTTAGTAGAGTCTTTGGACCAACATTTAGCATTGGGCTCGTGGTCAAGACGAGACTTTGTGCGGACCAGCATCGGGCGTTGGGCTCGTGGTCGAGAAGAGACTTTATGCTTACCTAGGTGCAAGTCTTTCATACTCGTGTGCAAGACAAGATTTTGTGCTTGCGGAAGCAATACATAAGTGCTCACGTGCAAGGTGAGGCTTTAGGTGCTTGCGATGTAATGCAAGGCTAAACATTGAAGGGTTTAAGCAACCCTCATATCGAAATCGATCTTGTTGCTATCCACGAACCTTGAACTCGATCATGTTGCTACCCTAAGTGCATACAAAAGTATCTCGAACACATGAACTTTTGCTGTAGGGAATTGAAAAAAGGTCACAAAGAGCCAAAAATCACTCAATTCGGACTTAAAACGAAGAAGTTATTGACGAAGCAAGATTTTCATGAAGCGCGCGTGTAGTTGTAGACGAGGTACGAAGACTGACATGACATTGTTGACTGGATTGATATGCTGACATGGCAGTCGCTTACTGGATCAATGTCGCTAATAAGGCACCCGAACGGTGTTGACGTGGCAACACCGTGTTGAACAATTACTGACCTATATGTAGACGCGACACAATGTCACTGACGTGGCATGCTAACTGAACCATTTTTGCTGACATGGCACCAAAGCGGTGCTAACGTATCGGTCAATTATTGGACCTTACAAATGAAGTGGCAACTGGTTAGACCCGAACGGTCTAGACCAACTTCGGTTAGCAACACATGTGGGCTTTAGATTCGCTGGGTTATGCTGAACCGGTTCCGTGAACCCAAAGCTGAACCGAGGATTGACGAGGTGTCAACTCGCAAATAATATTTCTCTACTTTTCTTTACACTAGTAGCAAGTAATACAATGAAAGCAGGATTGTCCCAAGGGAGGTGTGTTAAGCAAAAATTGTTATGCAAATACTCTTAGCAAGATTATTTTGTTGTAGCAAATTCTGAAAATTGTAAATCGTGTTCAAATATGAGATGGAATTGATTAAGGATTCATTCTCGACCACGGAATATAAACCTAATTGATATATAGCCAAGTTCTTCGCATTATCTCGTTACTAACAACCCTAGGATAATTAGTACGCTCAACTATCCCGTTATTATCCCCTAAGCTCACCGGATACGGAAGCGCTCGACTACCGGATTCTACTTGCCAAGTTTCCTAGAAGTACGCTCTCTAGGTGTGACTGAAACAAATGCTATAAGTTTTGTGAGATAAGGTTGCTCCTAGTTATGAATTCAAAAGCTTGAATCACCTAATAGTGTCAATTTCTACATACGGGCATTTAACAAAATCCCATCATCAAAACCCATATATTGCTACTTGTGTTTAATTCTCTAGACAATTACGGGTCGAAGAAAATCTAAACTAGCAATAGAATCACAAACTAACGATTGAATTTCGAACTTAAACCATTAGCAAATAACTCATAATCAATATTGGCATAGTATAAATCAAACAATAACGAAAACAATGGCGAGAAAACGAACTATTTCATATCAATTGTAGATTCATACTCCGGGCTTTGAAATCGCCCTTAACCAAAAATAGGTTTAGCTACTCATAATCATATGTTCTCAACAATAAAATCAATGGCTTAAAGTTGTTCAAAAGGAAAAAAAAAGGTTGAGGATAAACCAAACAGCAAACCAGAGTTGTTATTGCTTTAAGCTCTCAGGACTGTTCTCAAGCACTTCAGAGGCGTCAAAACAGTGATGTAGAAGGTAGGGTTTTTTTTGCTGCTTGTTGCGGCTTATTATATCTCTCTACCCTGTAAAATCGCAACCTAACAGACCCAAATCCATACAAACATGGACTGTGTACCCAATACTCAGTATTCTATATGGCTTCTAAGAATGGATCCTAGCCATTGCCAGGCCCCTGTAAAATAGTCCGCCAGATCTTCACCAATACAATTATACTTGAACGGTCAGCAACGTCAGGTCCTCAGACTGTTTTCTCGGCATATTGTAAACTCAGACACAACAACATATACTTCAGTTGAACCCTTGGCAGATTAACCCTTTGAACAACTCCAGTTCTTCACAGTTTTCTGGAAGTAATACAGGATCAGAACTCCACCATATCCATCGCAAACTCAAGCCACTTCTAATGTTCGAACAGACCACTAACTTCTAGCTGTATTTCAGACCTTTTCTAAGACATAGATTCCCCTGCAAAACAGTCCACCAATCACTCCATTCAACTAAAAGAATCAATGGTGGCAGAAACACGACCAGCTTCCCAATAATGCTCGACTCAAGGCCCTGTACACTTCCAAAGTTTCACATCCAACACAAACTACAGTAGTTCAAGCATTCAAACACATTGCAATTCAGTTCTTATTATCACATTAGTTTCATCATCTTTCCTGGTTCAAAACTCCAGCATATTCCTCCATTCTTCCTTCTTCTTTTCCGCTTCACATAAAGATCTCGACCATGATGAACGGCCACTAGATCCATGGCTAGATCGACAGCAACCTTGACTAATTTTACTGCCAGAAGTCAACAAACCACTTTGCCTTCCCCCTGCTATCTTCTTAACTGAGTTTGATAACAACCCATGGGAACACAGACTAAACTAAAGCTTGAAGTGGTGAAGAAAAGTTCATTGAGGCGTTTTATCTAACATGATGTGTGCACAATCCTGGTGGTGTAGGAGATGCGTATTCCGACATGTTTCTAGCCGCTTATATGCTTCAATCCTCCCTTCAAATGAATTCACATACAACCCATTATTCAGAAATCATCCAACATTCATAAACCTTCACATTCAGTGCCCATTATCAACAGCAGCACCACTGTTTCTTCTTCTTCATTTCGGGTCAAGAAACCTCTCTAAAACCTTATTAAAAACGCAGCCTTACTCATACCCCTTCTATGATTCCACCTTGTCTTCAAAATCCTCTCGTAACCCTTGAAGATATCCACTGCAGTCATGGTTGCAAGACGGCAAGAGATGGTGCAGTCGAGACCTGGATCTTCTTCTCGGCTTGCAAATTTGGTTCTGAACAAAAACTAAGTTTTCATTCTCTTTCAAGTTGTTTTACAAGCACACATGTGCGGTTCCTTGGTGGTGAAAATCCACCCAGCTTTCTTCCTTCGGCTGGTATAAGTGAGCCCCTCCAGTGTTAAGCCCATGACTGCCTTCAAACTAGCTTGTGTAGTCCACCTAGCTCCTGACTCAATTGGCATGAGTTCAGAGTTCATAGTTGTTGAGAATCGTCATCATCTCATGTTTCCCTGCCACCAACGTCTTTGGTCTCCAGTTTATTGGCAAGGCGCTTTTGCTCTTCTTTGAATTCTTTCACCACGACAGCCGTCTTTTACTTCTCATATTCACTTATTCTCTTCAATGTCTCCTCATCACTAAAGCTGCCATGCTTTTCAGACAGAAAATTTGCATCACTAAATTCGACATACTTTTCAGACAGAGATGAAGAGATAAAAGCAAATAATGAGAAATAGTTCGTCTACAACAGCAATTGCACATGAAATGACACTTTTGCCCTCTTCCGTCTTCTTTTGTTCCAAATGACTCCAAAGTACCTAAATACTCAAAAACAAACATAAGATACATAATTTACAAGAAAACTTATCAAATAAAGCATAAACAATAGATAAAATATTAAGGTGTTTTAGACACCTATCAAATTCCCCCACACTTAGACTTTGCTAGTCCTCGAGCAAATCAAATAAAATAATTTAACATACATACAACTCCGTGTCGTCGAGGCTACGGTTAATTTTAGCATAAATTACAAGCCTTTTAACCCCTAGGTGTCCCTAGTGGACGAGTTATAGTCTCGTGAAGGTTTACAAGAGGTGTACCTACAAAACCTTTTACTCCAAATTCCAACTACATGTGAAAAGTCTACGAATGAATCCAAAATGACTACAGGAGGAGGTACCTTGATACAAATTCAATTCATATATAAACAAAGCTCTACTCGGAAAGTCGAACAAACCACAATACTCGGAATTTAACTAACCACAATCACACATGAATAGAATAAGAAGATGGATATAGAAATAGATGTTTGCGAATGTTGACTAAGTGAACGGTGTTTCCCATATCTGTCTGAAGGTCACTGCCAAGATGAACCTATGACCTAATGGATTGAGATACTAGCCTGAATTCTAAAATCAACTCAGCTGGCATATACAAGGGAACCAACAGTCGACAATCTTAATTCTAGATCAACTGAACTGGCAAATACAAGAGAACCAGCAGTCGACAATCTTATTGAACAATAATAATAACTTTTTTTCTCTTTTTCTTTTTTCACTTTTTCACTTTTTTTTTTTCGAATTGACATCATGATTAGATCTTTTGGATCCAAGCGCATGCTTCTTGTCAGCAGATTACATGATAGGTCCCGTGGATCCTGCATTCCACACTTGTTTAGGCGACGGAGACAGGGAGAACACACACATATTGCTATATCCAAGTGTCATTTTTTTTTATATATATATATACTCCGGTTGGTCTAATTGGTCTGGTCTCTTTTTTTTTTAGTAACTCAGTCACTCTATTTCATCCTAGCAGTAACAACAATTCGATGTTAGTGACCCACCAAATCACTTAGAGAAACAAAAAGATTGCAAAAAATAAAAACAGAAGGTGATATGGTGACATTCCGAGATATGGTAACAACTATCATATTATTTCTAACACATGAGCTCTGTCCGTCCTTTTAGTTAATGGATTCCTCAACTCTTGTAACCAAGATGGTTCCATCTACTTATATTGGCAGTGTCATCCTAAAGGCACAAGTTTCTAGATTTCGAAGTTCATAAAGCAATTTTTTTTTCTATTTTTCTATTATTTTTTTTTTACTAAAGGCAACAAAACTCTAAAAACATATAAATGCTCCCCCACACTTAAACTTTACATTGTCCTCAATGTAAAATTTAGTCATTCAAAGTAAAGTTCAAGGTAGGAAATTCCGCAAATGATATGCAAAACAAGAAAATAAAGATAAAACGCTTAAAAATAAAAAGATAAAGATAAAGATACAAAACCGGTGGGTTGCCTCCCACTTAGCGCTTGGTTTAAAGTCGTCAGCCCGACTTTCATCTCCAATTACTCCTCCAGAGGGAGTGGATCACTCAATGTGACCATATCCTGATTCTCCGTCACAAATTGCTCATAGTATGGTTTCAAACGATGGTCGTTGACCTTGGAAACTAGCCCTGTTTTGGGACTACTAATTTAAATTGCACCATGCGCAAACACATTAGTAACAACAAATGGTCCAATCCATCTGGACCTAACTTTACCCGGAAACAATTTAAGACGAGAATGGAACAAAAGAACTTTCTGCCCTACTTCAAAACTCTTTCGGGAAATCATTTTATCATGGAAAGCCTTGGTCTTTTCTTTGTAAATGCGTGAACTTTCATATGCATCATTACATATCTCTTCTAACTCATTGAGTTGAAGTTTCCTATGTTCACCAGCTGCATCCAATTCCATATTACATACCTTGATAGCCCAATAAGCTTTGTGTTCAAGTTCGACGGGAAGATGGCAAGGTTTACCATAGACAAGCCTAAAAGGAGACATACCGATGGATGTCTTGTAAGCTGTCATATACGCCCACAAAGCGTCATTGAGTCTATAACTCCAATCGTTCCTTGTGACGTTCACCGTCTTCTCTAAGATGGACTTAATCTCCCGGTTGGAAATTTCAGCTTGACCACTCGTTTGTGGATGGTTCGGTGTGCCGACTTTATGAGAAATATTATACTTCTTTAGAAGAGCATGAAAGGATCTCTTGAAGTGCGACCCTCCATCACTAATCACCACTCGAGGTGTACCAAATCTAGAAAAGATATGTTCCTTCACAAACTCACACACAACTTGAGAATCATTAGTAAGGGTGGCTTAAGCTTCCACCCACTTAGAAACATAATCTACAACAAGAAGTATATAAAATTTCCCATTTGAATCACAAAAGGCCCCATAAAATCGATACCCCAAACATCAAATATCTCAACAGCGAGAATTGGTGTTTGCGGCATTTGGTTTCTAGCACCTAGATTGCCTGTCCTTTGACACCTATCACAAGCCTTGCAAAATAAATATGCATCCTTAAACAATGTAGGCCAATAAAAACCACTTTCGAGAACCTTGAGGGCTGTCCTCTTGGCTCTGAAATGGCCACCACAAGCATATGAGTGACAAAAATTCAGAATTGATTGGAACTCGGATTCGAGTACGCACCTGCGGATCATTTGATCGGAGCAATGCTTCTACAAATAAGGTTCATCCCATATATATTGCTTAGCAATCTTCTTGAGCTTGTGTTTCTGAAACGTAGACATGGAACTAGGTACTTGTCCCGTCACCAAGAAGTTAACAATATCAGCGTACCATGGAGTTGTGCCAACAACCGCAAGGAGTTGTTCATCCGGGAAGCTATCATGCAAAGGAATCGCTTCTTCGGACACAACCAATCTGCTTAAATGATCCGCTACAGTATTCTCACTGCCCTTCTTGTCCTTGATTTGCAAGTTGAACTCTTGAAGAAGAAGAATCCACCTTATGAGCCTTGGTTTATCATCCTTCTTTGTGAGCAAGTATCGAAGTGCAGCATGGTCAGAGAAAACCACCACCTTCGTACCCACCAAGTAAGATCTAAACTTCTCTAGTGCAAATATTATGGCCAAGAGCTCCTTTTCAGTAGTGGAGTAGTTGATTTGTGCACCGTTGAGAGTTCTAGAAGCATAATAAATGGCATATGGAACTTTACCATCTCGCTGTCCCAACACGGCTCCAACGGCATAATCACTTGCATCGCACATCAACTCAAATGGCTTGCTCCAGTCTGGTGGTTTGATGATTGGTGCGGTAGTCAACAACTCTTTCAAGGTGTCAAAAGCTTCCTTGCATTCCTTGTCACAATCAAAGGCCACATATTTCTGCAAAAGTCTGCACAGGGTCATTGCAATCTTGGAGAAATCCTTGATGAATCTCCTATAAAAGCCTGCATGACCAAGAAAAGAGCGAACCTCCCTCACAGTTGTGGGGTATTGTAAGTTCCGAATCAAATCTATTTTAGCTTTGTCCACTTCTAACCCCTTAGAGGATATAACATGGCCTAGCACAATCCCATGATTCACCATAAAGTGACACTTTTCACAATTAAGCACAAGATTAGTTTCTACGCATCGTTTAAGAATAATTTTAAGGTTATTTAAGCACTTGTCAAAAGAATCACCATACACGCTAAAATCGTCCATGAACACTTCTATGATGCTTTCCACATAATCTGAAAATATACTTACCATACAACGTTGAAAAGTGGCTGGAGCATTGCACAAGCCAAATGGCATACGTCTATACGCAAAAGTGCCAAAAGGACAAGTAAACGTCGTCTTTTCTTGATCTTCCGGAGCTATTACAATCTGGTTATAACCTGAAAAACCGTCAAGAAAGCAATAGTGAGAGTGTCCAGCCAATCTTTCAAGCATTTGATCAATAAATGGTAAGGGAAAATGGTCCTTTCGGGTGGTAGAGTTGAGCTTTCGGTAGTCAATGAAAACTCTCCAACCGGTCTGGATTCTAGTTGGAACCAAGTCATTATCTTTGTTTTTCACCACCGTGATTCCGGACTTCTTTGGAACGACTTGAACCGGGCTCACCCATTTGCTATCGGATATGGGATAGATAACCCCGACATCCAACAACTTCGGGATTTCTTTCTTGACTACTTCCATCATTGGAGGGTTCAAGCGACGTTGAGCTTCTCTTGTTAGTTTTGCCCTCTCCTCAAGAAGTATTCGGTGCATACATGTGGAAGGACTGATTCCTTTGATATCGGCAATGGTCCACCCAATGGCAGACTTGTACTCTCGTAGGACTCGAACAAGTTTCTCCTCTTGCACCTTGGTAAGGCCTTTGGCAATGATCACTGTTAACTCTTCCTTATCACCCAAATATACGTATTTGAGGTGGTCCGGAAGAGGTTTCAACTCAAGAATAGGTGTCTGCACAATCGATGGTAAAAGTTTCTCATTAGCAAGCAAAGAAATATAAGATGCATTATACTTTTGTGGAACTTCTTTTAATGAGTTAAGAGCTAAAACAGCCTCTTTAAGCTCATCACAAATAGACAATTCACTTTCAAGGTCTTTGTATTTTCCATAACCTAAACCTTCCACTATGGTGTTTTCTAAAGCATCATCACCATTCAATTCAAAAATTTGTTGAGCTAGAGAATAAATAATATCAATAGAAAAACATGAATGCACATCACTAGGATATCTCATAGCCTCAAAGATATTGAAACTTATGATCTCATCATCAAATTCCATAGTTAAGGCGCCTTTAAAAACATCTATCTTTGTTCTAGCGGTTCTCATGAATGGTCTACCCAACAGCAAAGGAGTAGACGATGGTCAATCTTCATCCATCATGTCAAGAACATAGAAATCCGCCGAAAAAATGAGTTGATTATCCTGCACCAAAACATCTTTAATGACCCCTTTCGGGGTAAGTATTAGATCTATCAGCAAGTTGTATAACAATACCGGTGTTCTTAAGAGGACCAAGTTTCAAGGATTCATAAATGGAAGTAGGCATAACATTTATGGATGCTCCTAAATCTAGCAAAGCACGTTCAAACCTGATTTTACCAATAGTACATGGTATGGTGAAACTACCGGGATCTTTCAACTTAGGTGGAAGTTTCTTTTGAAGATATGCCGAAGCATTTTCCCCCACACTCATCACCTCATTACCGGTCAATTTGTGCTTGTTAGTGCACAATTCCTTCAAGAACTTTGCATAGCGAGGAACCTGCCTTATCGCCTCAATGAGTGGAATGTTCACTTCAATCTTCTTAAAGAACTCCCAAATCTCTTGGTACAGTGTCTCCTTGTTCGACTTTGCAAACCTGCTAGGAAAAGGCGGAGGAGTAGCATAAGTAGAAACACTAGTTTTAGAGTTAGAATTTGTTACCAGGTCAGCCTTTTTAGGGGCTGTTTCACCCTCTTCTTTCTCCAAATCAGATTCATGGGACACCGGTGATGTTGCCGGTTTCTCTACTTTCTTCCCACTTCGCAGCTCAATAGCATTGGCATCCTCTTTATGATTCAGTGATTGCGAAGGGAGTTTTCCAGATCCTTGTGCCTTGAGTTGATTCATATCATTAGCCAATTGACTAACTTGGTTTTGCACATCTCTCATAGCCATCTCGGATTTCTGCTGGAATTGATTGAACCCTTGCATTGTCTTTGAAATTTCTTGCATACTTTGCATCATAAAAGTAAACTTGTCATCCACACTTGTACCTTGAGTTTATTGTTGTGGTATTTGCATGAATTTGTACCCTCCTTGTTGATTGAAAGTAGGATTTGTTGCAGCTTGCTTGTTGGCGTAGCTGAAATTGGGATGATCACGCCAACCTGGATTATATGTGTTGGAGTACGGATCATACCTCGGCCTTTGTTTATTTTGGTACATAGCACTTGCTTGCTCAACATCTTCGGTGTGTGATGATGGTATGACGGCGGCTGCTATTTGTTGCATCATCCTCTCCATGTTACCCATCCTCTGTTCCATGTGTGGAGAATCGCCAACTTCATTCACTTTCCTTACCATTTGTTCACCCCTAGTGTAGAATTGTTGAGTGTTTGCAGCCATATTCTCTAACAAGCTTGTAGCTTCAGTAATGGTTTTGTTGGTGAGTGCACCACCACTTGCGGCATCGATCAAATTTCTATCATTAGAAAGCAGCCCCTCGTAGAAGTATTGAATAATGAGTTGATCGCTGATTTGGTGGTGTGGACAGCTATCTAAAAGCTTCTTGTAGCGCTCCCAATACTCATAGAGAGTCTCCCCCGATACTTGTCTAATACCACAAATCTCCTTGCGAATCACAGCTGCTTTTGATGCCGGAAAATACTTCTCAAGGAATAACTTCTTCATCCCATTCCATGTGGTTGTACTCCCAGGAGGTAAGCAAAAGAACCACTCTCCTGCAGCATCTATAAGGGAGAAAGGAAAAGCTTTCATCATAGCCATATCGGCATCTACAGTTGCTTGCTTCAAACTAGTCACAACATGATGAAATTGTTGTAAGTGACGATTAGGATCCTCTCCAGCTAAACCTCTGAATTTGGGAAGCAAGTGAATCAATTGTGGCTTCAACTCAATGGTTCCATTCAGCTGAATACATAAAGGCTGCTGGTCAATGATTGGATAAGTGAGCTCCTTCAGTGTTCTTGGAGCAGGTGGGCGATCTCCCATTGTGTTGTCTTCCTCTTTGTCCGAATCCGAGAATTCGTTAGGTGAAGAACTAGGAGGAAGTGGAGTGTTCACTGCTCGAATGAAGTCTTTAAGTAAAGTGCCCGAATGAAGACGTATACCAATTGGACTTGGTCTGCCCTCTCCACGCATTCACCAAAGAAATAGTACCTGAAAATCAGATTCTAAGAGGTTGAATAAGTAAACTGAAATTGAAAATAAAAGCAAAAGTAACAACTAAGAATAAAAATAACAACTAAACTTGCCACTGCCTCCCCGGCAGCGGCGCCAATTTTGACGAGGTGTCAACTCGCAAATAATATTTTTCTACTTTTCTTTACACTAGCAAGTAATACAATGAAAGCAGGATCGTCCCAAGGGAGGTGTGTTAAGCAAAAATTGTTATGCAAATACTCTTAGCAAGATTATTTTGTTGTAGAAAATTCTGAAAATTGTAAATTCTGTTCAAATATGAGATGGAATTGATTAAGGATTCATTCTCGACCACGGAATATAAACCTAATTGATATATAACCAAGTTCTTCGCATTATCTCGTTACTAACAACCCTGGGATAATTAGTACGCTCAACTATCCCGTTATTATCCCCTAAGCTCACCAGATACGGAAGCGCTCGACTACCGGATTCTACTTGCCAAGTTTCCTAGAAGTACGCTCTCTAGGTGTGACTAAACAAATGCTCTAAGTTTTGTGAGATAAGGTTGCTCCTAGTTATGAATTCAAAAGCTTGAATCACCTAATAGTGTCAATTTCTACATACGGGTATTTAACAAAATCCCATCATCAATACCCATATATTGCTACTTGTGTTTAATTCTCTAGACAATTACGGGTCGAAGAAAATCTAAACTAGCAATAGAATCACAAACTAACGATTCAATTTCGAACTTAAACCATTAGCAAATAACTCATAATCAATATTGGCATAGTAGAAATCAAACAATAACGAAAACAATGGCGAGAAAACGAACTATTTCATATCAATTGTAGATTCATACTCCGGGCTTTGAAATCGCCCTTAACCAAAAATAGGTTTAGCTACTCATAATCATATGTTCTCAACAATAAAATCAATGGCTTAAAGTTGTTCAAAAGGAAAAGAAAGGTTGAGGATAAACCAAACAGCAAACCAGAGTTGCTATTGCTTTAAGCTTTCAGGACTGTTCTCAAGCACTTCAGAGGCGTCAAAACAGTGATGTAGAAGGTAGGGTTTTTTTTGCTGCTTATTGCGGCTTCTTATATCTCTCTACCCTGTAAAATCGCAACCTAACAGACCCAAATCCATATAAACATGGACTGTGTACCCAATACTCAGTATTCTATATGGCTTCTAAGAATGGATCCTAGCCATTGCCAGGCCCCTGTAAAATAGTCCGCCAGATCTTCAACAATACAATTATACTTGAACGGTCAGCAACGTCAGGTCCTCGGACTGTTTTCTTGGCATATTGTAAACACAGACACAGCAACATATACTTCAGTTGAACCCTTGGCAGATTAACCCTTTGAACAGCTCCAGTTCTTCACAGTTTTCTGGTAGTAATACAGGCTCAGAACTCCACCATATCCATCGCAAACTCAAGACACTTCTAATGTTCGAACAGACCACTAACTTCCAGCTGTATTTTAGACCTTTTCTAAGACACGGATTCCCATGCAAAACAGTCCACCAATCACTCCATTCAACTAAAAGAATCAATGATGGCAGCAACACGACCAGCTTCCCAATAATGCTCGACTCAAGGCCCTGTACACTGCCAAAGTTTCACATCCAACACAAACTACAGTAGTTCAAGCATTCAAACACATTGCAATTCAGTTCTTATTATCAACATTAGTGTCATCATCTTTCCTGGTTCAAAACTCCAGCATATTCCTTCATTCTTCCTTCTTCTTCTCAGCTTCACATAAAGATCTCGACCATGATGAACGACCACTAGATCCATGGCTAGATCGACAACAACCTTGACTAATTTTACTGCCATAAATCAACAAACCACTTTGCCTTTCCCCTGCTATCTTCTCAACTGAGTTTGAGAACAACCCCTGGGAACACAGACTAAACTAAAGCTTGATGTGGTGAAGAAAAGTTAATTGAGGCGTTTTATCGAACATGTTGTGTGCACAATCCTGGTGGTGTAGGAGATGCTTATTCTGCCATGTTTCTAGCCGCTTCTATGCTTCAATCCTCCCTGCAACTGAATTCACATACAACCCATTATTCATAAATTATCCAACATTCATAAATCTTCACATTCAGTGCCCATTATCAACAGCAGCACCACCGTTTCTTCTTCTTCATTTCAGGTCAAGAAACCTCTCCAAAACCTTATTAAAAACGCAGCCTTACTCGTACCCCTTCTCTGATTCCATCTTGTCTTCAAAATCCTCTCGTAACCCTTGAAGATATCCACTGCAGTCATGGATGCAAGACGGCAAGAGATGGTGCAGTCGAGACCTGGATCTTCTTCTCGGCTTGCAAATTTGGTTCTGAACAAAACCTAAGTTTTCATTCTCTTTCAAGTTGTTTTACAAGCACACATGTGCGGTTCCTTGGTGGTGAAAATCCACCCAGCTTTCTTCCTTCAGCTGGTATAAGTGAGCCCCTCCAGTGTTAAGCCCATGACTGCCTTCAAACTAGCTTGTGTAGTCCACCTAGCTCCTGACTCAATTGGCATGAGTTCAGAGTTCATAGTTGTCGAGAATTGGCATCATCTCCTCTTTTCCTGCCACCAACGTCTTTGGTCTCCAGTTTATTGGCAAGGCGCTTTTGCTCTTCTTTGAATTCTTTCACCACGACAACCGTCTTTTACTTCTCATATTCACTTCTTCTCTTCAATGTCTCCTCATCACTAAAGCTGCCATGCTTTTCAGACAGAAAATTTGCATCACTAAAGCCGACATACTTTTCAGACAGAGATGAAGAGATAAAAGCAAATAATGAGAAATAGTTCGTCTCCAACAGCAATTGCACATGAAATGACACTTTTGCCCTGTTTCGTATTCTTTTGTTCCAAATGACTCCAAAGTACCTAAATAATCAAAAACAAACATAAGATACATAATTTACAAGAAAACTTAGCAAAGAAAGCATAAACAATAGATAAAATATTAAGGTGTTTTAGACACCTATCAAGGATAGACATATCTTCTAGATCAGATCTTCTGAATCTGACGAAGAAGATTTTCTTGATCTGGAGCTGTACGTGAGGTTGGATGAAGAATAGGTTTCGCAACGCTGGTGCAACATATATATCTATTACTGCTTCTTAGAAAATTCGCCACACTTTCTGCTTCTATTTTGCTATGGTTTCTGCAACTTTCGAAACAATTTCTTCATATGTTTGCAACGGTTTCGCTATGAACCCTAATATTTTTTTTTTCTTTTGCTGATTTTTGCTGGAATACGTGCATGATTTCTTTTACACTTTTCTCAATGACAAAACATGATTGTTTTACACGAATCCCCTTAGTCGCCACCAAAAGATGTTGTTGAAAAAATATTTACCCCAACACTCTTCGAGATGTGTGGATCCAATTCCTCCAAAAGTTGTTGATGAAAACCGTGATTGATGCTGAAAAGGTGGGGGTACCTACAAACACACTCCGATACTAAAGTCAGAGGGAGTTCTAAGGAAGTGAGTTGTGGAGAAAAGTAATAGAAATTGTGTACCTTTTGAGTTGGATTTTAGCCTCTATATATAGGCAAAAACCAAATCTAGTTGTAGTTATCCCTAATAACCACATGAATTTGTACTTATCCTTTATTATTTATATATATCCTTGAAGATCCATGTCGATCTTCTCCATATTTGTGTTTATCTTGAAAGATCCATATCTATCTTCCTAAGATTTGTATCTATCTTAGAAGATCCTTGTCTATCTTCCCAAGATTTATATCTATCCCACAATTTTTGTATCTATCTTGAAAGACCCATGTCTATCTCATCAAGATTCACTTCTATCTTCGAAGATCCCTATATATCTTCTAAGATTCGTGTCTATCTCGGAAGATCTTTATCTATCTTCCAAGATCTATGTCTATCTCAAAATGACTTCCAAAATAAGTCTTTTGGGTTTCTATAATAAGTCAGACCGGGCTTCCAAAACAAACTTACTAGGTTTTCAGGTTTCTTTAATAAACCAACTGGGCTTCTATAATAAGTAATGAGTTTGTTTAATAAACCAACTGGGTTTCTTTAATAAACCGCTTGGGATTCTATAATAAGCCATGAATTTCGTTAATGAACCAACTTGGTTTCTTTAATAAACTGACTGGGGTTCTATAATAAACAATGAGTTTCTTTAATAAACCATTTTGGGTTCTATAATAAGCCATGAGTTTCTTCAATAAACCACTGGGTTTCTTTAATAAACAGCAATGAGTTTCTTTAATAAACCAACCCACTCGGGCTTCTATAATAAGCCATGTTTATAAAATGGCTTATGCGGTATGCACGTACACCATTTTAATGGGTACAAACACTTGGCATGGCCTGTTATTCTGGTCTTTACATCACTGAATTTCCCTTCAATTCAATCACTTTAGCACTGGTTTCGCAATCCAACAAAGCAAATCAGACACCTTGTCCTCTACTGCTCCTACCCTTTCATCAAATTCTTTGAACCAATATGATGTTCTTCCTTCAAGTAATTCTAGCCTGCCATTTTCTTCAGAAACAAGAGGAATATATATGCCATCACCACTTATATTCATGGTAATATCACTAAGATCGCAGTATTCCTCCAACTGATAAGACGTACCTGGTAGTTCTTCATCGATCATAGCGCCATTAGAACCAATTTCTAATGTTATTTCTCTAAATACAATGCACCAATTACTTGTCACAGAGAGATAGATTAGGAGAAAAAGAAGTACATGTGTATTATCCAACAAATACACTCGAACCATGTACCAAACACAGCTCTGATACCCCGCAATGTCACACCCGCAAGTGCACCTTCCAAATTTCTGGAACGATTATGACCCAAAACCAATGTGGTTCAGTGAATTAAGCTTAACCCATAATCACTTTAGCCTTATAAGTTAATACCAATACAAACAACAACACTCCTAGGAGTTAAGCAACATAAGTCTTTAAACTTTCTTTATATTTTCTTCTCAAATATGCCGCAATACACACTCAAGCTTTGCCATACATTACCAACAACAATTAGCCAAACAAGAACATATGGAACATGACACAATTAACCCAACTTATTGGATCAAATGGAAGATAAACAAAACTTTCCCACTTAAGGAATTGCACGGACTTGTGCCTCTTGATCCAAGTCTTTTCCTTACCAAAACTCTCACAATTTGAGTCTCAAAATCAACTCTGCAATCCTAATGATTTTCTAATTCCTTTACATTATTTATACAGTGGTTACAATGGCCAAAAACCGTATATAACACTTGTATACACATGGAACAACCATATCTCGTTTAAGCAGTTCTATAACCGCCAATAATTGTGCCTACTAACCAGTTTCTTCTCTAACTCAATCCATCCTTCAACACCTAGTCCAAATCAGTTATGGACACCCTCATTAGGCTATAAACTCCCTCTATAATCGTGTTCACCCTTGACTCGCACCTTTGGCATGCTTGTAAAGACAATAACCAACTTATAAACGCCGCTTGATCCATAATGTGCTATCATTGCGCGTCACGAAACTTTGGACTTAATTCGATACACAACCATCATAGCAGTGTAGTTGTATTGACATGAGCCAATGCAAAGCTATCATGGCGCTAAAATCATATCGACCATTCTAGCTCAATATAATGTCTCATGGTCATATGCTTTATTTAGCCAATTGCTCGACAATTAGCAATGCCTACTCTTGTATCACTAGCTTGTAGCTTTGAACTAATTCATAGGCCAACCCTTGACCTATTCCATGTTCTTGCATCATCCTTGAGCTTGGGATAACTCAATTCCTCGGATATGCATAAACGTCAACATCGCATGTTCCACTTGTTATTTTGGCACTGTCTTTCCTTTCCTCAATGAAGCTTCTTTGTGTTGGCCAATAGGCTTCACTACTTGGCCACTGACTTAACAATTTAGCGATATCATTGCACTGACCCTACAGGGTAGTACTATCTTACTGCTTTATGGACTATGTCGTGTAGCGCCATCATTGCTCTTCACTGGCTAGGCAGTATAAGTAATAATGCACTACTATTGTGCTTTACTAGCCGTACTGTCATAGACCAACATGAGGGGAAGGACCATAACCCCGAACATGTTCCCATAGCCACACTTAAAGAAACACGGATGACTTGAAAATGTTAACTTGCTTACCTTCTTCAGAAGACATCATATCTTTGGTGAAGAGATCAAGTGACAAATAAACAATATCGAGGAAAAGGTTACCTTTGGGAAATGTTATTCCTTTAGCCAATTTTATCGCAAAAGAAACCACAACCGGTTTAATACTATCACCTTGGTTGTCTTGAAATATATATCTGAAAAAGCGGGGGTCTAACAACCACCCCAATATTTTGTTCGGCAATATGAATAGACAAACTCCAATTTAATTTCAAGAGAATCAACTAGACAGTCAGACACAATCTATATAAAAGTATATTGATCGAATTTTATATAGTGGTAAAGGTTGTCGTTCACTCGGACTTTGTTGAAATTGATTTTAGGATTTAATAAAGAAAAATAATAAAAATAGAGAAAATATACAATTTATGTCACAAGATGAAGAGAGTTACTGGGACTCGGGATTCCACCAATTCTCACATTCATGCGGTTCATCTATTAATTCCGGACAATTAAAGCTCATAAAATAACAAACATCGACTCTAATTCTTTGCCAAGATAGATTTTATAAAGAATTATATGTAATTCACAAGCATGACGCATCTAAAGTACCTAAGACTAAGCATGCGACATCTAACGAATTCACAAATAATCAAGAAAAATCATAAATCAATTATAATAGTGCAAATAATCATAAAGGAATTAAATAGAATTACCACATGGGTGCAAAACAGCTTCCTCCGTCGTCCCAGTGATGGGTTCTAGCTCCGCATGGTGGAAACACACTCAAAAAGATAATTCATAGCTCAAATGGTGTTTTTATTGAGGAAATAAGATAATACAGAGATTCGGAACGCTGTATGAGCGTCACAGAACACACTGTTACAAATAAAACCTAAAGAATGTTGCTAACGAAGATATGCGTTCTTTGCTCAAAATAAAGCCGTCACAAATTTTCTCGCCACTATCACTTGTTCATAAACGACGGCTATATTGTGTCTGTTCTTCGTGTTCTTCAGAACGACACTCTTTATGTGTCGTCTGCAACTACTTCTTCCTGCTGCTGCTGCAACTCCTCCTGCAGCTTGATTCTTCATCCTCAGCCTACCCCTAACTCTCCATACCCTTCTCAAGTCACTCAGAACCTTTTATATACTCTTCCGAATCGAAAATACTCGTCAGTAACTCAATATAATTCTCCATTTACTCGGCAGTGAAGAATATCTCCTTGGGGATATTTTCTTCCCTTTTTTTCTCTTCTCACACTGTCAATCAGTGCTCAATATTCCTTATTTAACTCCTTCATGTTTCTACATCGACCAATATCTATCCAAACACGAGAAGAACTCGTACAAACCCGTGATTATCTCAACAGCACACGTACTCGCCCTGTTCTCTTGCTCGGTGAATTATCCCTCTTTTCTTACGATTTTGGGAGACTTACCATTCCTGTTAAGCCTCAATAACTCATCTGCAATCAATCTGCTGAAGGAAATCACGAGAAAATCTCTCCAAAACTCATGCGATCACGTGAAATATTTCTCACATGCACGAACTGCCCTGATTTCATCTGTTGGATTATCTAGCCAAAATTAATGGAAACGAACAATCATACCACGCCTGTTACGCTCAATCAAGCTATTCCAAAGAAAATCAGCCATTGAATCTCTCTAAAACAGCTCCAAAATCCGAACCCTAATCATGTTCTTCCGCTGTAATTATTTCCCGCCAAAAGTAAATTTCAAACGAAGAAGAAAGGGTTGCCCCTTATCCAACAGCCGGTGTGCGAATAGTAAACAGGGTGCCCCTTAGTAATTGAGTGCCCCTTATCCGAATTAGGGTTCCGTTTAGTAGTTGTCCTCCGGGGTGCGTTTAACAACTTTTCGAGCCGAATTTTCCAAAAGTGTTTATTTCCCAAAAATACCTACAAACACACAAAAAACCATAATAAGTACGAAATCGAGTACCAACAATACAGAAAATTGAGGACAACTTAGACACAAAAATGTGTCTATCAAATACCCCCAAACTTATTATTTGCTAGTCCTCGAGCAAATCTAATCTAGAAAATAAAATGACTACACTTAGCACGTGCATCAAGCCGTTAAACCGCTAGGTGGCCCTAGCGGCGGAGTGTTGTCTCCGGAGGGTTTACCAGAGGTGTACCCACAAAACCTTTACCTGCACCCTAGCTATCTACTTGAGAACCTTGGAAGGAACTAAAGAATCTCCTTGGTTGGAATACTTATTGACTACGGGAGGAAGTACCACGATGTGAAATTCCAATTGATGTACACGAGTTTGCACTCAAGCATACTAAAATTCATATAAAGTGTGAGCTCTACTCGGATAGTTTCGGACATCATAAACCGGAGTCAACCAATCACATGGATAGATTAAGAAGATGGATGTAGAGAAAAACGTGGATGATGTTGACTAAGGTGAACCTATCCTAATGGATCGAGATATCGGTTCGGACTAATATCAACACACCGGCATATACAAGGGAACCGGTGGTCGATAATCCTAACTCTAGGTCAACTCAGCTGGCATATACAAGGGTACCAGTGGTCGACTTTATTGTATTTATTCCGGTTGGTCTAGTGGTCTGGTCCTTTTTTTTTTTTTTTTTTTTTCTTTTTTTTATCTCAGTCACTCTATTTCACCCTAGTAGCAATGATAAAAAGAAAAAGAAAAAGAAAAAGAAGTGATCAGGATTCTTTCGATGTTTCCATCACGAGGATATGGCGAAACTACCATGTTTTCTTTTCTAACACCTGAGCTCTGTGTTTTTATGAATATACTCTTTAGATGTTTCCATCTAATCAGATTGGTTCCTCAACTCCTACAACCAAGATGCTTCCATACACTTAGATTGGTTAGTGTCATCCTTAATAAACATAAATTTCTAGGCTCTAGAGTTTAATTATTCTAACAAAAAGGTAATAAAAAGTTTCTACCCCACCCCCAAACTTAAATCTAACATTGTCCCAATGTTCTAAAGATGAAATTAAAAACATGAACAAGGAGAAACTGTTACCATTTGAAGCAAAAGAGATAAGGAAAGATATTACCGTGTCGCATGAATATTGGGTTACCTCCCAAGAAGTGCTAAGTTTAAAGTCTTGACTGGACAATGTAAGAGATTAGTCACCTCGAAGAATCATATAGCAAGAGTAGGAATAATCGGGTCATCTGGATCAAAAAGTGCTAACCACAAGAAGAGGAAAGCGCAATGAGACCGGGAAGATATCCAACACACCCTTATCTATTTTTTTGTTTAAGACAACTACATCTAGTTGTGGTTCGGGTTCGAGCTCTATAAAAGGGTCTAGATAAAAAGTTTTCATCTACTGGATTTCCTCAAAGGCAAGATCCTGAAGATCATGTTCTAGAGTCCTGGAAATACTCAATTAAGAACTTAGAAGCACATAACAATAACTCCGAATAATCGGGGATCCTCTAAGTCAATCGACTTGACTCACACAGTTGACCACAGTAGTGGTCATTCTTAAGCAAATGTGTCGACCCTAATCTCCTAAAGCAATTAGGTTTAGTCTCAAAACTTAATAATTGACACATCTGAAACTTATACGTTCCCACAATTTGAAGGAAGGTTTTTGGTGGGAAAACAAAGTCAATCGTGGTATCATAGCCTGGGTTAACCACATCAACCAGAGGATGGGTTTCTAATAACTGAACTTCTTTATGGACACAACTAGGTTCAGGAAAAAGTGTATGAAGATAATCTTGTAAAATGGTTGAGGCACATATGTCAAGTCCCAAGTGAGGGATCTCTGTAAGAGCTAAAGGTAAGGCACAAGGAAAATGATAATCACCCCCAAACTTAGAGTTTTGGGTGTCTCTTGATAGATCAACTACAATTTCCCTAATTTCTAGATCATCAGAATCCTGAAAATGGTCAATTGCTTTGTGTAAATTATACTCAGGTGATGCATCCTCACTCATATTTAAAAGCTCTACGAGTTCATCTTCTTCCTCTAAGACTAATGTTTCTAAATCGTTAGACTCTAAAACAATATTCTCAGAATAAACTCGTTCCTCAAAAGTATCATTGGCTTCGTAAAAAGGAAATTCTACATCGTCTAAAACAGTATCTCTAGTCAAATCCTCTTCCTTTTGAATAGGTGAATAATTATTAAAATTATTTGGATTTGAACTAGAAATAATATTATCATTATAAAGCTCAATAGGAGTAACAAATTCCTGATCACTATGCATACATATTTCAGATTCTTCATCAGCACTATACTCATCATAATCATCATAATAGCATGAAAATGGTTGAACCCCATCTAAACATGTAGTGTAACCAATTCTAACCTCGTTATCCTGATTATGCAAATGACTATCCTTATTTTCAAGGGTATTATTGGAAACACTACATTGGAAATTAATACTATCTTGAGCTAGTTTTTCCACAATCCTATTTGTATTCTCAGTAAATTGCTTGAGAGACTCTTCTAGAGACATCCTAGTTGACTTCTCTGGGGACTCGTCCGTAATATTAAAGGTTTCCTTCATAAATAAGGAATGATTCTTGAAAGCCTCTTCTAGAGAAATAGATGAATTATTTTGCTCATAAGATAGATGCACGTGTGGATAGTAATTGGGCTCACCATGGTATGACCCAAAAGATTGGAGTTCCCAACCACTATTCACACTATGGTCATAAAAAGAGTAATGTCCATATTGTTCAGTTGGATAATCATTGTATTGGCTGTTATAATACCAGTTTGACATCCTAACCGCAAGGGAATTCTACACAAACACAAACAAGGATGACTCGACCACAACAAACCTACTGATTTCTAGCAAACAAAAAGCATGATAGCTCCACTTAGATTGTTTCTAGACCAGCTTCTAATCTTTCGAAAGGGAACTCGTTACAATCTGAGCAAACCTCTCTGGAATCAATCCGAGTTGAAGTACCAATATTTTTCGAATGACTTTCCTATTAAGCTCGTTACCCTATCGATCTTGTTCTAGTCCGTATTTTAAGCTTGGGTACGCGTTTGGTATCGTTTTCCTAAGGCGGGCAAGAAGAGAACGGTGATGAAATCCGAACCCTTATCTTGTATGGCCATGCCTTTCCCTTTACTAGGAAATTAAAGCAGCCATTTTCAATACCTCAACATATATGCATACAAAATCATCCAGTAAACCCGCTAACAGGGGATTCGCGGGTGTTTAGAATTCTTACCTCCCGTTCCAGACGGGGGATGAACCGTTGAAGTCGACTCGGGCCACTGACTCCTATGTCAGTGTACGAACCCGAGGGGCCGAGACAGTATCATAACTGTCGTCCTTCCCTGTGCAATTTATATTTAAACTAAACCTTCCTTAGGGTTTTAAAAATAATGTCCCAAAGAAAATACAGTCCAAAAAGAATGTCCAAAAATAAAAGATTACAAAAATATAGCCCTAATTACAGTTTCTAAAAAAACAAAGAAAATAAAAAATATCTAATAAAAATAAATATATACAAAAATATTCTTCTTTACACCTTTGGATTTCTTTTTTTTTTCTTTCCTTCTTTGGCTTCGCTTTACTTTTCAACACTTCTTCTCTTTTTCTTTAGCGCAGCTCCAAGTTTGAAAGCAAACAGAAATACCAAAACGCATAAAAAAGAACAAAAATAATAAAAATAAAAATAAAACCTAAAAACAAATCTATACACAAGTCCGCGTCGTCGGCGCCAAAAATTGATCGAATTTTATATAGTGGTAAAGGTTGTCGTTCACTCGGACTTTGTTGAAATTGATTTTAGGATTTAATAAAGAAAAATAATAAAAATAGAGAAAATATACAATTTATGTCACAAGATGAAGAGAGTTCTTTGGGACTCGTGGATTCCACCAATTCTCACATTCATGCGGTTCATCTATTAATTAGGACAATTAAAGCTCATAAAATAACAAACATCGACTCTAATTCTTTGCCAAGATAGATTTTATAAAGAATTATATGTAATTCACAAGCATGACGCATCTAAAGTACCTAAGACTAAGCATGCGACATCTAACGAATTCACAAATAATCAAGAAAAATCATAAATCAATTATAATAGTGCAAATAATCATAAAGGAATTAAATAGAATTACCACATGGGTGCAAAACAGCTTCCTCCGTCGTCTCAGTGATGGGTTCTAGCTCCGCATGGTGGAAACACACTCAAAAAGATAATTTATAGCTCAAATGGTGTTTTTATTGAGGAAATAAGATAATACAGAGATTCGGAACGTTGTATGAGCGTCACAGAACACACTGTTACAAATAAAACCTAAAGAACTGTTGCTAACGAAGATATGCGTTACTGCTCAAAATAAAGCCGTCACAAATTTTCTGCCACTATCATTGTTCATAAACGACGGCTATATTGTGTCTGTTCTTCGTGTTCTTCAGAACGACACTCTTTATGTGTCGTCTGCAACTACTTCTTCCTGCTGCTGCTGCAACTCCTCCTGCAGCTTGATTCTTTGTCCTCAGCCTATCCCTAACTCTCCATACCCTTCTCAAGTCACTCAGAACCTTTTATATACTCTTCCGAATCGAAAATACTCGTCAGTAACTCAATATAATTCTCCATTTACTCGGCAGTGAAGAATATCTCCTTGGGAATATTTTCTTCCCTTTTTTTCTCTTCTCACACTGTCAATCAGTGCTCAATATTCCTTATTTAACTCCTTCACGTTTCTACATCGACCAATATCTATCCAAACACGAGAAGAACTTGTACAAACCCGTGATTATCTCAACAGCACACGTACTCGCCCTGTTTTCTTGCTCGGTGAATTATCCCTCTTTTCTTATGATTCTGGGAGACTTACCATTCCTGTTAAGCCTCAATAAATCATCTGCAATCAATCTGTTGAAGGAAATCACGAGAAAATCTCTCCAAAACTCATGCAATCACGTGAAATATTTCTCCCATGCACGAACTGCCCTGATTTCATCTGTTGGATTATCTAGCCAAAATTAATGGAAACAAACAATCATACCACGCATGTTACGCTCAATCAAGCTATTCCAAAGAAAATCAGCCATTGAATCTCTCTAAAACAGCTCCAAAATCCGAACCCTAATCATGTTCTTCCGCTGTAATTATTTCCCGCCAAAAGTAAATTTCAAACGAAGAAGAAAGGGTTGCCCCTTATCCAACAGCCGGGGTGCGAATAGTAAACAGGGTGCCCCTTAGTAATTGAGTGCCCCTTATCCGAAGTAGGGTTTCGTTTAGTAGTTGTCCTCCGGGGTGCGTTTAACAACTTTTCGAGCCGAATTTTCCAAAAGTGTTTATTTCCCAAAAATACCTACAAACACACAAAAAACCATAATAAGTACGAAATCGAGTACCAACAATACAGAAAATTGAGGACAACTTAGACACAAAAATGTGTCTATCATATATCTCACAATGTAATCATCAAATCAAACAGATAGAAATCAGCAATCCTGATTATTTTGTGAAACAACTTGAACGGTACCAAAGACCAATGTTCAAGTGTCAATCAATATAATCAACAACCAAAGGTTGGATTCACAATTGATTGAACTTACGCACAACCTGTGATATTTCTATTATATAACAAAATACAATGCGGAATCGGTTTGATATTTTAATTGACTCAAATAAAACTAGTTATAGAGTTGTTCAATTGCTATATTCTCATAGAAGTTGTAGATGGTGAATTTTCGACAAGAGCTAAAATCGTAAACCCATAATTATATATGCTCCTGATCCAGCAATCAGATGATTATTGAGGCTCATGTCTCTTATCGAAAGCATGAAAGCTCATGCCACAAGAATCTCTGACTGAGAATACTTTCTCTCAGAGTGTATGTAGATGTGTAGTCTCTCAGCTGAGGCAACGGCATATCTCATGAATAATGAGCAATTTCAGTAATTACTTCTGTATATAATCGAAAGATTGGACGGCTCCTAGACAGCTTGCCTACTAGTATAGAGCAATAACGTCTTCAGGATGTAACAATGTTTTCCATGACTATATAAAAGAAATATGACGCTTCAACTAGCGCATATTACTCCTTAATAATTAATGCTCCTAGACGATCGTACAAGTATAGAGCCATCAATTAATTATTCCTAAATCATCAGATTCATCAACTGAATCCCTGGAAAATATTCTATGTTTTCCATAATATTTCGTTACTTCAATTTATGGTTCTTCCTAGTAGAAATCCATGGGTTAGTAATAAATATTCAACACACGGGCATCTGAGCATTATCGAATAAGCCCCGACCATAACGGTGCAAGTGTACTCAGCAATAATGCACTAACGAGCCCCTGAATGCACAAACGAGCATTCCAAAACATGAAAGAACGATGAACCTATGCAAAATAGGAAGAAAATAATAAATAATAAAATATTAATCAAGGCGCTAAGGGACTGGGCTCACCGGCCGGCCAGTCACGCCGTGACCAGTCCCACGTCCAAATTCTATATTTTATCATATTTTTGTTATTTTCCTTGATCTCATGAAAATCTCTTCATTTGAACAAATATCCTTCGTTTTAAGGAAACTCCTCAGTTTCATGGTGTTTCCTTCGCATCAAGGAAATAATATAAAATTGGGAAAGGTGTCATGGGACCGTGTCTACTGGTAGGCCCGAAAAGATGTATAAAATGAAGCCTACGGTGATACCGCAAGTGCACGGTGTCGTGATGTAGCACTGGGCACGTACGGGTCGAACCACAGAGACTTGTGGTGCCCTTATGTGATCTAAGGCTTGCTACTAACTGAATTTCAAGTGACAATGTGAAAACAGGGGGTTTTATGTGCCGAAACGGCTGAGTAGTAGTGTGGTGACTCTAAGCTAAGGCAAAGAAGTAAACAGATAGAGATACTAGGGTGTCGAATCCACCGCTAACCTACGCTGTGTCTTTTACTCATGACATTGTTCTTATTCTTATGCTAGATAAAGGCAAGGTGTCAAGTCTGCCTTAACCTAAAGTGTTTCTCCGCTTGACAGGTTAATCGCAACTAAAGTATATCTCCCAAGTATTACTTGTCTAATTACAAGTACAAATAATCCGAGGAACATAATAATCAATTTAAACTTGGGTTGTAGCATAAACAACACAGAGTGAATCAAACTACAAAGTGCATCCATGGCGTTGGTATGCACCGTGAGAGCAAAGTGCTATCATACCGAGATTAATTCCATCTAGAAAGTATTCAAACATTCAAGAACAGTTCATGAAGAAGAACACGAGAGATAAACTAGGGTTTCATCTCAAACCCTAGCAATTAAACTAAAACATCAAGAACATAACAAATAACAACAAAATAAACCTAATTGACACTCCTGGGCTAATCCCGGGCGTGCTTCTAACATCCATCAACACTTCCTATTTATACATGCAAAGTTTCCCCCAAAATACCTAACCCTAATTCAATTAAAATAAAAATTAAAGATAAAATAAATCAAACAACTCGCACCCATACTCAAACGCCGCTCTCCCTTGTCACTTCATCTCCGAGAACGCCATGCATCGGTTGTTGGCTAACCCTAGTTTCAATTATCTATCATTTAGCTTCTAGGGTTTGAGAAGCTATGTAATAGATAATTAATACTAGGAGCGGGCTGTTGGGGTTGGTTGTTGCTCGATATGGTGGTGGTGATGGTCGTGTCGGGAAGAGGGAAGGTGCCGGGTCGGGTGAAGGGAGGTGGAGGAGCGAGCTCTCTCGCAATCGATGGAGACGGGAGAGAGGTATGGGGGAGGAGAAGAGAATAGGGTTAGGTTTCGTGTTAGGGGCTTATATAGGTGGTGTGATGTGAAGCGGGTGCATCGGGATTTGATGGGAGTGCCTCGGCGAGCGTAGGATTTAGCCGGGAAGATCCGAACGGACGAGAATGGTAGCCGGTCTCGGTGTGATCTGGTGTTGTACGGGATCATCGAGAGATAGATGTAAGCGATGGAGCGACCGTTGGATGTAGCCGAGGCGAGATCTTGACGGCTCGTAGTGAGCGAGGCTTGGATCCGGTCGTGGGTAGCTCTAGCCCATGTCTTCCTTGTTGGGTTGCAACCGATTCGCGCGCGGGCTTTGGCTATCTCGCTCCATAGATGCTCGACTCCAATTCTTCGCTCTTTGGCTCCTCAAATTCTCCGAGCTTTATTTATTACCTAAAAACACAAAATTAATTAATACAAATATTTATTCTTGAAAACAAAGAAAACACAGAATATGGGATAATATCTGATTTCTAAGCGCAAAAGATGAGTAAAATGCCAATAAAAAGGTGTATAAATATGCACTATTTGGCACTCATCATCTACTAGCCAGCAGGCTATGCCCTAGTTATGGCCGGTCCCACACCTCATGATTCCTCATTATTTTATTATTATTTCCCTAATCTCATGAAAACTCCTTGATTTCATGATATTTCCTTTAAATCATGAAAATAATATAAAATTAGGGAAACTCGTGGGACCGGGCCCTAGCCTTCCGGTCACGCCCTAGCCGTCCCCACACGCCCTTATTTTATTATTATTATTTTTTATGTTTCCTTGATCCCATGGAATTCCTTGATTTCATGATATTTCCTTCAAATCATGGAAATAATACATAAAATTAGGGAAAACTCACGGGACCGGGCCCTAGATGGCCGACCATGCCCAAGCCGGTCCCACACGCCCTTATTTTATTAATGTTATTTGTTTCCTTCATCTCATGGAAACTCCTTCACTTCAAGGAAACTCCTTGATTTCAACAAAACTCCTTAGTTTCAACAAACTCATTGATTTTATGATATTTCCATAAAATCATGAAAAAATATAACAAAATAAAGGAAATGCTATGGGACCAGGCTCATTGTCCGGCCGGACATGCCTTGGCCATAGTCGGTCCCACACTTCATGATTCCTTCATTTTATTATTATTTTCCTTCATCTCATGAAGTTTCCTCAGTTTCAGCAAAAATCCCTGATTTCTTCATATTTTCCCAAATGATTGCTCAAACGCACATCAGAAAATATCAAAATTCTCAGGACTGAGACGCGAATACTTTGGTGACATGAGCATATTCCCTTGACCGACCAGGGTTGGCTCTTTGGCTTGCAAGAGGCCGGTCCCTCATATTTTCATCATTTGACCTAATTTGTTCATATTAGGTTCAAACTCTTCCAAACAATTTTGGAATTTCATAAAACGATCGTCATACGGTCCCGTGACCAACCAGGGCTGATTTCATGACCCCTTGGTCGGTCCCTCATCTCTTCATAATTAATTAGGTTTTATCACCTAAGGCTCGGACGAGCATTATTTTAATAAATGATTAAACCAGCATTTAATCATCCTTTCACCAACTGGTCTTCAAGAGACTTTGGTATTTGCTCACTTGAGCATCTGGGCGCTACATGGTCGACCCATCATCCCATGTAGCCGGTCCCTCCTTCACTCTATGGTTGATTTTCAATAAATCATCAATTGATCATCAATTGATCAAATTAGGGTTTCGAGTCCAAGGTTCATAATTCCAGATTCAAACGCTAATAATTTTACGTTGATCCCATGATCAACATTTTATTACTTATACTCGGTTCAGTTTCCAGTATTTTAATTTAATATTTTATTTTGGTCGCGCTACCAATAATTCATCAAACGAGCAACCTTTGCTCAGATGAGCAATATTTGCTTAGACTAAGGAATATTGGTTCAACTATCAATATTCAACAATCCATCGAATGAGCAATATTTTCTCACCTTGACTATGAACATTTACGTGAGGATCATACCTCTGTCTCAACAGACACGTTCAATTCATGAATCTCAGAATATTTGCAAATCACGTTCGACTCAGCAATACAAGGACTCATCGTCCCATGAAGTCAACAATCACGAGACATCAATCGTGTTACATGGGGGATATTAACTAGGGTTTTGGTCTGGTGGTCTACGACACGTGTGTTCATACACACGACGAGAATGTGAGCAAGTCGTGCAATCATTTGAAGGAGTAGCAAAGTGGTGGATGCAAAATCAACCAAGTCTCCGCACGATGAGCAACTGGTTTTAACACGATTTCCACTTCCCCACTCTTTGACTCCAGCAACTGTAACACTTCATGGGATCAAGGTGTTTCACAATTCTAGCAATATAAATAAGTCTCTAAATCATGATTAAAAAAAAAAAAAAAAAAAAAAAAAAAAAATCTCACGTCAAACAGACAACACGAGATTAACAACTCAACATCTGAGCAATTACTCTCAGCAGAAGAAATTCAATCATTCAGAACTTATCTTATTTTCAGAATACACAACACACCTACAATCTTCAATCACCATTGATCTCACACATTTCTCAGCTTCCCTCCTACAGATCGAACCATCCTCTCTTGTGACCGAATTTACTCTGGAACGACCATTGTCTTGGTTTTAGGACGGAGTACTACAGATTGATCTCTCGAATTCAAAGCACTCCCTTCTTGCAGTGCATCTGTGTGAGGTTTAACAGTTCGCTCGGTTCAAGGAGTTTCCTCCGCACGGTCGTCTCCTCAATCTTGTAAAAACCAGCAACTCGTATTGCCCCATCTACAGATTGGCAACCATATAGTGGGAGATCATTCTCTCGATTGCAATCTCAATTCTTACAAAGATGGTCGATCTTAGGTCTGTTTCAGTTACCAATCCGGGTTCAACACCCGACTCTCACATCGCAATTTCTACTGATACTGCCACCGCAAGTACTACTCCTCTCAACGTTGCAGGCTCCAGTGGTAACGCTAATACCACTCCTCCGGCCAGCAATGTCACGCCACATGTTACTACTACTCCTCCTGGTGCTGGTGCTCCAGTGATCACTCCTCTCAATGAAGCAAGCAATGCTACTGGCACTGTTAACAATTCACCTCCTAGCGAATCTCCTGGAGAATACATAGGAAATCAGCCTACCATAGTTGATCTCATTAAGTTGCGTGATTATCTTAAAACTCTCACGGACAAGCTTGCGTCTGAACAAACTCAGCCTCGGCGCGAGAAAGGAAAAGCTAAAGAAACATCTTCAACCACTGATCCTGAAATCTCTCCAATCCATATTGTAGATGATGAAGAAGTCCGCAAAGCTGCAGACGATCCACCAGCAAATGAACCTGCAAGTTTCATCACTCGAGAGGACCTGAAGCGCTTTTTAGAAAATCGAGGAAAAGATAAGACATCATCTGCCCACCGTCACCAACCTCCATATACTGCTGTTACACAAAGGATTCCTCTTCCGAAGGGCTACACTTCTCCAACGTTCACACTTTACAATGGAACAGACAACGCTCGAGAACATGTTTCTCGATTCTTAGAATCATTGGGCGAGCATGAAAACAATGATGTCGTCCGTCTGAAGGAATTTTCAAAGTCTCTGACAGGCATAGCATATACCTTGTACAACAACATCGTACCAGGAAGTATCACCAGTTGGGGAGAGATGATTAATGCTTTCTACAGAAATTTTTTCTTCGTTTCAGAGCAAGTCACTCTCTGTGATCTAACATCCCAATAGCTATGTGAAAAAATTCAGAGTTCAAGCCTTGGATTGCCACGATCCAAACGTCATAGAGCAACAACTCGTGGACTTGTGCATCAATGGAATGATTCCAGTCTACAGGGATTTATTGGAAAATCTCAGGTTCCAGACTTTCTCAGAACTTCATGAAGCGGCTAAAAGATCTGCAACTACTACACCTGCTTTATTGGAGAGAGCTAAAACTACAAAAGCTGAAGAACCACGAGAAACTCGAGGTAGCAGACGATTAATCAACAAACAGTACAACCTCCAACCTTCCACAAATGTTGTTGCAGAAGGAAGCAAACGAAAAGCCGAGCCGCAACGCAAGCATACTTCTCCGACCCCTTCGAAAGCACAAAGGAAGGATAATCAAACTCGAGATGCACAAGCTCCTGCAATACGCAGGAGCTGGTCAAGAAGCACATGATTTCCCTTTTCCAATCGAAGAGGTGATTGAATTATTATATGTTTGGGTTCAAGACGGTGAAATCAAGTTACCATATGTCAAGAAAGAACCAACTGAAGAAGACATGGAAAATACTCGTTACTGTCGCTTTCATAGATTCGTCAATCATCCCACAAAGGACTGCAGAATCTTGAAGCACATATTCCAAGAAAAAAATCGAATCAGGAGAACTTAACTTGGGGACTGAAGGAGTGCACAGAGACCATATCCCGGTCAGAACCTTCACTCTCTCTGAACCACCCGTCAAGGAAATAGTTCAATCCTTAATCGAGCATGTCTGCGAATTACTGTACTTATCAAAGGCTCAAAGGAAAGACATGTTTGTTGCATTGAATCACATCGTGTCAGGGAAGCGTTTATTGATCCAGGAGATATTTCCTGAGCCTTCAACAACAGACAAAGAAATGTACGACTGGGGACTTCTCACCACAGTCCATCTCAGAGGAAATGAATTCGGAAGAACGTTGATCAATGCTAAAACCTCCATCAACATCATTCCACTGAAAACCACCCACAGAGCCGCATGCATCATTCGACAAGAAGCTACTCATGATCTCATCTCAATCATAAACCATGAAGGAACGCTCAGAGATACTTGTGGCTATATCACTCTCAAAGTGAACATAAGTTCAACCTGGACAGAAACCAAGTTTCACATAATCAGGAAGATCCAGGATATGACATGGCCTTCGGACGAGAGTGAATTCATGCTAAAAAGATGGCCACTGACAAAGCACCTTTGGTTGCACATCTCTCCAATGAGGAAAGTTCTGATCCAGAAGATTCGGTGGACATTCCATCATCAGAGCACTGGAGGAATTTCGAACTTTGACGAGGTTGAAGCAAGAACCTGCAAAAGATGCATAGACATTCATCAAGAGGTTTCACTCAGGCAAGTCTCATTCCTCCCATGTCTGTGTCATTTATTTCCTCACATGCTATCCTAGGATGGGGACTCAATTCTTCTATTGCAAGACGTTATGAAAGCATAGCTTCACCAGATTTTATTAAGTGGTTGAATCCGATACTTCTCGAATCGAGCATCACACTGATACATTCATTACTATATGATGTCCAAGCATGGCAAAAAACACTTTGGATGTTTCTCCATAGCATTACTGGAATGTCCATGTGTGTCACAAAATCAGAAAGCTCTGATGTCTGCACAAGTGTTGAATCCCACTACCACAACGAAGGAGTGCTGAAAATCAATAGAAGATAGTCGGGACCGAGGCGATCAAACCTAAGACATTCGACGCTCAAGGGATATGACGCTTCAACGCTCAAGCATCTAAGAAGCCTTAAAATTGTACACCCAATCAAAGAGTACACCTTCGATAATGGCGCCTCTGGATTCAGCACAAAAATCTCGATGATGATTCAACACCAACACGATCAAAGTGTAACAGAACTAAAATCGATAAGTCTTCACTATCCCATAAGACTTCTGAAGCAATACAACATCAATCATCCATCGATGGCACAAACTCCTTCAACATACACTAGGACTTGATCTTATCGGAGAGATCGATTCAAATCTATTTCAACAAATGTTATCCACATAACAAGTTACTGCAACCTGGTATGATTCCATGAAACTTCATCAACGTGACCTCTCTACATCACAAACCCCTGCACGACTGAGGAACTTCCTCTCTTCACTAGAATGAAGACCGGTGCTGGCATCTCCCACAACAACATAAATTCACTGACGGAGCCAGTTCACAGTAAAGTCATATTGTTCAAGAGAATTCGGGCTGATCAGTACACCTTCATCTTGGGAATGCTCAACCCACCAACTTGTTCGTGAATGTAAAGGCTCACTGGATGGAGGAGCAAAGGCTATGTCAGTAATCATGGTTCTAGCCTTTTCGTTCTCTGGAGCATCTCCAACTATAGTATCGGCATCAACAAGGATATCTGGAGGAACTCCGTCCATGGCCTCAGCATCAACAACGGTCTCAGGAGCAACATCCTCATGACATGGCTTCATCAACTAACCATTCTCTGAAGTGTTACACATGAAGCGGACTTCTCCAAGAACTAATGATTCATATCAAGATGTGTAGACATCATAACATGTTCATATGAAAGTATTCTCAAAGCTTGCACGACTGGCGGACACAATCCAAAGTCTTCTACAAGATGTTCTCATCGCCTCTACAAATGAGATACAACATACTTCAGCCCATGGATTTACAAAAACGTACCAATGAGTGAGGAATGGGACAATACTTCCTCAACAAAAGATGTTCGCCTATGTATCTTCTACAACATACCAAAAGGGAACATCATTCGTACATACGAGCTGAAAGAAATGGCCTCCACACTCAAGTTCATGGAATCTGAAAACTTACACGGGATTACAAATTACGAATGTGCACGCTTCTTTGGCTGACCTAGACAACTCCAAATTGGGTGATTCTTTTCTCATATGATAACTCGGTCTCTAAGCTTCAAAAGTTGTGGTCAAGCACCGAATTCTGACGTATGAGATTCCTACAGCTTCCAGAGCATACAACATGCAAGCAGAAATTCATGGACGAGATTCATCACCTCTACAGTCGGTCGATGTCCACCAGGTATTTTTTCGCTAAGTCGCGCCAGGCTCTCCAGTGATAATCATTAATCGTAAAAGGAACTACTACCGGGACATGCGACCATGGTCATTACATCATCCCACTTGAGAGCAACCTCAGTTATGGTCCCGTGACCAGGGTTTCAGAAGCGATATTTTTACGACTGGCAGAAACAAAATGGCACTGCAAGCACCATGCTCATGTATCAATCAAAGGGTCATGATCTCAAATAAATCAATGAAATTAAAATCCTTCATCAAGCGTTCGAGACACAAGCAAATGGTCTAAAGACACAACATGGGCGTTTTACAACAAGCTCGTCTGAGACAATTTTACTTTGTCATGCACAAAGAAGTGAGCTGGGAGCAATTGGTGAGGAATATAAAGTTGAGTCATATTTCATTCTCTTCATATGGATGTCCTCTACAACATATCCAAAATTCACAGCAATTGGATGAACGAGCAAAAAGATGTGGCCAAAACCTTGAACTACATGACAGCTGAAAATTTTCTGAAAACCTTATGGAAGTTTACTGTTTCATCAATTTCGGCGCTTAAGCATGCTCAAAAGCTGAAAATCTTCCATGTTCAAGCTTGGAAATTTTCCGAGGATGAAGAAACATGGGTAGATCACAAAAATCCGACATCGGACGAAGATTCTACAGCAATTTCAATGAAGACCTATCAGAATTTTACGATGACGAATTATGATGAAATTCTTCATTCATCCACATCCGAATCGGGAGATACATAGTCAACACAATTCCGAACTTCATCTTCTGATGAGATATGATCTTTTCATCTTGATAGTCTCACTTGCAAGCATATATCTTGGCATGAACCACTCTAAGAATTCTTCATCTTTGACTTGATATTTATGGAGCGTTGAGATATGAGCTTTTCATCTTAACAATCCAACTCTTCTTTTCTTCACGTGATATTTCATCATGCTTTCCCTCGAGCAAAATTTATTATTTTAAATCATGACTTGATTTTCTAAAAGACCAAGAAAGCATATATCTTAGCATGAACCATTTTGTGGAAGCGTACATATAAAAAATAAATTTTTTCATGAAAGCGCATATAGAATTTTTTTTTTACTAACAGACGCACGTCTATTCAAAAAAAAAAAAAAAACTTTTTCTCTCGTACAAGCATCCACCTTTGAAACTAGAGTTTATTAAAATCTCACATACTTAAAAAAAAAATCTCTCCTACATTAGGGATTATTGCTAGTTTCTTAAACTAACGATCGAACGAACGTCTGTTCCTAAAACAAGGGTTTTTATAAAACTCACGTCTATACATGCATATGTATATATTTTTTTTAACATGAACAACTCGTGAACAAGTTATCCACTTCTGAAAACGAAATAAAAAAAAGGCGGTGCCACACCACTTTATGCTCGTTAGATGACACTCTATCATTCCATTGGGATCTTCGTTCAAGCCACGATTCGCTCGCGCAATCGAAAATCCGGTAACATCTTATCTTACGACTAAGTTCAATTACTTATTTTGTTTGTAACTGGAAAATCACCATCCAGTGTTAACTGATGAACATGACTATCCCTCACTAAGCAGGGGACTTAATGTAGATGGTGGATTTTCGACAAGGGCTAAAATCGTAAAACCATAATTGTATATGCTCCTGATCCAGCAATCAGACGAGTATTGAGGCTCATGTCTCTTATCGAAAGCATGAAAGCTCATGCCACAAGAATCTCTGACTGAGAATACTTTATCTCAGAGTGTATGTAGATGTGTAGTCTTTCAGCTGAGGAAACGGCATATCTCATGAATACTGAGCAATTTCAGTAATTACTTTTGTATAGAATCGAAAGATTGGACGGCTCCTAGACAGCTTGCCTGCTAGTATAGAGCAATAACGTCTTCAGGATGTAACAATGTTTTCCCTGACTATATAAAAGAAATATGACGCTTCAACTAGCACGTATTACTCCTGAATAATTAATGCTCCTAGACAATCATACTAGTATAGAGCCATCAATTAATTATTCCTAAATCATCATATTCATCAACTGAATCCCTGGAAAATATTCAATGTTTTCCATAATATTTCGTTACTTCAATTTATGGTTCTTCCCAGCAGAATTCCATGGGTTAGTGATAAATATTCAACACACGGACATCTGAGCATTATCGAATAAGCCCCGACCAAAACGGTGCAAGTGTACTCAGCAATAATGCACTAACGAGCCCCTGAATGCACAAACGAGCATTCCAAAACATGAAAGAACGATAAACCTATGCAAAATAGGAAGAAAATAATAAATAATAAGATATTAATCAAGGCGCTAAGGGACTGGGCTCACCGGCCGGCCAGTCATGCCGTGACCAGTCCCACGTCCAAATTCTATATTTTATCATATTTTTATTATTTTCCTTGATCTCATGAAAATCTTTTCATTTGAACAAATATCCTTCATTTTAAGGAAACTCCTCAGTTTCATGGTGTTTCCTTCGCATCAAGGAAACAATATAAAATTGGGAAAGGTGTCATGGGACCGTGTCTACTAGCCGGCAGGCTATGCCCTAGTTTAGGCCGGTCCCACACCTCATGATTCCTCATTATTTTATTATTATTTCCCTAATCTCATGAAAACTCCTTGATTTCATGATATTTCCTTTAAATCATGAAAAATAATATAAAATTAGGGAAACTCGTGGGACCGGGCCCTTGCCGGCCGGTCATGCCCTAGCTGGCCCCACACGCCCTTATTTTATTATTATTATTTTTTTATGTTTCCTTGATCCCATGGAATTCCTTGATTTCATGATATTTCCTTCAAATTATGAAAATTCCTTCAAATCATGGAAATAATACATAAAATTAGGGAAAACTCACGGGACCGGGCCCTAGAGGCCAACCATGCCCAAGACGGTCCCACACGCCCTTATTTTATTAATGTTATTTGTTTCCTTCATCTCATGGAAACTCCTTCACTTCAAGGAAACTCCTTGATTTCAACAAAACTCCTTAGTTTCAACAAACTCCTTGATTTTATGATATTTCCATAAAATCATGAAAAAATATAACAAAATTAAGGAAATGCTATGGGACCGGGCTCATTGGCGGCCGGACATGCCTTGGCCATAGCCGGTCCCACACTTCATGATTCCTTTATTTTATTATTATTTTCCTTCATCTCATGAAGTTTCCTCAGTTTCAGCAAAAATCCCTGATTTCTTCATATTTTCCCAAATGATTGCTCAAACGCACATCAGAAAATATCAAAATTCTTAGGACTGAGACGCGAACACTTTGGTGACATGAGCATATTACCTTGACCGACCAGGGTTGGCTCTTTGGCTTGCAAGAGGCCGGTCCCTCATATTTTCATCATTTGACCTAATTTGTTCATATTAGGTTCAAACTCTTCCAAACAATTTTGGAATTTCATAAAACGATCGTCATACGGCCCCGTGACCAACCAGGGCTGATTTCATGACCCATTGGTCGGTCCCTCATCTCTTCATAATTAATTAGGTTTTATCACCTAAGGCTCAGACGAGCATTATTTTAATAAATGATTAAACCAGCATTTAATCATCCTTTCACCAATTGGTCTTCAAGAGACTTTGGTATTTGCTCACTTGAGCATCTGGGCGCTACATGGTCGACCCATCATCCCATGTAGCCGGTCCCTCCTTCACTCCGTGGTTGATTTTTAATTGATCATCAATTGATCAAATTAGGGTTTCGAGTCCAAGGTTCATAATTCCAGATTCAAACGCAAATAATTTTACGTTGATCCCATGATCAACATTTTATTAATTATACTCGGTTCAGTTGCCAGTATTTTAATTTAATATTTTATTTTGGTCGCGCTACCAATAATTCATCAAACGAGCAACATTTGCTCAGATGAGCAATATTTGCTCAGACTAAGGAATATTGGTTCAACTATCAATATTCAACAATCCATCTAATGACCAATATTTGCTCACCTTGACTATCAACATTTACGTGTGGATCATACCTCTGTCTAAACAGACACGTTCAATTCATGAGTCTCAGAACATTTGCAAATCACGTTTGACTCAGCAATACAAGGACTCATCGTCCCATGAAGTCCACAATCACGAGACATCAATCGTGTTACATGGGGGATATTAACTAGGGTTTTGGTCTGGCGGTCTACGGAACGTGTGTTCATACACATGACGAGAATGTGAGCAAGTCGTGCAATCAGTTGAAAGAGTTAGCAAAGTAGTGGATGGAAAATCAACCAAGTCTCCACACGATGAGCAACTGGTTTTAACACGATTTCCACTTCCCCACTCTTTGACTCCAGCAACTGTAACACTTCATGGGATCAAGGTGTTTCACAATTCTAGCAATATAAATAAGTCTCTAAATCATGATTGACAAAAAAAAAAAAAAAAAGAAGACAATCTCACGTCAAACAGACAACACGGGATTAACAACTCAACATTTGAGCAATTACTCTCACTATAGCAAATTCAATCATTCAGAACTTATCTTATTTTCAGAATACACAACTCACTACAATATTCGATCACCATTGATCTCACACATTTCTCAGCTTCCCTCCTACAGATCGACCCATCCTCCCTTGTGACCGAATTTGCTCTGGAATGGCCATTGTCTTGGTTTAGGCCGGAGTACTACAGATTGATCTCTCGAATTCAAAGCACTCCCTTATTGCAGTACATCTGTGTGAGGTTTAACAGTTCGCTCGGTTCAAGGAGTTTCCTCCGCATGGTCGTCTCCTCAATTCCGTAAAAACCATCAACTCGTTTTGCCCCATCTACAGAAGTATACAAGAACACAATTGAAGCAAAATCAGTTTGATTCACTCGAATCAATTCATGAATATTATAGCCACGGTTTGCAAAGAATGCATTCCTTAATATATAAATGTATTAGTTCATGAACAAACCGATTTTAGAACTTTAACCACTCAAGTATGCAAACGGGTACACATACTTAAGTACTCGATCTGAGTTTGGGTTACGCCAGTATGCAAACGTGTACGCATACTTCCAAACACATCAGAAATTTTCGGACCCAAACCCTTCCCCAGTACGCGTACGGGAAATTTCGTCAAGAATATAAGATGAAATTGGTTGAAACGAAAGCTTATTAACACATATTTCGAGAAATATGTAAGCGAGTTAAACTCGGCTCGAAATCTCAAATGTCCATAATCGAATACTATATTGTAATACGAATTTTGTCTCAATATAGGAGATAGAGTAGAAATAGGCTTTCCAAGTGATAGATGAGTTTCAGTCTCCACATACCTATTGTTGATGAAGTTCCACAAGCTCTCCTTAGTAGTTCTTCGTCTTCAATTGATGAACATCGTGAAGTCGAATGCTCAACTACACAATCTATCATAGTCCGAGACATCACTATAAGTAGACTAGAAATCAAGACTTATAGTTTTGATCACTAATATTGACAAACAAGCTTGAGATAGCAACGTTTGCGAGTTTGACAGAGCAGTGCTCTAACAATCTCCCCCTTTGTCAATTTTAGTGACAAAAATATCAATCATATGGATTACGAAATAAAAAAAAACTTTGTAACTTCTCATCCAAATGCTTGATCTCCTTGGTTCTTCAACATTACTCGAAATCTTCGTCACTTCCAAGTACTCCAATGATTCTAAATGTGTTCAACTCAGCATCATAGTTGAGAAATAACTTGAACGGTACCAAAGACCAATGTTCAAGTGTCAATCAATTTATATCAACAACCAAATGTTAGATTATCTAATTGATTGATCTTAACGCACAACCTGCGATATTTCTATTATATAACAAAATATAATGCGGAAAAGAAATAACATAGACACCAGAATTTTGTTAACGAGGAAAACCGCAAATGCAGAAAAATACCGGGTCCTAGTCCAGCTTTGAACACCACACTGTATTAAGCCGCTACAGACACTAGCCTACTACCAATGAACTTTAGACTGGAATGTAGTTGAGCCATAATCAATCTTACACTGATCAAGGTAAAGTTGCGCTCCTTACGTCTCTGAACCCCAGCAGGATTCTACGAACTTGATTCCCTTAGCTAATCTCACCCACAACCAAGAGTTGCTACGACCCAAAGTCGAAGACTTGATAAACAAATTTGTCTCACACAGAAAAGTCTGTTGGAATAGATAAATCTGTCTCCCACAGAAATACCTACGAGTTTTTTTTTACGTCTTTTGATAAATCAAGGTGCACAGGAACCAATTGATAAAGCGGACTTATATTCCCGAAGAACAGCCTAGTATTATCAACACCTTACAATAATCTTAATTGTATGGAAGCGAAACAAGATATTGTGGAATCACAAACGATGAGACGAAGATGTTTGTGACTACTTTTAATCTTACCTATCGGAGATAAATCTCAAGCAAATCTTAGCAAAGATAATACTCAATCACGATAGAAGAAGTAAGATCAGAACACACAACTACAGAGAAAATAATTGGTTCTGGCTTCACAATCCCAATGAAGTCTATAAGTCGTTAACCTATAGGGTTTTGTGAAAAACCTAAGGTTAAAGGAGAATCGACTCTAGTCGTAACTAGTATCATACTGGAGGTGTGGGGATTATGTTTCCCATTTGCTAGAGTTCTCCCTTATATAGTTTTCAAATCTGGGTTTGCAAACTTAGTTACTTTGGTAACAAGCATTCAATATTCACCATTAGATGAAAACCTGATTAGACTCAAGATAATATCTTTCAACTGTTAGATGAAACTTAGCTTGTTATACACAAATAAAATGTACCTTCATTTAGGTTTGAGTAACCGTACCTAAACGTGTACACTAGGTTGGCTTAACAGTAGTTAACCGAAGTTAGCTATATGAACACTCTCATATCAACCTTATTCATCTTAACCACAACTAGTTCAAATGACTCAAATGAAACTAGTTATATAGTTTTTCAATTGCTATATTCTCATAAAAGTATACAAGAACACAATTGAAGCAAAATCGGTTTGATTCACTCGAATCAATTCATGAACATTATGGCCACGGTTTGCAAAGAATGCATTCCTTATTATATAAATGTATTAGTTCATGAATAAACCGATTTTAAAACTTTAACCACTCAAGTATGCAAACGCGTACACATACTTAAGTAGCCGGTCTAAGTTTGGGTTCACTAGTATGCAAACGTGTACGCATACTTCCAAACACAGCAGAAATTCCCGGACCCAAACCCTTCGCTAGTACGCATACGGGTATGTGTACTTAGGTACTCAGAATTTCACAACTAACAGGTACGCATATGGGTATGCATACTATAGTTCCGGTCATGTAAGAATGCATATTATGTTTATAATCCAATGATGGATAAGTGTTCTAAACTCTATTTCAATCATTGAAACTTTCTTAGAGGATGACAATAGCTGTTTTCACGAACTATTAGCATCAAAGCAATTTTCAAGTTATTGAAATAATCATAAAGAAACATTCCAAGTCTACACCAAATGATTGTATCACACAAACCATGTAAGATGTTACTCGACGATTTTCATATGATCATCTTTCGACTTTCGTCAAGAATATAAGATGAACTTGGTTGAAGCGAAAGCTTACCAACACATATTTCGAGAAATATGTAAGCGAGTTAAACTCAGCTCGAAATCTCAAATGTGCATAATCGAATACTATATAGTAATACGACTTTTGTCTCAACATAGGAGATAAAGTATAAATAGACTTTCCAAGTGATAGATGAGTTGTAGTCTCCACATACCTTTTGTTGATGAAGTTCCGCAAGCTCTCCTTAGTAGTTCTTCGTCTTCAATTGATGAACAACGTGAAGTCTAATGCTCAACTACACAATCTATCCTAGTCCGAGACATCACTATAAGTAGACTAGAAATCAAGACTTATAGTTTTGATCACAAACATTGACAAACAAGCTTGAGACAGCAACGCTTGCGAGTTCGACAGAGCAGTGCTCTAACAATATCTTTTGACAACCACAAGGTCAGAAAAGCATCTATATAGAGTGTTGAATAAGTGGTAGTACCAGGGGACTTCTCGCATCCGTGTATTTATTCCTTGTTGCATGTATGAGTATGTGCATGGTCGATAGCGTCATTCATACTAAAAGCCACCTTCTTTCCTATTCGTTGATAACTATTGAAGCAAGACATTCTCATGGAGATGTGTAAGAGCATCGAAATCTTCTAGGGCTACTTTAAGTTCTCCTACGGAAAAAATAAAATTATGTGTCATCTTGCTCAACCTACAAAGTAGAGACACAAGACCGACTGAGTTCTTCTTCATTCAAAGAGTCACTGAAACAATAATAACATGATAAATTCCGCGTTTTCTTAAAAAATTTTTAATGCCATATGCACCCAGCATCAGATCCACCAATTTAGGTCATGAATTCAATAATCTTGACATGCTTTGAACTTAACGAAATAGGCATGAAAAGTCCAAGTTCTATATAGAAGTGTACTATTGATAAGAGGGTACAAAGGGATGGATTCGACCAGGTGAATTGACTGGATTCAAGAAAACTTATGTATGATCCACTAAAGGGATCAGATTCAATAACTGAGGAAAAACATTTAAAATTTACCAACAAAGTTAAAATTACTTTTTTTGAATTACAATTGTCATAGCATTACTTATTGCAGAATCTTATATGTTAATATTTTTTAGATCATTATGATTGTAGGAAAAAGCATTACTATTATACATCTCAGAAGCATGATTAAAGTACTTCAGAATAAAAAGATTCAATAAGAATGCTAGAAAAAGACAGAGAGACTGAAGACAAGAAGAAGCGTTATACAAAATGAAATAGGCATACCCTACTGTATATATAGGATAATATAGGAATTTTAATACAACTGGAATTTTATTCTCAAGAGAAAATCGGTCACGGCTTGTTAACGTTCGTGGGGAACCTTGTATACTGTTTTGGGGATTTCCGATCAAGTTATGAGAGCCTTTCACTTGATATAAAAAGAGTTCATATAGGAAACCATGTCAAATAAGGAAACACTTGATAAAAGAAAGAGTTTTGTTGCAACAACGAAGTAATTTTGCAAAGGGAAACCGTGCCTAGCTAATTCACGCTAAAGCCAAGAGGTGCTCAGGATTTGGGTTCAAAATTTATCTATAGAGGATTTTCACTCTAAGCAGAAAGGATTTACATGAAGAATCTATATTAAATTAGGAAAAATTGATAAAAGAGGAGTTGTGAAGTTACAAGGATTTTTCCACATGAAGGGAGGGCCGGTCAAGGGCTAAGCGTTCCGCAAACAAGTGTATAGTCGGTTTTGGGTATCCATATTCAAGTTATAGCATCTCTTCTGTCGCAAAAAGGAAAGCCATGTAAAAGAAATTTAATTCAAAATAATAAGTGTTTAGTTTGGGGTGAAGAGATTCTATAAGAAGACTTTAATAGTTTAATAAGAGAGTATTTAATTAAATAAGGTTGATAACTAATAAGTAAACAAGTTCAAATAAGGAAACCTAGTCAGAAGATCCTCTAGAACATGTTTCATCGAGAAGATTAAACCCTAATTTTCACGTCACTTTCTCTAGCCATAGGCGACACCTAGCATCCTCTCATACTTCTGATCGAGCCTTTGCAAATTTAGCTGCTATTTTGATACAAATGAAGCTCAAAATTAGGGTTTTATTAGAAAAGTCTCAAAAATTACGGTTGCTACTTGTTATTGAGAGAAATTTTAGTTGTCTCAAGATCATGGTGGAGTGCCATCATACTAAGCATGTTTCAGCTAGTTTTTATTCGAAAATGATCTCTAAATGCATAAGTAGGAGTGCTCCGATTCAAGACCAAGTAAAAAAAAACTTACGAATGAAGATATTTTAACACTGGGGGCTAGCCTGTAATCGTCAAACACTCTTCCCAAGGATCACGACAAGCTCAGACTAAGCACCATCTCTCATCAAAATTCTCGTCACAATTGAACTTCAGGAGATGCAGTTGACAGAATGAATGTAGATCAGCAAAGCCCCGATGAAGCGCTTTCAACAAAAGTAATTAGGATTTCGCAAGAAAGGTACGCACCATCTGTATCACTCACATGTAACACTTACAGTTCCAAGATGAGTATGGGACTTAATGTAGATGGTGATTTTTGGACCAAGAATTAAAAGGTTATTTTACGACCTAGGGGTAAAATTGTCATTTCACAATCAAATTGCGAAGTCGTCATTTTCCAAAACATACAACCTAGTCGAGGTGCTTAATCCCAAGAGTACGCTCAGTTATCAGGCTATACAGAGAAATTTGTGAACTCAAACACAATTTTAATCAAGATAAAACCCAAAACTCCATTTAGGAAATAAAGGTTCAAGATGAGGTACGACCTCTGAATGAAGAGAATCTAGATCAAATCTGAAGAAGCCTAGTTAGGCCCGAAGTGCCTCCATCACTCCAAGAAAAAAAATCCTCTATTGCTCCGAGGCGAAGAACCTCCATCACTACAAGGCGAAAAGCCTCCGCCTCTCCGAGGCAAAGAGCCCCCTTCACTCTGCTCGATGGCGAAGATCATTTTTCGATCCGCTCGAAGGCGAAGAGCCTACGTCACTCTGCTCCGAGTAAAAACTCTGTTAAACCAAAGACCCTTCAGTAGCGTCACATGTCTTTCGAATGATCCGTGACCCCTTAGCATCATCCTTGATCCCGTGGGGCTTCAGCACTGAGTGTTATACCTCTTTCATAATTCCTCTTCAGGACTGCTACATCTTCTCAGTGATGAGCATTGCGCCAGTTGCACTCTGCAACGTCCCTGAGTGCCACGACTTTCTTAGTGTTGAGGACTACACTTTTTTATTAGTGTGGAGCACTACACCTGTGTGAGTTCCATACCTTCAGTCTTACTGAGCACGAATCGCCTCCACTGAGTAAGGACGGTCACGACTAGGCTGATAATCAACCTCAAACCTTCAGTCGTACTGAGTACGACCCATCTCCGCTGAGTACGGACAACCACATTTAGGTTGATGATCAGCTATACCTCTCATAACTCCTACGACATACTATGGCTCTATCGATCTAACCACGCCTCTGCTCAACCACCGACAGATGGCAACCATAGGTCAACATTCAACCACTATTAGGTCATAGCGCCTCTTCGGACCCGACCTTGCCTTAAGCCTCTTCACGGAGCCGGCCCTATAATTCTTGACCTAAATGATAATGTTCTTAACTATGTTATGTTAGGCCAAAACCAAGCTTATGCTCTCCAAATGACACATACGACTACAACAAGCCTGTTGGAGTTCTTCACATGACTCTAGATGGCCTCCATGTCAAATACATGCATTTCTCCATCTAAAGTTACGACAACTCCAGAGAATGCTAACACATTGTAGGATCAGAATATCGCAACACCAACGCCCTTGCGAAATCCATAAACGACACATTGCGAAGATATCGCAGACGAGTAATATAAATGACGCAACGGATGACGACAGCCAGAACACGAGAAAGACGTGAAGACCTAGCGAGATTTAGGAGTGTTGCGAGGTTTTACATTTGTACACTTGCGAGAATGTCGCAAGTCAGATCCGAAAATAAGGGATAACTTAGCTGTCATACATTATGTAATGTCCTATATAAAGAGCCGAATAGGCTTATGAAGTGGGGGGGATCTTTTTAGAGAGTGGAGAGAAATTTTAGAGGAGAGAGAAAGTTTAGAGTTGTAATAACATTCTTGATTTCACTTCCTTCTTGTAAAATTTCTAACTCAATTAATAAAAAGATTGGTTATTGATCTTAAATATGTGTTAGATATTATGAATTCCTGTGAGGTGTGTATTGTAGGATTTCCTGCAATTATATATGGCGCTAGAAACAGGGACTGATTGAAGATTGATATTGTGATTTGAAAGAATTTGGAGTAATAGGGAAGGAGTTTCATATAATTTTCAACAATTCATTAAGATTGAAAAATGGCTAGAGAAAGGAGTTTCATGCATCAAAACAACCAACAACTGTTAAAAGGAGTAGGAGACTTGCTGGAGAAAGGAGAGATGAGATTGGAGAATCTTCAAGAATGAATGCAAGGAACAACAGAGAAAATCAAGTTCAACCACCAATTCAACGTACACCACCAATACAAAATAGAACTGTGGATTATGACAGAGTGAGTGTACATACTTGGCGATCAGATTCCGTAGATGAAATGGGAGAAGAGCAGCAATTAGGAGACAATGGGCAAGAGGGGAGAGATCAAGAAATAATTAGAGGAATAATTCATGGAAATGAAGAGATTGCAGCATTAGAGACATTGAGGCAAACAATACATGAAGAAAGGCGGTTAGAAGCAGAGGAACGTGCGAATTTGACAAGGCAAAATCATGAATTGAGGATGGAAAACATAAGGTTACAAAATAGGAGGTCAAGAAGCACTACAAGATCACGTTCAAGATCAGTTAGAGAAGAAATAAGACAAAATTTGCCTATAGAAAATGCTAATGAAGAAATTCGAGAGGGAATACAAAATCCAGGCGAAGAACGTCGCGAAGGAAAATAAGTATTGGAAGATCGTTATATTCAACGTGCTGAAATTCTTCAAAACGAACAGAATGATGGAATTCAAGGAAGTAGACGCCGCCAGGGGCGAAATAATCAAGATGGCGAAGAAAATCAGGAAGAATGAAGGAGAATTCTACATGAGAGAGAAATACAAAGAAATGAACGAGCAATTGAGGACGAAATTGAAAGACATTATGCTGAACAAACACATTTAGCTCGCGAGAGAGAAAGACTAAGGGCAGAAATGGAAGAACAAGAACTACAAGAAGCAATTCGACAGAATAACCATGATAATCGAGAAAGGAGGCGTGAGCGAAACCGCAATAATGCTAATATCAATGAAGAATATGATAGAATACAAAGGATAACTGAAAGGCGGCGAAGAGGAGAGAATGAAAGACGTGACGATGTGCGAATTAATGAAAGAATTGAAAGAGAAGATCGCAGAGAAAGACGAGAGGAAAGTGATGAACAAGAAAGTCAAAACAGAGATGAACGCAGGAGAAGAGAGGCGGAGTTGAAAAGACCAATGGATCCAAATTCTGGTATAAATGAACAAATTTTGAGAGAGTTAGCGGAAATGAGAGGAATGATAAATAATAACAAAGGAGGAGGTAAGAGACAATTGGATGAAGCCATAGAGGAAGCTGCGAAAACTCCATTCACACAAGAAGTACAATTAGGAGGAATACCCCCAAAATGCAATTTACCTGCGTTAACCAACATTTTTGATGGAACAACTTGTGCAGTTCAACACATCAAAGCTTATGTGAGATGTATGTTACAATGGGAGAACCATGATGCAATATTATGCAAATATTTCGCATCAAGTTCAACAGGAGAGGCGCTAAAATGGTTTGAAGGTTTGCCAAAGAATACTATAACATCTTTCAACCACTTGCAAGCTATACTTTTAGGAGCATATATAAGTAACAATTCCTCGCGACCTGGCATTGAAGATGTATTTGGGCTGAAGCAAAGGGTTGGCGAAAGTTTGAAGCACCTAACTGTGAGATGGAAGACAATGTGTAGTGATATGGCTGGTCGTGTGGATGAAAGATATCTCATTTTGTCATTCATCAATGCCATGTTTGCAACCAATCTGTTATACATTCAGATTTTCAGAATCAAAAATACAATCACAATGACTGAGTTGCGAGAACTACAGGAGGAGTATATTGCTCTTGAGGAAAAGCAAAATGAGATGGAATCATACCCCATTGCGAACACAAGTTCAAGAGCAGCGAATGCAAGATTATTACCCAAGTTAATAAATACAGTGGCGAGCACCTCGCAAGGGCAACAAGAGAGGGTAATGGGAGATGGACAGCAAAAGCTAGTAGCTATGGGGAGCCGTGATCAAGAAGAATTTGAGAGAGAGAGAAACTTCTATAGCCATGGTGGAAATAACAAAATCCAAAGACTCGATCAACCACAAGAAATGTATGGGGTTCATCAGCCACAAGAAACGTATGGAGGTCATCAGCCGCAAGGAACTTATGGAGGTCAGAGGCAAAATTTTCATAGAGGACAGCGAAATCCAAAGATAATATGGGAAGAAATCAAAATGCCACCTTTGAATGCTAGTGTGGAGAAGATATGGGAAGCTATAATCCTAATAGAAAACATACCTGCACCATGGAACATGGGGAGTGAACCACCTCCAAGCTACATGAGTAATGAATTTTGCTCTTATCATCATTTCCATGGACCTACAACAAATGACTGCAGAAATATAAAGAGAATCATTCTCAGAATGATAGATCAGGGAAAATTAAATCACTTTCTGGTAGGACAAACGCAAACTCAAGCATTACCACCTCCTCCAGATATTCGCAAGCCAAAAGAAAGAGAAACATTTGTGATTGAAGTTGGCGCAAAGGCAAAGAATCTGTTTTGTAACTCCATCGTACACTCATACAAGACGATTAAAGATTTTCACGATAACACTCTCAGTAGGGTTTTCGCAAGAGATGCCGATGATAGAGAAACAATGAACATTGCGAAGACATCACCACTGGAAGAATGGCAAAAGCAGACTATCTCTTTTACCGCGAAGAAGTACCCGAGGGTGGAGAAATGCATGACAACCCATTGGTGGTAAGATTGGAGATCAACCCAAAACCTAGCGAGGATGAAGATGATGAAGCTGAGAATTCTTGGGCAATCAACAGAATTTTGATTGATACGGGGAGTTCCGTGAACATCTTTTTTATCATACTTATAAAACTATGGGAGGGAAAGATGAAGATCTAATACCTTCAACGTACAAAATCTATGGTTTTAATGGTACTGCAAATAAGCCAAAAGGAGAAGTTCATATGCGAATTCCACTGAAAGGATTATCTTCTGAAATTTTATTTTGTGTAGTTGATGTGGAATCACCATACAACGCGTTGATCGGACGACCATGCTTACATGAGATCTTAGGTATGGCATCGACTTTCCATCAATGTATCAAATTCCCTCATCCCACTGGTGTTGGCATTATAAAGGGAGATTGGGTTGAAGGAAAGAAGTGTTATGAAGTTGATATTGGAAACACAACATCAAAACAGAAAGGTGAAAGATTAATGGTAGATGTAATAGAGCAAAGAGAGGAAGAAATGTTGCGAAACCAAAAAATGATGAAGATAGGAAGTGGCGAAGGTTTCGCAACAGACAAGAAAATGACAGGAAAATTCAAAAATGCAAAGGCAGAAAGTAGCAGAAGTAAGAGAATTAAAGAATAAATGTAGTTGTTGATTGTCAGAGAAAAAATGGGGAGGGAGACGAGAAATGTAAGTTGGGTTTTAAAAAAAAAAAAAAAAAATTCTTTCTTATGAATAACAGAGATGAGATTACGAAAGGAAGTTGATATGCAGAAGAAGGGAATATATTATGAAATATAAAGATACGATTGCGAAATTACAAAAGAATTTACATGCAAAAGAATCAACAAATTAATCAGACAGAGGCAAACCAACTATGGCGTACACCCTAGTTCGCGAAATCAAAATTTCGTAAGAGGCAAATGTAAGACCTAAAGTGCGTCATAGAAGGGGGTACCTATTGCATGGCTCGGGGAAAAGGTTACACCGCCCCGGAACCCGAGTCATGGAGAATTGGGGTCGATAAATCCCATCCGGGGAGATACTTTGGATTTTCAATCTAAGCTTAAGACTTAGATTGGACGACCGAGGGTCTTTTCTAAGGAGTCAACATTTGACCAAGGCGCCGAGGGTACGGTTGAGCCAAGAGTGCCTGGGGCATTTGAAGTGTCTCGGCCATTCTTGGCAAGTCTCGGCATATCTTTTCGGCCAGAAGAAAACTCCACTTAGGGTGCAGTCTCGTAACCATAAGCCCTATAGGCAAAAGGGATAAGAGGTTGCGAAAACAACTGGTTGTTTTTAAGACCGGATGGGGGGATCTAGCCTTGTATGGCAGAAGTACGCCTCCTTGAAGGGGCAACCAGGGGGATGATAAGGGTGGCACCCTCCATTAGGGAGCTGATAAGTGTCTTAAGACGCAAATGTCATGGGGCTTTATTTTCGCAAGAAAATTTAGGCTTGTCATATTTGTGCGACAATCCTGAAGAGGCAATAATACAAAAAATAAGATAAGACGAGATCAATGGGTCAGTACATGAAAATGTAAGGACGTCCTGCGATTTCGTCGCAAGACAACAATGTCATGGGGCTTTATTTTCGCAAGGATTTTTAGGCCTATCATATTGTCGCAACAAAACTATCCTGCAGAGGCAACAATACTAAAGAAATGATAAGGCAAGATCAAGGGGTCATAACATGAAAGTGTAAAGACGTCCTGCGATTTTGTCGCAATGACAAGAGGTGGCACAGTAAGACCTTTAACTAGGAAGGCAAAATAAGACCACATAAGAGAAAAAAAAATAATAAAAAAAAAAAAAAAAAAAAATTTTTTTTGAAGAAACCAAGATTTCCTTACTTGCGAAAATTCAACAGCAACAGTTGCGAGATTGAGGCATGAACATAACTTGCTTAATCTCTCATTTGAACACAAATAACAGAGGCAAGTATGGGAATGTATAGAATAAAAACATGTTATTTGTCTTCATATGATAGATTTACGCGCTCATAAAATGAAAGATTGATAATATATTGATTAACTGTATTGCAAAAAAGAATTGTTCTTTTAACATGTGCAGAAAGGAACAACAAAGGTAGAGCTAATATTTGAAGATCCAAGAATTTTGCAGCAAAAGATTACAAAAATAGAAAATTAAAAGAAGGAATGTACAGATATTACAAAAAGAGAAAGAAGAAAAAAGAATTATTTATTGTTCGATTCTTCCTCTTCATTTTCTTCGTCTTCATCAGACTCTTCTATCTCTTCATCTTCATATGCTTCCTCTTCTTCGCTAGCATCACTGTCAGAGATATCCAAAGAAGGCACATTCTCAGGGATTTCATCAAGGAGACAAGGGTATGAAGAATGAGGAATGTTGTTGTCATCACAGACTGTCTTAATAGTCTGATTGCGGAAGAGAACAACGTCATTTTTGAAATTCGCCACAGTAATTTGTAGTTGCTTCTTCAATTTGGAATATTTGTCATTTCGAAGAGAGAAATCCTTTGCGAGATGTTCTTTCTCAGATTCAAGTTCTTCAATTCTTTTGCGAAATCTCTGCTCAGCCTCTGCGAACATATGACAATGAATTAGTAACTTACGGGCAGTTTCATAAAAAATAAACAGTAAAATAAAGAAGAATAATTAACAACCTTCTTTATCAGAAATCATATCCCTAATCAAGGCCGTATGCTCATCTTGAAGTCTAACGTTAACACCTAAATTATTTCTGGCGTCATCTAGAACCTTCGCAGCCCAAGCGAATTCATCGTCACTGTTTATGAGAAGAAGGGAGCGAATTTGATTCTCTCTTTCGCTAAGTATAGCATTTTGGCGGATGGATTCATCCCGTTCAACTTGAACTTCAAGAAGAGTTTTTTTGAAATTTCGCTAATGCTTGGGCACTTTGACTAGCGATGCGATCTTTGTCATCTATAAGATCACTAATCTTCTTCCTTAAAGTATTAATTTTCTCTTTGGAACTTAGATACAGACGTTTAAGTTGGTTGGATAAACCCAAACTAGATCTATGATCAATTTCTAAGAGGCGAAATCTGGATTGAAGTTCGTTTAGAGGTAGAGATTTAATCTTGTTATTTGAAAAACTATTTAAAGAATCGTTGAGGTGAACAAGAAGAGCATCATTATCCATAGGTTCAGGAAATGAGTGAAGAAGAATGGCTTCATCAGAAAGGTTATAAACGTCTACGAAAATGATAAGTCAGATAAGGAAAGGTAATGAGAGAACGAAACAAAGGAAAAGGGAAGAGTCTCATACCATAAAGTTGTTGATTGGCGCTTTGAAGACTAGATATCTTATTCTTCTGAGTGGAAGAATCAACTTCCAGTTGTTTGGTCTTCTCGCGAAGAATAGCAGTTTCACTTTCAAATTCTTCATTTCTCTTGCGAAGAGCAACAACTTGATTTCAGTTCTTCATTCTTCTTGCGAAGTTGAAGATTCTTCTTTTCAAGAATCTGCGCCTTTTCTCAAGATCCGAGGCAACAAACAAAGGAAGCTCTCCCAGACTACAAAGGAAAGTAAAGAAATTATCAAGATATGACTTAAAATCGAAATTATGAAGAAATAAGGGAATAAAGACGTACCAAGATACCAAGTGCATTTAGGAAGCTGGAAGTCACTGATCTGGAGACCCCATGAAGAGAATCATCACCCTCTAGTAAAGGAGCATCACAGATACTTGCGATAGCTTCGCATGTACTAGAAAGACGATCATCTCCAATTTCTTGCATGGGGTCAGAGAAGATGCTAGACAGTTGCGCCATAGAAGATTCAGTTGGAGGATTCTCCTTTGCGAGAGAGATATCAACATCATCATTATCTTCATCGGATCTTTCATTTGGATTGAGGACTTGAAGGAGAAGAGGAATGGATCTTTCGTTTCTTAGAAGGTGGGACAGTAGATTTCTCCTTGCGAAGAGAACCTTTACCTTTACCTTTGGTCTTCTTAGGATTTTCTTCCTCTCCAGCGATCTCAGCACCAAACTTCGCACACGAATGAAGATAAGAAACAGGGGCAACAATATTGTTAAAAATAATAAAGAAAAGTATTTCTTACTTCATCCGTGATCGAACGGAGTGCTGCTAGGGTACTATCCTTAGCATTCCTTTTATAACTCCTCCTCAACTTGATAATCTGAAAGTTTCGCAAGGTTAGTAGGTATAAAAATGAGAGAAGATTTCAAATTGAGCGAAATTTAGAAAGCATACCTCTTTTGCTTTCTGAGGTCAATTAAATACCCAAGGCTGATAATTGGCGAGATTCGCAGGGAGCACATTTGAACCTGAAATATAAGGTCCATTCAAAAGTAGTGGAAAGACGCACCATTTGTCGTCTTTGGAATGGCGAGGAACATTGTTCTTGCCAGAATGCCAATCGATATCCCGCATAAGTATTTTGTCGTGGGGATATTTTCTATTCTCTTCAAACGTGCACCCAATGAGTTCTATCGTTCTTCATATTTATTATTTCATAGTTTTCAAAGAAACTCTCTCTCGAATACTTTTTTGCGAATATCTCTAAGTCCGCAAATTTAGGATCTCGACTTCATTGGGGTAAAGAGATCCCTTACCAGCACCACGGTTGGCGAACTCAAGCATTAAGCGGATACAATCTCCGCTTAATTGATAGATGGCTCGCGAGAATTTCACATGAGCAAGAATTTCATAAAACAAGGGAAGATCAGGGTTGTATAGAGGAATGGGAAGACCAACGAGAATCTGACCTAGCGAAATTATGATTTTTGATCATCACAATGATGATCAAGTGTGATTTGGCGAGAGAGAATGGATTTAGATTCTTGATTGGGAATAGTGGATAATGTGAAACCTCTCTCTAGCAAATCTTTTTGAACGTCTTCCAAAAGATGTTCATATCTACGATTAACCTGGAGGCATCTTTCAGAGTATGGGAATGAAGAGAAGATGAAAGATCAAAAGAAGTAAAAAGAAGGAGATTTACAGTAGCAGGAGCGGAAATTACGGAGAGATGAAGAAGAGAAATTGCAGAGAAAACAATAAAGAGAGTAAAAAAAAAAAGAGAGGAGTAAGAAAAATATATAGAGAGAGAAGGATTCTCGAAAAGGCAAACACATTTAATGCGAAGAGTAGACATGAACGGTTGAGAAAGGACGGTTGAAAAAGACGTGTCAAGAAATGAATGGAAAAAGGGATACGTGTAATAAATTTTGTATAAAAGTACGGAATCATGTCAAAACAGATGAGAATGAACAGTTGCGGCATTTTGAATAGATTAGTTCTCATGACATTCTCTCCTTCGCAGAGAAGACATGAGAAGAGGCAAGATGTAGGATCAGAATATCGCAACACCAACGCCCTTGCGAAATCCATAAACGACATATTGCGAAGATATCGCAGACGAGTAATATAAATGACGCAACGGATGACGACAGCCAGAACACGAGAAAGACGTGAAAACCTAGCGAGATTTAGGAGTGTTGCGAGGTTTTACATTTGTACACTTGCGAGAATGTCGCAAGTCAGATCCGAAAATAAGGGATAACTTAGTTGTCATCCATTATGTAATGTCCTATATAAAGAGCCGAATAGGCTTATGAAGTGGGGGGATCTTTTTAGAGAGTGGAGAGAAATTTTAGAGGAGAGAGAAAGTTTAGAGTTGTAATAACATTCTTGATTTCACTTCCTTCTTGTAAAATTTCTAACTCAATTAATAAAAAGATTGGTTATTGATCTTAAATATGTGTTAGATATTATGAATTCCTGTGAGGTGTGTATTGTAGGATTTCCAATTACACACATCATATACAAAGGCTGGTCATGTCACAAACGAGGAGGGGGTAAATTAGGGTTTTTGTATGGCGGTCTACAACAACATGTGGGTATCAGCCTACTCACATAGAAAGAGAATGGTCCGTCATGAGGATTCAGCTGTATATATATGATAGACTCAACTGAGATTTAAGTGAATGTGTTGATCCACTCTACTTATTGTTATCTCACCGAATGGAGATTAGGATTTTACAAAGCTACAAATAGACAGATGATCAGTCATTCTAAACACAATAGAATATCTAGAACAGAACAACGTAGCAAGTTCTCTGCAATATGGTATACACATTTTTGTGTCTAATTTGTCTCAATTCTATATTTTGTACTTATTATGGTGTTATATGTGTGTAAGTGTTTTCTAGAAAGAAACATTGTTGGAAAAAGCGGATCGAAAAATTACTTAAGGCACCCATAGACAAGTGATAAACCCCCATCTTGGATAGGGGCGCCACATTTTTTTCTACAAATTTTTGGCGGGAAACCAGTTTTGAAAATGTTGTCACAACATGAATTTCTGAAGAGAGGAGTTTTAATAGATTTTTTGGTTGTTTTGGATTGATATCGAGTTGTTTAGATGAAACAAGGATGATAAGTCTTTTGGTTTCGTCAAAAAATGAAGAATTCTGGCAAATATGATGAAACATGGAAGTATGTTACGTATGAGATATTCACGGGAGTTGGTGTGTTGGCGTGTATCTCCAGCGCGTTTAACGTCATATAAAACGTATACACAACCAGTTCAAGTATGATTGAGTGAGTTTTGACAGCAGTAGACACAGTCGCATGAAGAAAAAAAAAAGAACGAAAATATTCTTGAGTTAAAACATTTATTGTGGAAAAATCTGGGAGTTTGCTACGAGATTTGATGGTCATGTTGGGTATATATAGGGTGCTGGGGAGTCAGAGAAGCCATATGAAGAGTTGAGAGAGAACACAGAGTAAGAATCAGAGTTGCAGAGAATTTTTTCTGCTGTTGCAGAAGAAGAATATCAAGAACATTTAGCTGCTGAAGACCGTCGTTTTTGAACCGTTGCCTTTACTTATAGAAATGATAGTCGCTTCTGCAACACTTCTTATTATTTCGTCTGTAACAGTGGGTTTGCAATGCTTATATGCGTTGCAAATTCTCGATTATATTTATTTTCTCTCTTTTTCATAATTTGTAAATACTTTGAGCCATGAATACATATTTTGAATGTGTCTCCAACATGAAGATCTAAACCCCATTGCTGAGGCGACAGAGGAAGCTATATTGGTATTTTTTTAATTTAATTTGTGCAATTATTTTATGATTATTTTCTTGGATTTCAAGATTTCAAGATTTTTTAACAGAGGAATGCTTGGGGTTAAAAAATTGATTTCAAGATTTTTATCAAGCAACTGTGATTTCTATTGATGGTATATGCTTAGCCAAGGGTTTTTGAATTAAATTGATCACTTTGAAAATTGGTAAATAGTGGCATCTTAGCCTAAGTATTCTTTTAGTTCCGATATCATCTTTGTCTAAGTTTTGCTTTTTTTAGTTTTAAAAATTAGGTCTAAAATAAACTTTTACGAGTCTGAGCAACAAACTTAAGGCCATACATGATGGTAAGGCCATTTCGCTTAGCTTTAGCTTAATGTAGTCAAGCAAAATGAGAGTGAAGGTGCACCTCACTATGGGACAGGGGCATTGCTTAGTTAATAGAGACGGAAACTTTCCGAGTCTTTTTCCCTCAAATTTTTTCCGCTAGATTTAGATAAATATTTGTTACAGATAAAAAATATTTAAAAGGAAAAAATGGAGATATAATAGAAAAAGAAAAGAGTTTTAATAAATCAAAAGAGCTAAAAAGAGAAATCTTAGATTTAAAAGAAAACTGCATACAAAAATGAAACTTAGTTTTCCTTGAGCAGTTTTTCTAACAATCATGGCTAAGCTTAAAAGAGGAACAAAACTATTCCACTCATTAGCGACCGGAAGCGAAATCGCCACACTAGTCAAGTGATGCACCATAGTTGGTCATACTTGAGTTATAGCCAAATGAAACATGCTGCATAGTGCTTGGCCAAACACCATGTTCTAGTTCCTGAGCTGATCTGGTTACGGTGAAATGGGATGGGATTCTAAACATTTAATGACAATCTCTATTATTGTATTGCTATTCATTATTAGGTCAAGCAATGTACTAGCATCCAACATAAAGAACAAAACTTTCACTTAAAGCTTTTCGGAGGAGGAAACTTCCAAAAAATGACCAAATCATCCAATCAAAGTCTGCCATTTGTACTTGGGCCCCCGACAATCCACGCACAACCACTTTGCAATCTGATATCCATAGGCAATTGGCGTTCAGTTATTGGCAAATACATAATCTCATCAATTTTAACGTTACAACCAAAGCTTATCACCACGCATATATAAATTAAAAACCAGTTTTCTACTCTGTTTTTTTTCTTTTCTTTTCTTTTTCTTTTCTTCTCTTCCATTTCTTCATAGACTTAATATACATAGAAACAGCTTTGCTGAAATCCGTTTTTGAAATTTCTCTCCGATGAACTCGCGCTCTGAAACAAATCTCAGGTTGGATTTTGACTTTGATCTTCATTTTGATACTTAGTTTTGGGGTGTTAGAGAATATATTTAATTATTTTTGAAATGAAATTTCTTGTATTGAAATAGGAACTTTTCTTAATTTGAATTTGAATTTTCATGGGGGGTACTAAGGAGATTTGGGTTTTGTTTAATTGCGTAAAATATGTAAGCTTTATTTTCTTTTGGATCTCCTTTTCCATTTGGAGTGTTAATGCAGAAAAGCTGGTAAATTTATTGGAGTTCTCTATTTTTTAGTTTCGTGTTCAATTTTTTTCATGCTAGATCTGTCTCACGTCATTTCAGTTGATAATTGAATTGCTTTTATTTTTTCTTGATGTTGGATCCATTGTGGGGCAATTTAGAACAATTTTTCTTATGACATTAGAGCCAAATTTGAGTCTTCTGATTACTTTACTGTGTCATTTAGAGATTGTAGTCGTGGTGGGCACATAGTAGTAGGTTTAGTTGTTCATGTTTGGTGGTTGTATTTGTGATGAATTGCCTGAATCTCTTTAAGTAGTTTGTCTGAATATGAATGCAATGGTTTATAACTTCACAAATAGGAATTGTGGGCCTATGGTCTGACACACAGAATAGAAAAAGCAAATTGAAATGAGGGAAATTTCGCAGAATTGTGAATCTGTCAAAGTTAATAGACTAAAGATTTCTTTAGAGTTAGGCGAGAGTATTCGGTTTGTTTTACGCTCTTGTTTACCTCTCTGAAATAGTTTGTAAGGATTCTATGATTGCCTTGGTACTTGAAATACTTTTTGATCTCTTTCAGTGAGTACTTGATATAGAGATGTTGACACTTAATTAAAATTATCTGTTGGTGGCACTTTGGTTTGACATGTAATTCAAAAGTTCATCGAAATTGCTTGCTTTTCTTTTCGAAGAAATAAGTGGGAAAAGTATTTGATGTTGATGCCTAGTAGCTGTTTAGAGTAATGAACTTTGCTGGAATTACTTGTCTTTGATGCCTATAATGCGTTTCTTAACTACACAATTTGAAACAACACTGTCTTAACTGCAACATTTTACGATTCCAAACTCTCAGGGACACATTTGTCAGATAGGCTGGGCATGTCGGAACCCCTGCTTCTTCAGCCTTCGGTTCCTTACCCTCTATCTGAATTGGACGTTAATGACAATGATGGGATGGAGCTTTTGTCGGCATCCTGGAATCAGGACTATGGATGCTTTGCTGCTGGGACAAGCCGCGGTTTTCGGATTTACAATTGTGACCCTTTCAAGGAAATTTTTAGAAGGGATTTGAAAAGTGGGGGATTTGGAATTGTTGAAATGTTGTTCCGCTGCAACATTCTGGCCCTCGTTGGTGGTGGATCTAATCCACAGTACCCTCCTAACAAAGTTATGATTTGGGATGATCACCAGAGCCGATGCATTGGTGAATTTTCGTTCAGATCTGATGTACGTGCAGTGAAACTTAGAAAGGAACACATCGTTGTGGCTCTTGAACATAAGATATATGTTTATGATTTTACGGATTTGAAGCTCCTTCATCAAATAGAGACATTTTCAAACCCAAGAGGGCTTTGTTGCCTTTCACACCATTCAAATACCTCTGTGTTAGCTTGCTTGGGTCTCCAGCGAGGGCAGGTTCGAATAGATCACTTTGGATTGAAGATGTCAAAATTGATTGATGCTCATGACTCTAGCTTGGCGTGCTTTACCTTAACTATGGATGGACTTCTTCTTGCTACTGCAAGTACAAAAGGCACTTTGGTTAGAATTTTCAACACAATGGATGGGACTCGCTTACAAGAGGTATAGTGATTTTACATGGAACCTGCATTATGTTCCTCGCTTTACTTGTGTACTTAAACTTTTAAAGTGAGCACGTTCCGGACGCTTTAGTTTTTACTTTACATGGTTATAACCTTCAGGTGATTTGGCATTTGTTGAAATAGTGTCCTTATTGTGGCAAAGCATGAGCTGTTGCTTCGTCCATATGGACTAGGTTAGCACCAGATGCTGAAGCTTTACTGTATATTTACTCCTCTAGAACATACTATCATAAAAGAGTCAAGATTATGGTTTGACCTTAGTACTAGTTAACGGTTTTTAAGCTGTGAATTGATAACAAAATAGATTTATTTAGTATCTCTATTGGTGGCATTGCTGTACTGCAAAGTGAATCTCTTGGATTCTACAATTTATATATTTTTTCCCATTGGTGTTTATGATTAAAATTGGGTAAAGGAAGACGGCTTCCAAAATGCATCGTGTCAGTGTGTTATTTCCAAACTATGTATTTTGATCAAGCCTTTAGAAAAATCTTTTTATAAACCAGCATAGATTTGTAACTATCATATTACTCAATGTCAAGTTGTCTTCCTGATGAAACAAGTTCTTTGGATTCTATCCTTTCTAAAGCCACTGATCAGTACATTTCAATTGCTTATCCAGTAGGGGTTGTGATCCTCGATTTCCTTTTAGCCTATATGCACGTAACCACTCTCTAACTATAAGACAATTTTCTTTAGCCCTTACTGGCATCCATTTCCATCCTGAAGAGTATTTTACGTAGACCACCTCATGGGTGGTCACAAAAACTTAATGCCGAAAGTCTTTTTCATATTCATGTAACTAGAGAGAATCGCAAGCCCAAATTTGAGTTCTACCTTGTTTGCAAATTATTAGTTGCAATCTTGAACACAGTGTGGCTTCAAATTTGCATATTAATGACGGTAAATTTGAACTCTTTACAGTCTCTGATGTTAGTTGCAGAATTCTGGACCATAAAATATGACTTCCATCTTTTTTTTCTTTCAAGAAAAAAAAAAATCTACTTCCAACTTGTGGTGTCTGATGTTTATGTTATAGCCACTGAAAATAAACTAGTTACATAATTATGGTTGCTCCCAGACCACGTGTTATTCTCAAACTCACTACTGCCCTGATATGCTAATGGTATAACACCTGTAACTAATTTATGTGCACTGCTTCCCTTAGTAGGTCCGCAGGGGGATGGACAGAGCAGAAATATACAGTATTGCACTCTCTCCAAATGTCCAGTGGTTGGCTGTCTCGAGTGACAAAGGCACAGTCCATATCTTCAGTCTCAGGGTCCGGGTGGTGGGGGAGGAATCATCTAACCATTACAGCACTGCTCAATCGCCTACTGTCCACCAGAATTTTTCAAATAATCTTCTATCCCCAAATACTGGTGGTAACCCTGGATCATCCCTTTCTTTTATGAAAGGTTAGTGAAATTTTTAGATGAAAGTTGCAGTTTCTAGGTTTCCCTGGTATTTTTCTAATCGTAAAATTGCTTCCACACGTCAACTCAGTACTTTCTGTTGGTTCTTTGTCAGGAATGTTACCAAAGTATTTTAGCTCAGAATGGTCATTTGCCCAGTTCTTTGTACCAGAAAACAACCGGTTTGTTGCAGCATTTGGGTCTCAGAACTCTGTCATGATCGTTGGCATGGATGGCAGGTGAAAACTACAAACCGACTGCTTACTTTGTATCTCTCTTTAAAGTATGATATTTGCTAAATGCAAAGTACCATCTAGTTGATTCTCTTACATTACTTTCAGCATTTGAACTAATACTTGTCACTATTGGGAATTCTATACCCAGTTTCTATAGGTGCACTTTTGACCCATTAAATGGAGGGGAGATGTCGCAGCAAGAGTACATCAGGTTTCTGAAAATTGACAATAGGCCAAAATCAGGAACCACTTGAACACCACAGAGAAAGTCAATTCCGGTTTTCTTCCTAATCTTCACCTTCCCATATGTAAATTATAACAGCAGACTGGTCGATGAAAATCATCACCCAAATGTTGCAGCATCTTATGGCTGCTAGTCTTTGTTTCTGCTCCGTTCGATATGGTTGCTGTTGTTTCCAAGCAGGTGATGCTCCAAATCCACCTCATGGTTTGATTGTGAATACCCCTTGATGGACTTACCGTTTTGTACATAAACTAATGTTTGGCTATTTAATGTTAAAATTGTGTGAACGTATGTCTTTACTATTATAGAGGCTTCTGAATGGCTTGTGTTCGGCAATTTCCCTCTGTAGCGTCTTTATCTACATCACCGTTCACATCTTACTTGGTCTAGGAAACTTCTTGTCAAAACAAATTTTTTTCTTCATGTGATTTCTGCTTAACATTTCCAGCAGTTGTAGATTCGAAAGTCTTTTAACAACATTAGCATGTAGCAAAGTTAAAACAGCATAACATAGGATAGGAGGGTTGGGAAAAAGATCCTTGATCCGACGACAGTCTTTACAGCTAAAGCAATATATATTCATACAGCTACCGATTATTATGAAACTCACAAAATTTGAGTCAGCCAAGCTGAGTAGACAGACATGAAAACACACGCAACTTTTTAACATTGTAAAAGCAAGGACTTCTTTCATTAGATATTCTTTATTGTGTATTTCATTCATGTCTTACAAAAGAAACTACCAGTGAGAGCAGTAAGACATCTGCTCTCATGCCATTAACAACTCCATAGACAGAAGAAATTGGAAGAGGAAGGGCATGTGATGATACAACGACATTATTGAGTTATATTGCTTGCAAACAGAAAATCAGAGCTTCGACTTAACAGTTTTATGATCATCAAAAGCAATCATCACTTTTCCAATGACTTTCCGGTCTTTGATTGCTGAGAATGCAAGGTTTGCCTGTGAAGAACATGATTAAAAACTTAAGTGAAAGTGTAAACCACATCAGGTGACAATACAACAAAAGTTTAAGTAGCAAAGCTTGGTATATTTTAGCCAAAACCCATCATGTATGATAGTAGGGTTATAGAATCTCGAGTAAACTCAACACTGTTGGCAAAAGCTTGCTTGATTAAGCATCAAATTAAGGCTAAGCAATTTAACATGGGTAAGAAAAACAATATGCAGTAAAGCCCATCTTACCTCTGATAGGCTGTATATATGAGAAACTTTGATGCTTATTAAACCCCTAGCTAGCCAGGAGAGAAGATCCTTGAGAGACTCTTCAAGGACATGTGGCCGGTGCATTTTGTAACTCCCCCAGTAGAGTCCATGTATTGTCCAATTCTGTACAGCCACAAATAAGATCAGATTGTTAAAACTAAGTAGTGGGACCCCCCCCCCCCAGCTCGACCTTTAACCGAACTCCCAAGTAATGACGGGACAGTAGCTTGCAATTTTAGAGTGTTGGACTTACGACTCCAACAAACCTTCATTTATTTGGCGCAAGCTTAAAAACTGATTGTGAGCCCTCTTTTCTTCCATGAAGAGGAAGGTAAACTAAGTCCAGCGTAAACCAAACTGATTTGGTGAACAATTGAGCTTTAAATTGATCGTATAGTCACATCTAGGCAGTACCTTAACAAGTGCAATATTTGCAGGAATAACGGGGACTTCTCCACTTGCAAATCCTATGACCAAGATGTGTGCCCCCCAGTTGAGTAGCTTCATGCTTTCTTTAGTAAGCTTCCCCCCGACTGGGTCGTATAGGACATCAACTCCTTTAAGTTTCCGGACCTTCAGAAACTCTTTTACACTTTCAATAACACTCCCATTGGACAAGTCAACAACATGATCAACACCGAGCGACTTGAGAGACTCCACCTTTTCAGCTCCCCTGAAACCCAAGAATATGCATTAAGCCTTGATCATATCTATACATGAAAAAATGATTAAGCAATGGAACTTGTGCAATAATACAAGTAGACGAGAATACCTAGCAACTGCAATAACAATTGCACCACAGACCTTCCCAATCTGTACAGCTGCAAGTCCAACACCACCAGCGGCACCAAGTACAAGCAACACCTGCACTTTTATCACCGTGGTTCAATATTTAGCACTATCCAGTAAGCAGCAGTTAGAAAGAATACTACTTGCTTGCCCCATGTTTGATCGCAATCAGAGAAACGACTTTCTAACAATTTCAAATTTTCAGGTTCAGTATCCGTAAAAATAATCAAGGCCATAACTGGTATAATAATTTCAGTATGCTCGAATCAAGTAATTGGGTGCATTATGATTTCTGTGGGTCTCAAATTCTCTCACCATACTAATCATTGTTTGCATTCACCTACCATATGACAGATTCAAGGCTTTGGATGCACGAGTGCCACAGATCGACGTTCGAATGTATTCCATTTCTAAACCAAGACCAATTTCTAACCAGTTTGATTCATTCAGCTGTGTAGGAGTCCATTTTTCTAATGTTCTAGTAAACATACAGTAACAAAACCTACAAGTAGTAATAAAATCTCTAGAGGAGAGTTACTGAATTACCTGACCAGGACTCAATTGCGCTCTATGAACAAGCCCTACATGTGAAGTCCCAAACGCAACAGGAAGTGCTCCAGCACTCACCAAATCACATCCATCAGGAACCAAAAACCTTCAAAATTTCCCAACAAATCATCAAATTTCTTTACACAAAAAAGCCAATACCTAAAGAGAGATTTTTTAATGAAATTGATATTACTTACAAATCATTTTGATCGCAAACAAGAAACTGAGCAAAAGAACCAAGACTGATGAAAGAACAAACCCTATCTCCAATTTTGAACTTTGTAACTTCATTTCCAACAGAAACGACTACCCCGGAAAAATCAGAACCAGGAATGAACGGGAGATCGAATTTTTCTTGATATTTTCCTAATATTTGAAGGTAATTAGCGTAGTTTAAGCTAGTAGATTTCACTCTTACTCTAATGGAGGTAGGGGAATTCAATTCAGGGATTGGTTGAACTGTTGAGACTGTTATTGCTGAATTTTGAGATATCGGAATCGTTGGATCACCGAGTTTTCTGCAAACTAGGGCTTCCATTTGATCACTGAGTAAAATGAAACAGACGAAAAAGAGATAGAACAGACAGACAAATGATGATGAGAAAATGATCTCTTTTTGTCCGAAACCCAATAAAAATAAATAAAACGGATAGGATTGATACGTCATCAATTATTATGAGTAATGCTTGATCCACGGCGATTGAAATCCCGTGGATTTCACCGCGTCAAACAAAAACTGTGGGTCAAAAAAAAAAAAAAAAAAAAAAAAAATTCAATTGATCAGCTATGAGGATCGGGCGATACTGAGTCGGATCGGTTTGGAAATTTTTCGCGTTTCTTTTGTTTCGAAATCACGATGCTTTCTTGTTTTCTTCTTTTATTTTGATTGAATGATTATGAATCTATCAATCTAATTTTATATATGTTTCAAAGTTTCCATGGTTTTCTTATATAGGACAGGTTTCTTTTCAGATCTCTAGCATACCACATTTGTTTTCTTCTTTTTTTATAAATTATTTTGAACATTTGATCTGTTTTAGCATTCTAATGGATTTCTAATTTTCCTAGCAGGGTCTCTTCCTAATTCACCATGGGAGGCATCCATTTTTGGACTTTTGTTTTGCTTAATCTCAATCTGTCAACTATATTTTTGCAGCCAAAAGCAGATTTGTCTTCATCTCCGATAGCAGTTTTGCAGGCCATCAATCAAAGAATGGTTTTTATCAGTATGATCCAGTATTGCAGTTTAGATCATGTATATGATTACAATGTTGAAGGTGGGTTTAACTTCAACGATTCAAACAGGGCGTTTCGAGTTCTACAGATCCAGAATTTGAATTTGGAAATCTCAAAATTTCCCCCTAATGGTCAGCGTAATTTACGGGTTGCTGATTATATGCCGAATGCAATGGTTTGACTACAATCAACACCACAATAAGAATTGCTATATTTTCTATTCGGGATATATCCTTTCCTCATTTATCTGTCAATAGTTATAACAATATAACTATTTATAGTTACAATTTATTCGCTTATCATCTATATAACAAAAGGCGAACAACCATTCCTCTTATATTACTCTCTTCTGAATACTCTATCAGAGCTTTCCAATCTAAAGCAATGGCTTCCAGTTCAAATACCCAGGTTTCTATCATCACTTCTCAGATGAATGAAACTCGTATTCGTGATATCAACAATAGGAATCTAAGGAAAGTTGTTGGTTCAGTAAGAGCTATTTCAACTGCAAAAGAAGAATGGAAAAATACTTTAATTGGCAAGCTGCATTCAAAGGATCCAGTTGAAACAGACACAGTAAGGAAAGAAGTCAGTGTTCTATGGAAGCAATATCGAATTCAAAACATGAGAGGTTTGGATAGAAATATCTACCTTTTTAAGTTTACTTCAATGGAAATAGTTGAAGCAATTCTAAAGAAAGGCCCTTGGAATGTTCAAAAGAGTCTTCTTGCTCTTGTTAAATATAATCCTTCTATTGTTGTTCAGGATCATGATTTCTCTCATCAGGAATGGAATGTTATTTTCAAAAACATTCTACTAGAACATCATGTTGTCCCGGTGATTGATGAAGCATTGGTAGAATTGGGTCAAAAAATTTGGACTAAACCAGAGAACTGCCGTCCAGATTTTGGTTCAATGATAACTGCAAGAGTGAAGATTGATCTTAAAAAGCCTATGTACAGGGGAGGATGGTGGAATACTGCAGCTGGAGGTGTCACATGGGTTCGGTAGCACTGGGAAAGGCAACCACATCTTCTTTGTAATCACTGTTTCACTATTGAGCATAAGGATGATGAATGTGAAAATACAGCTTTAGACCTGAAAATCAGAAGATACACTAATGAGGAATATGTCACTTACTATCATAATCTAGCAAGACATTATGGAGTGGAAATTATTGCATATCTGGATCAATTACTACACCAGATCTGTGAAGCAAGTAAAAGACAATTGGAGGAGAAAGAAAAGGTTGAGAAGCTAGAAGAAGCAAGAAAAGCTAAGAGAACAAGAAGTGAAATTTTTGAAGGAGCTAATAGCAGCATTGGTTACAATACTGGATCATCTGATAAAATGGATAATTTTGATGGCATGGAGCATGACTTGGCTGAGGAAGGAGAAATCCTTGCAAAAGAGAACTCTCATGGCATGGTGGAGGCCACTCAACATCACGGTAAACTTTTCTATAAACTCAAATTTTTTATACTTGTGTTATTATAAGGTTTTTGGTATATACTTAAAAATGAAAATTTTATCTTGGAATGTTCAAGGAATAGCAAAAAAATTTACTAAAGACCAACTATTTTTTTCTAGTAAAGAAACAATCTCGATTTTCTTTTTCTTATAGAAACAAAGTTGATAGAGATATAATGAATTCTTTTCTTTGTTTGTTTCTCTTGTTGAAATCGAGCCAATGTCACATGAGAAATTACGGGTTACCACAATTATGTTACCATTGATAGGGTTGGCTTGGCTTGGGGGTTTAATTCTTAGTGATTAGATAAAACAATCTATTTGTGGTATTGAAGTTTCACGATTTTCTTTTTTCTTATAGAAACAAAAGTTGATAGAGATATAATGCAACCAAAAAATTCTTTACATTTTGTCAGTTATTGTTTAGAGCACACCTCGTCTGTTACCATTGATAGGGTTGGCTTTATAGAAACAAAAGTTGATAGAGATGGGGTTTTAATTCTTATGTTTAATTCTTGGAAAGATGGATTGCACTGTGAGATTCAACATATATCTAATAATGTGATTCATGCTATTACTAGAATAGACCGTAGCCAACCAGAAGTTCTTATATCTTTCATGTATGGCTCCACTTATTTTGCCAATAAGAAAGAGCAATGGGATTTTATGATGAAGATAAGTGAGAACATTATGCAACCATGGCTATTTGTAGGAGATTTGAATGTTCATCTGCATAATATTTCTGAGGCTTCTAAATTCTCTACTGAAGATAGGTATGTGCAGGAGAAAATGAATTTTTGTGGTCTTATAGACACTGGCTATATTGGTAAGAACTATACTTGGACTAGCAATAGTTTAGGTACTGGTGACAGGAAATCTAGAATTGACATGGCTTTAGGAAATAACTATTGGTTTCATTGTTATCCTCATGCCAAACTTTATCACTTAGTTCAAGCGGGTTCCGATCATTGTCCTGTAATGCTTGTTCCTAAAGATTTCACTAGTAATTCTTGGAGACCTTTTAAATTTTTTGCTATGTGGATGAAACATATTGGATTTAGAAACCAACTTCAGATTGCTTGGAATGTCAATGTTAATGGCTCCGCTGCTTTTAATCTGACCAACAAACAACAAAGAACTAGGAAAATATTGTCTCATTGGAATAAAATTGAGTTTGGAGATATTGATAGAAATATCAATAATTTACAAACTCAACTGGAAAATGCTCAAAATGATTCTTCTAATGTTTCTCAGCATGATAACATTGTAGCCCTTACCAAGAAACTTGATGATTGGTTTAATATCAAGGAAGAGTTCTATAAGCAAAAATCAGGTGATTCTTTCATTACCGAAATGGATCATAATACTGCTTATTTTCACACATTAGCTAATAGGAGAATGTGTGTGAAAAATATTGATTGTCTTTGTGATGCTAATGGTGTTTGGTTTAGTGATTATAAAGATATGGCTAATTTGCTAGTGGATCATTTTGCTCAGGTAAGTAAAGCTACTAAACCAGTTTTTACTGATATTACCTTTGATATTATACCTACCATTATTACTAATCAATACAATTCTTTTTTGAAGAGAATTCCTAATAGTGATGAAATCCACCAAGTTATCAAACATATGAGTGCTTGGAGTTCTCCTGGACCTGATGGGTTTCAGGCAGGTTTTTATCAACACAATTGGGATATTGTTGGTAAGGACATTACCATTGATGTCCAATTTTTTTTTGAAACTGGTTATATGCCTAAGGAGTTTAACAAAACCTATATTAGTTTTATTCCCAAAACTGATAATGCTAAGAAACCTGTGGATTTTAGACCTATAGGATTATGTAATACAGTTTATAAAGTTATATCTAAACTCATTGCTGAAAGAATCAAACCTTTTTTAAGGCATCTTATATCCCCCTATCAGGCTGCTTTTGTTCCAGGAAGAGATATTCATGACAACATTATTGTTGCACATGAAATGATACATACTATGAAGCATAAAGAGGGTCATAGTGGAACCATGGCTTTAAAACTTGATCTTTCTAAGGCCTTTGATAGAGTTGAATGGCCCTTTCTATTAAGTATTCTCAGACAGTTTGGTTTTGATGCTAGTTTTTGTGGTTATATTAAGCAATGCATATCTACAACTAATATCTCTGTGTTACTCAATGGTTCTCCCACTAAAAGTTTTTCTCCAACTAGAGGTCTTAGACAGGGTGATCCTCTTTCACCCTATCTTTTCATTCTCTGTATGGAATTCTTATCTAGGTTGCTTTTAAATGCTGAAATTAACCACTTAATTTCAGGTGTTAAAGCAGCTAGAAAAGCTCCAGGTATTACTCATCTTATGTTTGCTGATGACATTTTAATTTTTACTAAGGCTGATATGCACAACATAGAGGGTATCATGGGTGTTATTGACTATTTTAGTAATGTTTCAGGTCAGATGCTCAACCTAGAAAAGTCTAGTGTTTACTTTAGTCACAACATCAGTCCTAGTTTTAGAGAAATTCTAGCCAGAGAACTTAAGATGACTGAGATGAAGGATTCTGATAAATACCTTGGTGTTTCTTTGTTAATAGAAAGAGACAAAACTAAAGCTTTCAAACCTCTTATTCAATCCTTTGGCACTAGGCTAAAGACTTGGAAAGGCAAGACTATGAACCATTCAGCTAGAACTACTATGGTTAAGCATGTCTTAAATGCTTTACCAACCTATCAAATGGGTTGTTTTAAGATTCCTAAAACTATGATAGACCAAATGGATTCTATTCAGAAACACTTTTGGTGGGGGCACAACAATAATAAGGGGCTTTGTATGATAGGTTGGAATAAACTAGAAATTCCAAAATCTCTAGGAGGCCTTGGTTTTAGGAATCTTGAACATTTTAATACTGCTTTGTTAACTAAGGTAGCTTGGAAAGCCTGTAATGATGATAACTCCTTATGCATGCAGATTATAAAAGCCAAGTATGGTAAGAATGGTAGTTTACTTCATCTTGATAAATTAAAAGAGGATTGTTCCTGGCTTTGGAGGAGTATCTATTCTGGTATTGAGGTTGTGCAACAACATTCCAAGTGGATTGTTCAATGTGGCAAAAAAATTAAAATTTGGCTAGATAATTGGATTATTGGTCTACATAGTCCACCTGTTCCAATTGTGGGACTTTCTAGTCTGGATTCTATTAATTTTGTTTGTGATTTGTTTCTTCCTGGTACTAAAAGCTGGAATGAGCAACTTATTCGTTCTATTTTTGATCAAGAAACCTCAGTTGCTATTCTTAGTCTTTATGTTCCTGATACAGGTGAGGATTATCTAATCTGGACACCTGATAGAAGAGGTAAGTTTTCTGTGAAGAGTGCATATAATACACTCTTCTGTGCTAGTCAGTCAACAATGCTATCATTGGTGATTATATTCCAGAGATGTCTGGAAAAATCATGGCGAGACTAAAACACCACATAGAGTTCGGTTATTCATTTGGAAATGCTTGAAAGATATTGTGCCTGTTAAAGGTAAACTTGTGTCTTATAACTCTGACATTGAACCAAATTGCAGTCTTTGTAACAACAATACTGAGACTCTTAGTCATCTCCTTGTGGAATGTTCTTATGCTAGAGCTATTTGGTCAGCTTTAAATGTGCAGATTTCTGATATTATTCAAAATTTTGAGTCCTTGCAAGATTGGATTATTTCTTGGTTTTATACTGATATTCATAACAACTCTGCTGCTATGTCAGAATCTCTTGTGTTTAGGTTTATGTGTGCAGTGTGGTACATATGGAAGGACAGATGCAGTTGGATCTTCCAGGATATAAAACCTAATATGAACAGTACTATATCAAGAATTCATAATCTAGTTAAAATTTGTGAAAGAACTACTGTTAACACAAGTGGCACTAGAAACAGAATTTTACTCCCTAAGATTTGGTTTCCACACTGAAATAGGCTACACAAAAGTTAATATTGATGCATCTTATGATTATGAAACAAGAAAAGGCAGTATTGGTCTAATTGTGCGTGATCATGCAGGGTATTCATTAGCAGTACAAGGATATAATCTGGAGGAGGAAATGGAAGCTGAAGTTGGAGCCGAACATTTTGAGTGCAAAGCTCTTGTTAAAGCTGTGGAATGGATAGAGAATAATGGTTTTAATAAAGCAATCATTGAGACTGACTGTCAAAATCTGGTGATTTCAATCCATAGTGAAGATCCTCAAGTGCATTGGATTAATCAACATTTATGTCTTTCAGTTAGAAACAAGTTCTTAAACAATGAATTTTTATTTTGCAAACTAGTTAATAGGCTAAGTAATAATGTGGCTCATGAGTTAGCTAGAAAGGCTAGAATTGAAGCTAATAGTTTCTCTTATGTTTTAAATTATCCTCTCGATATTGTTAAATGGATTGAGGAGACCTTGTAATACATGGAAGGAACTGATTCAATAAATTTCTCTTTAGTATCAAAAAAAAAGAAAAAAATTGTGGGTCCCACAGATGAAAAAGAACCGGCCCCCTATAGTTACACTGCCTGCCCCTGACCAAACTCAGACCCATCACCATTTTGCGTTTGTTTTCGGACACCAGCCGACACAGCTCAGAGTTCTGTCGAGTTCTGATACAGCTCTGAAGGCATTTCCAAACCAAACAGCTTCTGTTTTTGAAAAAATGGCGTTTCAAGATAGAATCAATCTAATGGCACGAGAGTTCGGGGTTCTCTAAACAACAAGAAACGACCCATCTAAATGAGGCAAGCCTTTTGTATTGATGACCTGCAAATATGAATTGTTTTAAATCCTACTTGTATGAATACGAGTATAATGAAGATTTCTTAAAAGTTGAATTCCTGCTGTTGATGCTTATCCTACCCCAAGTTTCAGAATACTGTAAACAACTTAGAACAAGAACTGACTTTTAAATATAATCACTGCACAGGAAAAAGAGTGGCTACTATTGGAATTGTACGTGTACGAGACACGTGAAGCGAAGAACAAGTCAGTAACAAACCTTGCTAGTAAATCTCTAGATAAGTTTAACCTAGTCAACACAATTAGTTTGTTCTAGGTTTACTGATTTATGTTGATCCTATTATTCTATAAATAGGAATCACTTGTGTACATGTAAAACTATCTCAGTCATTACTGATGATCATAATATCATTCCCCCTATGGGGTTTTGTCAGTGGACGTAGGCGTTAGTGCCGAACCACTTTAATCTCTTGTGTCTTTCTTTTATCTAATCCTAACTCTTATCATAAATCTAATATGGTATCAGAGCAGGAAAAGATCATTTTTTTTTCCTGATCAAAATTGCTTCCGCTTTTTATTTCTTAATTTGTTTTAGATCCTATTCATGCTAGTACAATGTTCTTCTCATGAACTAACAGGTATTAGTTTTTTCGGTCTTCTTTATCAAATTTTATTGATATCTAATCACTTCATCAGTTATCTTTGTTTTCTGATTCTATCTTCCCATCCTTATCTTCCTTAGGTCCTAAAGGAGCTTAATGGATTTGCAAACAACGTGCATGCTCTGTTTTGGGGCACGCACTTTGTCATTTGTTTTAAGCACCGATCTTTGTTTAGTGGTGTCTCGTGTTTAATCACCTAAATCATTTCTAGTCAATCTTTTTTTTATGCAGCAAAGATGTTGCATCATGATTTACTATTTTTGTTCTTTTTTGGTCAAGAACAGTCAATTTAGATCCGAATATCTCGTTCCATTTTCGGATATCTCAAAACTTCAGAAACTATTCCCATAATATTTTGCTTCACTGTCGCAGTTTGTGCGAATTTTTTGGTCTATTTTTCAATTGCTGTTGAACATTGTACGTAGTCTTTGGCTATGTTATCTCTTTAAACACAAATATTATCTCAAGCCAACTTCAGCTTCTCCTTATATTTTGGCTTTCGTTATCTAATGCCTTTGTTGATCCGTTAAAAGGTGTAACTTCGAAGCCATATTTTCTTAATGATGCCATATTGGTCTGTGTTGTCAAGTTCTAATCTCGAATCAAGCTTCAGTATTCCTGCATCGATGGTAAGTACTGAAGGTTACTATTAATCCTCATCTAAGTTTTTCGGCTAAGAATCAATTTTTAACAACTAAGATAAGGAAGTGAAGCTCGTTTTCTTCCTGTTTTGTTATTTCTGTAGAGAGCTTTGGTTAGTTTGATAAGCCATCAACTTATGGCAAACTAATTTAAAATCTTATAGTGGATGTTTATTCACCACTCATTATTATTCTGGGCAGTTTTATTTTTGACTGTTCATCACATATAGCTATACTGTGATTTGTTTCACCAACTGTACTCACCATTATTTGTTTTGATCAACAATTTTTTGAATAACAGATCTCTTTTGTTGTTCTCTCAATCTAATATCTATTGTTGTTGGTTCATTATGATTTCCTTGAATCAGCAATTTCATTTTCGTCCATGTTTTGGATTTTTCAGATCAAACATATCATCGTTTCTTTGGGTATTACTCCAAAGTCAATTTTAAGAACAATTCATTTTTGCGTTCTTATCATTTTAATATATTTACGATCAAGTTTCCAGAAAGTTTCTTGCTACTCTAGAAAACAAGTATGGTTGATTCTTTTTATCGTGTTTTCTTTCTCCTAAACAGTCCAGTCCGTTGATTTTCATGGACTCGGATAAAATTTCAATTTTAATTCCTCGTGACAGCTAAAAATAGCTTTTCAATTGATTCTCATGGGAATGTTTGTTTTTCGAATCAAGCCCATCCAATCCATTATTGTTCTCAAATTTTTTAAGTAACTACTGTGGAGTTCTGTTGCCTGCATTGTCTATGTCACATCATCTGGACAATGATGAATGGTGGAGTTAAAGGCTTCTGCTACAATCAAGGTCCGTTAAGATCAAGGTCCGTTAAGTCAAGTTATCATACACCAGTGGTGCTGTGGCATCTCAAGTAACTACTCTGATGATGTGCAAGTTATAGAGTGAAGAACGTATAAATGAAGAAAAGAAGATCAAGATTGCTTCGCATTCATCTACTTCAACACTTCAACAACAGTTCAAGTTGAACATTTCAATTATCTCCATGTCCAACTTGAGGGGGGTATTGGAATATTGTACGTGTACGAGACACGTGAAGTGAAGAACAAGTCAGTAACAAACCTTGCTAGTAAATCTCTAGATAAGTTTAACCTAGTCAACACAATTAGTTTGTTCTAGGTTTACTGATTTATGTTGATCCTATTATTCTATAAATAGGAATCACTTGTGTACATGTAAAACTATCTCAGTCATTACCGATGATCATAATATCATTCCCCCTATGGGGTTTTGTCAGTGGACGTAGGCGTTAGTGCCGAACCACTTTAATCTCTTGTGTCTTTCTGTTATGGTCCAACACCAAACACAAGAGATATCAGACCAGAAAACTTAGAAAACCAGGATAAAACCCTTTGAGTTGGGGGTTAGCCACCTCTATGAAGAAGATTAAGAGAAAAGTTTAGAAAAGGGTTTGTTTTTATTGATTGATAATCGAATACTAAGTTGGCCAGGCTATATATAGCTTCAAAGTCGTGCATAATAAGTAAATAACTTAGAGTTTAAATAACTCTTAAACTGCTAGCTAAACAAGGAAATAAACTAACTAAATATAGGAGTTCTTAATAAGGAAATCAGTTAGGGTACGTGGAGTTGGTGTCACAACATCCTTCCCTCATGGAAAACAGACTTGTCCTCAAGGCTGAAAGTCTGGAAATCGCGCAATGAGATCATCAGCATCCTCCCAAGTGGCTTCATCTTCAGGATGATTTTTCCAGTGTACCAACCATTGTGTTCCTGCAGTACGCCCTTTCTTATACATTCTTCGCTGTAAGATTGCAGATGGTTCCCATTTATCATAATCTATGATGTCAGGTAAAACAGCAACTGTATTAACAGTTACGCCCAATTTCTTTTTCAACTGAGAAACGTGAAAAACAGGATGAATGCGACTTATTGCAGGGAGCTCCAGTTTGTAAGCCACACTCCCAATTTTCTCAGTAACACGGAAAGGACCATAAAAACGAGGAGAGAGCTTCGAAAAAGACTTAGTAGCCAAAGTGGTTTGCCGGTATGGTTGCAGTCGCAAATAAACCCAATCATTAACCTGAAAAGACCTCTCAGTTCGATGAGAATCAACATATTTCTTCATCCGAGATTGAGCATCCAACAAGTGGGATTTTAAAAGCTTAAGAGTATGATCCCTTGCTTGTAGATTCAGATCAACATCATGCACTGGCGTAGAACTAGGCAAATAGGATAAGATAGTTGGAGGGGATCGGCTATATAAAGCTTCAAAAGGAGTCATTTGAATGGCAGTATGAAAACTTGTATTATACCACCATTCGGCCCACAGCAACCATTTAAACCAATCTTTTGGTTTCATACCATCAAAACAACGTAAATAGCATTCCAAGGTTCGATTAGTAACCTCAGTTTGGCCATCTGATTGCGGATGATAAGCTGAGCTGTGACATAGTTGGGTACCTTGTAAAGAAAAATAGGATGTCCAAAAAGTACTCATGAAAATCGCATCCCTGTCGGTAACGATACTCCTAGGCATTCCATGGAGATGAACTATTTCTCTTATAAACACTTCTGCAACTGTGCTGGCAGAATATGGATGAGACAAAGCAAGAAAATGAGCATACTTGGACAGGCGATCCACCACAACTAAGATTGAACTCTTCCTCTCAGATAATGGAAATCCATCAATGAAATCCATTGAAATATCAAGCCAAACATCAGCAGGGATAGGCAGAGGACTTAGCAACCCAGGGGGAGAAACAGATTCAGTTTTATTACGCTGGCATATGTCACAATGATCAATGAACTCCTTAAGTGAATGTTTCATTCCTTTCCAATAAATTTTTTGTTGAAGTCTCTTGAGGGTCCGTAAATAACCTGAATGACCCCCCATAGGAGTTGAATGAAATTCCTCAAGTAACTTGGAACACCATGAAGAAGAAGGAATAACCACAATGCGCTGCTTATATCTTAAAGCGCCATCTGCATAAGTGTAATGACGCTTGAAGCCAGGGTTAGTCTTCAAATTTTCAATGAGCGATGCATAATCGTTATCCTGATGACACTCTGCAATAATATCATGCACACCAGAAAGGACAGGTGTAGAAAGTAAAGCAAGTTGAGGACCGGATAAACGAGACAAGGCATCTGCAGCAATATTTTCCTTGCCCTTGCGAAAGATAATCTGGTAATCATATCCTAATAACTTGGATAACCATTTTTGTTGTTCCATAGATGAAAGTTTTTGATCCAAGAAATATTTCAAACTCCTATGATCTGTATAGATCTTGAAGTGCCTTCCCATTAAATAAGGTCGCCACTTTTGAACAGCAGACACAATTGCCAACATTTCTTTATCATAGATGGAAAGATTTAAGTTCTTACCAGACAATGGTTTGCTATAATAAGCAATGGGTCTCTGAGATTGCATTAATACAACACCTAAGCCTCCACCAGAAGCATCACACTCAAGATAAAACTCCTTGTCGAAATTTGGTAATATTAACACAGGAGTCGTAGTAAGAGCTTGTTGTAGTTGCTTGAAAGCAGATGTTGCAGATTCAGTCCATACAAAAGCATCCTTCTTCAATAATTGAGTTAAGGGATGACTAATCATTCCAAAGTTCTTAACAAACTTGCGATAATAACCGGCAAGACCCAAAAATGCACGAAGTTCCTTAATTGTACTAGGAATAGGCCACGAGAGAATGCTCTTAATTTTATCATCTTCGACTGACACTCCTTCAGATGAAATAACATGGCCTAAATACCCCACAGAAGACCGAGCAAATGTACACTTGGATTCCTTGACAAATAATTGATTAGATCGTAAAATCTCAAATACTATCTTTAGATGTTCCATATGCTCAGAAAAACTCTTGCTATAGATCAAGATATCATCAAAAAACACAAGCACAAACCTGCGTAAATAAGGCCGGAATATATGATTCATCAAGCTTTGAAAAGTGGCTGGTGCATTGGAAAGTCCGAATGGCATGACAAGGAACTCGTAATGGCCATCATGAGTACGAAAGGCAGTCTTGTGAATATCAGGGCCAAAAAGTCTGATTTGATAATAACCATAACGTAAGTCGAGCTTTGTGAATATACAAGCACCAAATAATTCATCAAGAAGTTCGTCCACCATAGGAATTGGAAAACGATCCTTAATAGTGATCTTATTTAATGCACGATAATCCACACACATCCTCCAAGATCCATCCTTTTTTCGAACCATCAAAATAGGAGAAGAGAAAGGACTTGAACTTTGTTGAATAAGTCCTGCTTGATGCAGCTCTGAAATTATCTTCTCGATTTCGGTCTTTTGAAAATGCGGATAGCGGTAAGGCCTAACATTGACAGGTGACGAATCAGGTTGCAATGGAATATGATGGTCATGCTGTCTTGAAGGCGGCAGCGTAGTCGGAGTTTCAAAAATATCTGAATATTCATATAATAAACGTCGGATTTCAGGTTCCAAAACTTGAGCTCTGGCAGGAGAATCTGTATTGGATGTGCAGAATTGCAACAAAAATCCGTATTGCTCTTTGTCCAATAAACGTTGCATTGGATAACTATCTAACAGCATAACTGTAGGGGAATCATTTCCAACCAACAGAATGTCAGAATTATTAATGCTGAATTTCATAGTCAGGGCTGTAAAATCCCAAGAAATTGCACCAAGTGTGCGTAACCACTGAATGCCTAACACAGCATCACAACCACTAATAGATAACAGATGAAAATTAGAAGTAAACTCATAATCTTGGAATTTAAGTGGAATATTGGGACAAAACCCTTGAGTACTTATCTGAGCACCATCACCAACTGTCACACGTAAAGCTGCAGTTGAGTCGCAAACTGAATATCCACATTGTTTAGCAATTCTTGGGTGTAGGAAGTTATGAGTAGACCCCGAATCGAGAAGGACTGTTAATGGTTGGCCTTTCGTAAATCCAGATATGCGCATGGTCCTAGGAGAAGGAGTACCCATTAATGAATTAAAAGAAAGTGCAGGTTGCTGAGTTTCATCATAAGATGGTTCCTCTTCCCAGACAAGGTCTTCATCAACCTGCTCAATACTAGAGTCATCCGTAGTTGGAGATTCATCCAATAGCAGCAACCTTGGCTTGGCACACAGATGGCCCGGGGTAAATAATTGGTCACAATTAAAACATTCACCTTTGTCTCGTTTTGCTTTTTGTTCTTCCCATGTCAGGCGTTTAGCTCCAGGTGGTAGGTTGGGTTTGCGAAACGGAGTAGCAGCAGCAACTGTGGAAGTCCTTAGTGATGGAGGACGATACGGTCTGGGTGTAGCATTGGTAGCTATCAAGGCATCTTCCTGATTAATTGCTTTTGTGAAGGCCGCAGTCAAAGTCCGAGGCTCAAGTAACTTAACCATAGAACCAATATCCGGCTTGAGGGAATGAATAAAGCAGTTTATCAAGTGATCTTCAGGCAAATCTGTGACAAAATTCAGCAGTCTTTCGAACTCAGGAATGTGCTCACGGACTGTTCCCTTTTGCTTAATTGTGCTGATGGACATGCGAGCATCTACAAACTTGGTAGAAGAAAAACGTGCACGAACAAGAGAACAAAATTCCAGCCATGTGGTCACGATAACTGTGGTTCTTTTCCAACGGAACCAAGCATTAGCATCACCCTTAAGATGAGCAGATGCAATGGCCAGTTTGACATCATCATCAACAACATGAAGAGTAAAGTACTGGTCGGCACTAAAAATCCAACTATCGGGATCATCACCATCAAAAGTTGGGAACTTCAAACTTATTGATGCATGACGGATATTGTTGTTATTACCACCAGGAGGAGGTGGTGGCGCAGCATCAGTATGCGGATTAAGTCTAGGAAGAAACTCCCGAAACACCCCTCACAAAGTAGTTCCTAGTGTTGCAGATAAAGCTGTGGTAAGCTCAGCGGATAGGGTGGATGATAATTCTGTTACATGCTCAGATAAATCAGTTTTTCGATCAACACGATCTTCTTTGCGCAACTGTTTGTCCTCAGCTTTCTTTCTTTCACGTGCTTCTTCATCGTGAACGTGATTGGTGTTGATGGTTGTGATAAGAGTATCAAGCTTGGTTGTGACTCCGGTGATGCTTTGTTGCAAGAGAGCCAAATGGTCAGTGTACGTCATGATGAAAAAAAAATTGTTCAAAATCTAGGGTTTGAGCAAAACCTGCTCTGATCCAGGTGTTATGGTCCAACACCAAACACAAGAGATATCAGACCAGAAAACTTAGAAAACCAGGATAAAACCCTTTGAGTTGGGGGTTAGCCACCTCTATGAAGAAGATTAAGAGAAAAGTTTAGAAAAGGGTGTTTTTATTGATTGATAATCGAATACTAAGTTGGCCAGGCTATATATAGCTTCAAAGCCGTGCATAATAAGTAAATAACTTAAACTGCTAGCTAAACAAGGAAATAAACTAACTAAATATAGGAGTTCTTAATAAGGAAATCAATTAGGGTACGTGGAGTTGGTGTCACAACACTTTCTTTTATCTAATCCTAACTCTTATCATAAATCTAATAGCCACACTCCAAAAATTTAGATGAAATTTATCTTTACAATAGATACAAACTTCTTGGGTTCTTAAAGAGAAGATTACAAAAGCTATGCAAGTCATCAAGCTATGATGGTAGGGTCTCTCAAGTTTGCCTATGTGAAAAGATGAGGTAAGAAGTAGTTCCAAGGACAATACAAATTAACAACGCCTGAAAATTCAAGGACCTCCGTCTTCTGCATTATACTAGCACAACACCAAATTGTTGCTGTAAAGACGGATGGAAAGGCTATCTTGACGGAGGAACTAATAACAGCATCCGACCTGCACTTGTGAGTATCTGATCACATTTTGTATTAGAATTTGAGGAGGTTCTAGTATAAATCATTGTGGTGGACGCCAGCATGTCCTCTCCAAATCCGCATGCTTCAAAGAATAATCTGCCAAGCATTCATGATCATGATATTATTCTGATCTGGCTACGGTTAAAAACCTTAGAAAATGTGACTTTGGTGTGAAAAATTAATGAGTACTCCGCTAATATACATTAACATATTTTGAAAAAGGTTTGTTTTTAGTGTCGATTTCATTTGCTACCAATCAAATGACTGAAAACGCAAATTGCCACAAATATGCCCAGTACAAATGATGTATCCGCTGTCTCGATACAAACTGTGAATAGAAACAATAGTTTTTTACCTAAAAATAATAATAATAGTGTAATCCCCCTTTACATTCAAATTTATCAGGGTTGAAATTTAACCATAATTTTGCCATCTTTAGGTCACAGTGAGGTTGGATAAATCGAATGCATCTCATAGAGTACAGTATAAACAAAAAGAAAAAGAAGAAAAGAATGTGCCTCGTGGAAGAATGACAACAGCAAAACATCACAAGATGCGAACGGAGTTCTTCTGGAAAGATCACAAGGGTCCCATAATTCATTAGCATGAAAAATCTAACTACACCAAGGATTTTCCTGGAATTAGGATGGTACAAGATTGTTGTTCCCGTATGAGCTATAGCTTCTTGATCAAAGTTTTTCATAAAATTTGGTTACATAAGAATGTTGGTCTTGGTTTTTTATTTTTTTTGAAGCAAGTTGGTCTTGATTGATTGTGTATCATGCATAACCAATAGTCAGTTCTGTGAGTTCGTTCAAAGTTTCCAGAAAAGAAGAATTACCTCTCTTTTTCTGAGCAAAGAGCTGATATATCATAGATTTCTCTGTTCGTAAGAACCCTGTGACAATAGGAAAATAAATCTTTAGGTTACCATCCCAAACTCAACTCAGTCGACAATCTTGTTATTTGGATAGTCAAGTTCGTTAACAACTTCACTACCACAACCTTTAATTCATCATACATAGGAAACATCATATTCAATTTTCCACATGGCTATTCTACGAAGAATAACAAAAGCTAAGAACCATCTAACCACAGAGAGTTCCTCAATACTTTAAGACAGAATGTATAAAAACTCCAGAAATGTAATAGAAATGCTACTGGCAATTGCCAAACAATTTTACTTAGGATTTACACACCTCAAAATCCTTCTAACTATCATTCGACCGATTCCTAGTCTTTGCAATGACGGAAGTACCTGAAAAGTGCTGAATCAAAATTATGTCAATAATATAGAAATATGAAAATTTCCACTTCTCGAAAAGAATTTTAAGTTTCTCACCATGACATCATGAATTGAGGCAGTCAATCCATTATCAGAAACAACACGACCAAAACCAACCAATCTCCCATTAGATTCATTAACTGGTATTGCCTTCTGAAACAATTCACCAAACCCTAATTCAGATTTCTGAGTCATCATTTCATCTTCTTTCGGACAATCTTCATTTGAAATGGATATGGGTTTACAGAAAACAGAAACAGTAACTGAACTATGGGAGAGAGCGTTTCGAAGTTTGTGTAAATCAACTGGTTCCACTCTACCTTCTGAATCGATGTTTGGGAATCGGTGACATGAGAGGTTGCAGGAACTGAAAAGATCTCTGAGATGAACTGGATTTATGTGAGATGGGTTTGTTGAGATGAAAATGGGAGGTCGGACTTTTTTCAGAGGTTTAGGGGAGATTGATGCTGAAATTGGTGCAAGATATAGAGTTGAAATCGCCATGAAAGCAAAATTAGAAGCCTCTCACTCTCCCCCAAGTGATTACTTCACCGAGTTCACTCCACAGAGTGGAGCTATTGTGGTCATAGTAACCATCCTTCTGCAGGATGGATACAGGTTGAGGGTTCGAACCCTGGCAATAGCCGAAAAATGCTGGAACTGCAGAGAATCAGTAACTGGAAAAAACTGTACATATACTATTACATCTAAGCACAGAAGGATTGCTACTCTAAAATTATAAACTTATATTATAAAAAAAAATCAAAGTTATTTCATATCAAATGCAAAAACTGCTTAAAAAAAAAAACAAAAACAAACAAATGCAAATTCTCTAAGCAACAGACAACATTTATGTCTGTTTATTATTCTCCCACCTCTTATTTCACCTATTTCTTCCTATTTTTCTACGTTTCTATTTCCAATTTCTTTTTTCTATATGTTTTTCATTCATAACTGAAGTGCTAAATCAGGCTGTTGTTGTTGGTCCAACAAAGGTAAGGTATTCAATTCAGTTTGGTTACCATACGTTGGCCTCCCACAGAATCCAACAAGAGCTCCCTCTGGAACCGGAAACTCCCTCTGGAAACTACCCTCCTGGTTCAATGAGCTTACCCCAGCTTGCGGGTTCTGCCAGTCCAACATGTCAATAACTTGAGGAAATGGTTTTAGTTGGTTGCATTCTGCATTTGGTTCAGAAGGCAAACCTCCTTGATTCAAATCGACTCCATAGCCTACACCAGATAGGTTCAGGGATTGATGCTGTCCACCCAAAGAATGTGAATTGACGTTGCGTTGAATCCACTGGGGGGCAGAACTTGGCTGCGCAGACTTTGCGCCATAAAAGACACTTGGTGCTGGTGGTCCCATTATTTGTCTCTCTGTGCTCAAAGAGTGTGAACTAGAGCTTGCTTGAGCTGAGTTGATTCCATGTACTGCACCTTGTGCTACCATTGGTTGCTTGACATCCCTTGAAGAGCATGGAACTGGAGTTCGTCTATTCCAGTCCAAGACTGGTTGTGTCGCAGCTAAGCCGACTGTGACTGGACCTGGTGCAGACATTATAAGATTCTCTCCACCGAACGAGTTTGAGCCCAAGTTCTGGTTGCCCCATTCCATTCCATGACCCACCAGAGACACATTATTTCCGTTCACAGGGGCTGGTGCAGTCCTGCCTTGATTCTTTAAAGGCTGCCAAGCAGGGTTAGGTTGATTCCATTTTGGAACTGGGTTAACTCTGTAGCTTGGCCCTGGTAGATTAATTGCTCGAGTCTCTGCAGCTCGTGCGCCAGAAGTATGTGTGCCGTTTGAGGCTTGGTTTGAATTAGCTCCCATCATGGCTCGGAAACGTGCCGAAGTATCTTCAGATATGTTATTATTTCTACCTACATATTCAGGGAGCTTCGATGTATGGAGTCTCGAAGCCAAGTCAGGTGATGGAATGTTGTTGCAGAGCTTGCCAGAATCCACTGCTGGCAACCCATTCCTGTGATTTTCCACCCCATTCACTGGAAGATTAAAATCTCTGATACTAGTAATGGGGAAATTGGAACCCATTCGAATATTGGAGTTCTGAATCTGACTCTGATTACTACTTTCTCCTCTGAAAGAACCGTGAGAATCTGATACTTTAGAGAAGTTTGTAGGAAGAGACTGGTATACCGGTAAACCAGCTAAGCTATTAAACAAATTCTGGGACTTTGGATTACTGAAGGTACTGGTTTGACTCGGCATAGTTGGAAATGCTGGATTATTGTTAATAACATTGAGAGTTGTAGAAATATTGATGGCAGGACTGGGTGTGGTCGAACGACTGGGGAAGTTGTTGTAGAAATCCTGTGGTTTTGGCATATTCACGTCATTGTTTTGAGGATTCAAACTTGGTTGGTTAGATGCTGTTGCTGCAAGCAGACTATTCCGAGCAGCAATCTGAGATGCTAACAATAACTTCCGGTCTGCAACCGTTTGAACCCTTTCTCCCATACCTTTCGTGTAGTTCGATAAACTTTCCTCGTACGTAATACCTCCTTGGTTCACCTACAAACAAGAAATATAGAACCGGAGACAATTTTCAAAAGAGGTAGAAAACATTCCTTTATCACCTACTTATATGTGCACCTTCTTTATCAATATAGTTCATTGTTATATAAGGATACGTATATGATCATGCATAAACGACTTACATTCACTAGTCGTTTTGAGCTCTCATAAACTGTTGAAACAATGGATTCATCTTGACTGATGAAATCCTCCCAGGGCCTGGCATTTCTGCGACTTTCTTCTGTAACATCTGTTTAGGGAGAGATAAGGGGAATAAACAACCACATAATCCCTCAAATAACAAGAAAATGCCACAGTATGTAGTAGAATTTACACACAGAGGCTCTAAAAATCCCAAAGCTGGTCTCATTGACCCATGTTAAAACTTAAAGCGGGTAAACAACATCAAAGACATCTCTAAAGAGAGTCGGGTTAACTATTTGACCCAGAAATGTCATGTTGTGTTCCTGATGATTAATAAATAGCACACTCAGTAGTCACTTCTTACCCGAAACATTTTCCTGGTGCCTTTGGGAGTGGGTTCTTCTTGCAAGACTCGAAGAACCATGTAAGGCAGGCCTACCCCTTCGAGCACCACCAGTGTTTATGCCATTTGATCTCTCAGCTCTACTATGAGATCCTGGTTTCCTACCAGGTTTCGGTATTATCTCAGCCAGTACCACTTCATAGTTCCTTGGATCACTTCTCAGTGCAGAAAAAATCTTCTTTGCTAGTTCATATATGGCAAAAGCCTGGAGAAAGATAAGGTTCTCAATTATTTTATAAAAAGCATGTAAAAGATCTCCATAGTATCCATTATTTTTTTGTACGTAGAAGTTTCATGATTACACAATATGTTTTACAGATTATTCAAGTCATAAAGTTGTGAAACTCTAACCTGCTTGTAATAGAAGGTACCCTCATTATTATAATGCATCGCATTGGTAAATATCAACATTACATCACGCTGTACAAGAATTCAAAGTTCTATCAGTCGCTTGACAACAAAAAATGCAGTCAGGTAAGAAAAGCAGAGTGCTACACAAAATTTATATGCCATACAATCACCAAATGTATAGACTCAATTATCTATTTAGTATTTAGTTTCAGGTTTTCTGCCAGTATCATTTATGCAAACAGAACCGCAGAAAAATAACAAACTGTGATAATGGTATAAACCTCAAATTCGTCCACGGATGTATACATCCCATCATGCATTCTTGTCTTAACGGTGCTGAAATCCATTGGTACTTTAATTTGCTCATAGTACCCTTCCGCCTCCTGAAGTGAGAAAATGTTTCACATCAGAAACAGTAGGATAGGTAGAAACTGAAATTGTCAGGATTTGAGAAATCAGATAACTTAGCAGTAGCAGAAATACAAACCTCAGGGTCAACTGGCTGAGCAAATACTTTGTGCTTATCGCGCCTGTACAAAAAATATACATTCAATTTTACCTATCTGAAGGAGAATTTAAATGAAAGCAAAATTTTCTTGGAATAGCTCAAGCTTTTCCCTCTAGTTATGTTGAAGCTCCCAACTGTGCTCAAGTATGAAAAACCCCAAATTTAAAAGACAAAATGAAGCTGGGAGAAGTAATTACTTTTCAAGCGTATCAAAGATAAGTTCTAATAGTCGTCGTTCAGCAGGTCGATTGATTGTAGCCGGCAAGGGCAAATTTGAATCTGACACAGAAAAACAATTAAATTATCAAGTGAACCCTCATTATAAAGATGCAATATATGCCGATTACGTCTTTGATTAAAGAAAGTAGCATACCATTATTGCTTGGAGATGAGATTGCAATTATCTGCAGTTGACATGACAATGTAATCAGAATACGAGTATGCACAAAAAAACAATAGACTTACCAACAGAACCTTGTATTATGAACATAGGAAAGCTTAAATTTGTACAAATGAAACTTCCTATTACTGCTGAACAGGACAGAATTCACAGGCACATACAACCAACAAGAAGCAGAAAACTTCCTATCCGAAGCGCAGAAGCAGAAAACTCCTAACACTGGAAACTTGTTAGTTATTAACCAACAACACAACCAATACTACGACAAAATCGAGTTCATCGACAGTCTCATTTGTCTTACTAAGACTGTAAAACTAAAAAGACAATCACAACTAAGTTATAATGAACAAATAGACAATCAGATAGAGTAAATCCAAGATACTGAAATAACACATTCTAGATTCCAATTCTCTTTCACCCATTTAAGAATTGAATTCAATTCTCCAGCCCCCAAATCTCTATATTGGACATGGGGCTTTTTCCAAAAGTTCCTGATCTAGTTAATTAAGATAATTTCAAAACCCAAATAAAAACATAACCCAAGTACTGTACTTCTAATTTCTAAATAACGCAGCATTAAACAACTTTATCATATTTTTAATTTTACCCCAAAATGTAAAAACATTCTTAGTTTTGACTTCTCAACTATTTCATACTTACTTAAACTAATTAAGATTAATGATCCCACAATTCCTACAAAAATGCAAGTAAAAAACATAAAGTAGAGAGAGGGAATAAACAAATCCAGGCACACACGCACCTGTTCATGAGTAAGATTAACCACCCTTTCAACAGGAATAACTGCTGCTGCAACATCTTCAACTGCTCTTAGCTTCCTCTTCCTCTTACTACTTCCTCCTCCTCTTCTTTTCCCAGTAGAAAATTCCTGACTAGAATCTGAATCCTCGAAGTAATCAACCTGTTTTCCTTTGTCTCTCTCTTGTTCTGTACCTTGACAAATCCTAGAAGCCTCTAGTGCCAAGATTCTGGCACTCCTCCTGTGCCTGACTTCCATTTTTTTTCACTTTGGAAGTAAAAACAAAATCCACCTTGAAAAATGTATTAAACATAAAACAATTAGATGACCCATTTTTATTATTCTCTGCAGTATAACAACAGAGATTATAAGGACAAAGATCAATGATCTTTTTTTTTTTAGTTGCAGGTACCAATACTTTCTAGGATCTGTGAAAAAAGGGTTTTTGTTTTTAATATTTCTTTCTTATAGTACCCCCTGAATGTGTACAGACACTTTACTGAAGGGGGGTTTTTGTGTAGTCACATCAGAACTTGAAAATGCAACTCAGAGAAGTGATTTTTGATCGAAACAAGAAAAATTCTTGCATCAACCAGATTCTAGTCTGTTGTTTTTTTTACTAGGATTAAAAAAAAATCTGAAAAATATTTACAAAAAAATAAAAAAAACACAAAGGGACTTTTTGTTTTTCTGTATAGAAATTGTGGAGATTGAAATTTTTCTCTAAAACCCCATGGTTTGAGAAGAGGGGTTTTAGAAGGGAGTGATGTGACTGAACTCACACTACTCCTCCTTAGGGTGAAATGGGGTTTTGTTTGCAGAGATGAAAAAAAATTGATGGAAAAAAAGGAAGAGTTCATGTGATTTTATTGATTTTTTTTTTTACTTATCTTTCTTTTATGGCCTTTTGAGGAAAAAACAGATACGACGATTAATTGAAGAATTTTTTACTACTTTGAGAAGCTTGTATTTTTTTATATAAATTAAAACATTAAAACCACTGCATGAAGACTCTTTTTGGACCTACAAGTAAACATTTGAGTCCCCAACACAAGTCTTTGGGTGTGGGACTCAGCCGGACCCCAATTGACCGAGCAAAAACAAAAAAACTCAGCGAGACCCAACGCCTAAAATGGGTTTTCCCAAAAAAGGACAAAATTAAATGAAACAAAAAAACAATTTTTTAGTACAAAAGCTGAAGATTTCACAAGGATCAGCCACTTAACAATGAACAAATTAATTTGAGATGAACACACAAAATTTTAAAGAAGACCCACATAATAGATTTCGACATAAAGAACCAAAAAGACGAGATAATAATTGTTGCAATAAAAAGAGGTAACAACATACTACACTAAAGAAATCAAACAAAAAATCAGTTCGCATAAATACAATATATATATATATATATATATATATATATATATAAGTGATGTTGAATTGATTTATCTTTTAAAAACAAAAGGCGACTCAAAAATCTCTTGTATTTGTCTTGTTTATAAGGGAGTTCGAAAATTCCAAAAAAAATAAAACAATTGATTTTAATTCGGACAAGTGAAATGAAACTCAAGTAATAGTACAAGTAAGAAAATACATGGAAATCACTTATAAATATTTGGATCTAGAAACTTAAGCACTGCTATTGGTATCTAATATGAAACTCTAGTAATATCATCAAAAAGAAAAATAGTGGTATTGCTAGTATTTTAAAGCTTACTGCTAGTAAAAATTTATGTGGGTAAAACCCTACTAGATCAAAAACTTAGTGTTACTACTATTATATATTTGGATAAAAACTTGTACCTCATGCAAAACTTGATACCAAAAAAGATTAGGAACTACTACTAGAATTTGGATCAAATGCTATTTCTACTACAAAACTATGAATAAAAGAGATAGATTCTTACAGTGATGAAATGATAGTAGTTTCCTCTTGATCTTTCAAACAAGTAATGAACACTGACTGAATTGCACTATATTTTCTTTTACTCAAAGAAGCAATGAACTTCGACTGAAACTCCTATGAGAAAATTTTATCAGATGATGCACAATCTCTGGTAGATCCCCAATTTATAGATTTTAGTGTAACGTCGTCAACATACTAATTTAGAGAGCAATTAATGAATTTTTCTTCTCCTTCATTGGTACAGTCGCCTCAGGATTCTGTAATAAATTTCGGGTAGGTTGGCTTCATCGTAAAAAACAGCAAAAATGGCATAAGTCTCCAACCGTTTGGACGAACACGTGTGTGGTAGTAATTTCTTTCGTAAATATAGAAGAAAAAAATTTAATGAGAGAATATTGTAGAATCTTAGTGTGACAGTTGGCATCACAATGTTGAGGACATGGGTGACGTAATCCAATACCATGTAACGCTCGATTTGAATAGGACATAGTAAGAAAGTAATCTTTACCGCAACGTTGCGAAATTTGAGCATAAATGGCAACAACACTAGGCAGAATATCTCTGATGTTCAAAATTAAGTTGTTTTGAATGCATGCATCTCCTTGGTACATATCCATATAGTTGAAGGGTTCAAAAGTTGGTTTACATTCGATTGCGGATATATATGGTGTACCTAGTTGAAAAGGAGAGGGTACCAAGTACACCACCATATTTTTCATTCGGCAACCTGTATGGAGAAAACCTAATACAATTGCAAGTAGACCAATTTAATGGTCCTTGTCTCTACCTCTTCACAATCCGAAAGTCAATACAATAAAGTCCGTGAACCTGATTGTATGGAAGAGTACTTGGAAGATCTCAAAAATCAATAACCAAGATCAATCTAATCGTATCCAAATAATTGAATACGAAATTCTGCCAGGTATGAAACTTGTTATCTATCTTTCAAGATACAAATTCTACAAGAAAGTGCATCGAAATCGATAACAATTAAGATGAACTTTATCTACTAGAATTGATTATATACTACTTGTGATATTCCTATTATAAAGATAAACAATATAATGCGTAAAAGGAAAAACACAAGACACCAGAAGTTTTGTTAACGAGGAAAACTGCAACTGCAGAAAAACCTCGAGACCTTGTCCAGATTTGAACACTGAACTGTATTAAGTTGTTACAAACACTAGCTTACTATCATATTTCAGACCAGAATGTAGTTGTTACCGAATTCACCCTTCAAGCAATTCAGCTGCAGTCGTGCACCTTATGTCTCTTGAATAGAGCTGGCAAACCAGCCAAAAACCCGCGGGTTGACCCGTCCGGCCCGTGAAAAACCCGCACCCGTCCCGGCTGGGTCCTAAACAAGCCGGGTGCGGGTTGGAGAAATGGTGGCTTGTTGGAGTACGGGTTAACCCGTCCCGTCCCGTAAACCCGCTGGTTAAACCCGTCAACCCGTCTACAATACCTAATTAATAAGTTATATTTAATCCCTACCGTCAGATTATTCTAGGGTTAATCTTATCCATACGTTTAAAGTATAAAAAGATAAACCTAAAACTAAATGAAGAGATATCATTCTCTTTTGTTCTTATGCTCCTTTTCTTCTCCTGCATTCTTCGGCTGGTGGAGAACTAGAAACGATAATGAGAGATTGAGACCGAGAGTTGTGGGGAAAGGTTCAGTTGGTGCTAGTAATGATTTTATTGAAGTTAATTAAGTAAAAAGAAGATGAATAAGTCGTGAATTGATAAGGAAAGAAGTTAGGGAACTTAGGGTTGTCTCTGTGTTGATTCGTTGAAGATTTTGAATATGAAATTGAAGAAGTAAAAATCGAAGTATGGTGGTTGGTAGTGTTGTTGAGTCGAGAAATTTGATTCTAACTCAAAAGGGGGAAGTAATTTAGAGAAATTAAATTAGGGTTCTATGAGTTGAGGATTGATGATAAAATTAAGTAATTCAAGATGGGTTTTAAGATCCAGAGACGAAGAAGAAAATAGTTATGCTTATTTGAAGATTGGTTTATAGATAAGAAGATGGTTATTGTAAACTCAGGATGAATTTAGGGTTTGTTAAACTGTGGTTGTTTTATCTAGTTGATTGGTCTTGAATCTATTACTTTTGATTTTTGATTGATGGGGCAACAAGGTTTTTATAATATCTAGGTTTCTTCTTATTTAATTGAATTATATCGCCTGCATGTTTAATTGGTTGATTAGGGGTTATTTGAAATTGAATCTTTTGACATCTATTGTATGATGATTCTTGTTTTGGAGATAATTGCTATGTATGTAATTGAGAGATGCTTTTAATTCTTAGATCTATGTATGGGGAAACAGTTGTGTCAAAAAAAATGTATGGGGAAACAGGGTCTCTGTAGAGAAGACGGTGAAGACTGTTTAAACCCCTTTTATTAATTTGGAAATTAAGTTAATTAAATTTTAATTTTTAATATTAATAATTTACGGGCTAACCCGTGAGCCCGCAAGCTTTACCCGGTACGGGCACGGGTTGGAGAAATGACCACCCGTGAAGAATATCAACCCGCAAGCTTTGGCCCGTATTAACCCGCAACCCGCGGGTTGGTCACAAGCCAGCCCCGGCCCGCCCGTTTGCCAGCTCTACTCTTGAACCTCACAAGACTCTATACAATTGAATAGGACATAGTAAGAAAGTAATCTTTACCGCAACATTGCAAAATTTGAGCATAAATGACATAACATAAGGACAAATATCTCTGATGTTCAAAATTTAGTTGTTTTGAATACATCCATCTCCTTGGTACATATCCATATAGTTGAAGGGTTCAAAAGTTGGTTTACATTCGATTGCGGATATATATGGTGTACCTAGTTGAAATGGAGAGGGTACCAAGTACACCACCAGATTTTTCATTCGGCAACCTGTTTGGAGAAAACCTAATACAATTGCAAGTATACCAATTTAATGATCCTTGAACAATATGTGTATAAAGTTTATATATCTACCTCTTCACAATCCGAAAGTCAAGACAATAAAGTCCGTGACCCTGATTGTATGGAGGAGTACTTGGACGATCTCAAAAATCAATAACCAAGATCAATCTAATTGTATCCAAATAATTGAATACGAAATTCTGCCAGGTATGAAACTTGTTATCTATCTTTCAAGATACAAATTCTACAAGAAAGAGCATCGAAATCGATAACAATTAAGATGAATTTTATCTACTAGTGTTAGAGCACTGCTCGGTCGAACTCGCATGTGTTGCTATATCAAGCATGTTTGTCAATATTAGTGATCAAAACTATATGTCTTGATTTCTAGTTTACTTATGACTAATTCTCGGTCTAGGATAGTTAAGTGCGGTTGAGCTCCAGACTCCATGGAGATCATCTTACGAAGACGAAGAACTACTCGAGGAATAAGTGGAACTTCATCCGACAAAAAGGTATGTGGAGACTTGAACTTATCTGTCACTCAAAAGTCTATTTTATCTTCTACTCTTGAGACAAAGTCGTATAAGTATGATAGTTTTTATACATACACATTTGCTATTTCGAGCCGAGTTTACTCTCGAAATATATGTTGGTAAGCTTTTGCTTTAACCATTTTCATCTTTACTGATCGGATTTTTATAGTGGTAAATAGAGTTGTCGTTCACTCGGACTTGTTGAAATCGATTTTAGGATTTAATAAACTAAAATAAAAGAAAAATATATACAAAATATTGTCACAGAATATTAGGAATAACCAAGACACTGATTCCACTATTACACATGAATAAATTATGGTAAATAAGCCAAAACTCTAATTATATTTTAAGTCCCTTATTTCTTAATTCACATATAATCAGACAAATTCTCAAAAATTAATTGTATCCCCTAAGCATAAATTATCTTAATACAAAGCATAACCTATCTAATTGAATCACAACTAATGAAGGAAATTATGCAAACAATTAAAAACTCTGCAAAAGCAGTGATTGAGTGAATCATAAATTATAAATTAGAGAAAATAAATAATTACCAATTATTCATACGTAAGTAACTTCCTCATTGCCTGGGTTGTGGGAGAATTAGCTCATCATCATGTTGGAAACACGCTCAAAAATTAGTTTTATTGCTCAAAGTGTTTACAAATGATGAAAGTGGGAGAAATATAATGAAAACCGGGTTTGTAACATTTATATTTGTTACAAACCGAGCTGTTACAGAGAACGATAAAAGCTTCATGTCACTGTTACTGTTGCTTTAAGACTGTCTCCTGAACTACGACCCTCAGTTTTGAGTCGTAGCATGAACGATTGTTCTTAGGCGTCCAATGTTCTTCGTGTTCTTCAATGGCAGCAGCAGAAACAGCAGGTTTCTCTGGTGATCAATCTTTCGCCTCTGTGATGCTCTGTAATCTCCCAAACTCCCCCCCCCCCTTCTGCTCGACCCCATAAACCTATTTATACCTCTTTGGACCAAGAATAACTCCTCATTAATCCAAGAAATCTTCCCATTACTTGGCAGTCAATGAAATTATTCTCGGGATATATTCTTTCCATTCTTCCCTTCTCATACGTTGATTTTCTTCCAGCACACTCTAAACTGGATCCTACACGTTCCATATGCAACATAGATATAGTAAACTACTCTCTTGACACACGCCAGCCTCCACTTATGCACGACAAAGAAGGAAGATATTCCGAGATATTGTCGTGCTCCGCTTCACCCAAATCCACGTAACCAACCATATTTTATCGAATCAAATCACTTTACCATCACTGTTCAATCGAAACAGGCCCAAAGTAATCTCAACCCGCGATTAAGTTTCACCAGAAATAATTAAAACCAAATCCAGAGAATACGAATATTTGAATCTGACTCTCCCGCCAAAACACGTTTTCAACTGAAGAAGAAGGGATGCCCCTTATCCTGAACTGGGGTGCGAATAGCAGGTGCCCAACAGATGTGCCCCTTATCCAAAGTGAGGGTGCCTTTAGTACTTTTCTCCGGGGTCCAAATAGAACTTTTTGAGCAACTTTTTCCACACAAGTGTATTTCTCCAAAAATACCTACACAAACATAAAAACACAGTAATAAGTATAAAATCAAGCACTAGCAATAGAGACACTGAGGACAATTCAGACACAAAAATGTGTCTATCAAATACCCCCAAACTTATTATTTGCTAGTCCTCGAGCAAATCTAATCTAGAAAATAAAATTCTAACTCACTAGGTGGCCCCAGTGACCGAGTTAATCTCGGGAGGGTTTACCAGAGGTGTACCCACAAAACCATTACTCTAGACCCTAGCTATCAACGCAGAACCTTGGAAGGCACTAAAGAATCTCCTTGGTTGGCATATAATCATTGGCTATAGGAGGAAGTACCCTGATGCGAAATTCCAATTGATGTACACGAGTTTGCACTCAAGCATACTAAAATTCATATGTAAGTGACAGAGCTCTACTCAAATAGTTTATAGACATCATAAGCCGGAGTCAACCAATCACATGGATAGATTAAGAAGATGGATGTAGAGAAGAAAAAAAACGTAGATGATGTTGACTAAGTTGAACCTATCCTAATGGACTGAGATACTTGAGTGCGGACTAATATCAACACACCTTTGGCATATACAAGGGAACCCGGTGGTCGATAATCCTAACTCTAGGTCAACTCAGCTGGCATATACAAGGGTACCAGTGGTCGACTTTATTGTATTTATTCCGGTTGGTCTGGTGGTTTGGTTTTTTTTTTTTTTTGTATCTCAGTCACTCTATTTCACCCTAGTAAAGGTAAAAGGAAAAAAAAAGTGATCAGGATTTTTTCGATGTTTCCATCACGAGATATGGCGAAACTACCATTTTTTTTCTAACACCTTGTAGATGGGGCAAAATGAGTTGTTGGTTTTTACGGAATTGAGGAGACGACCGTGCAGAGGAGACTCCTTGAACCGAGCGAACTATCAAACCTCACACAGATGCACTGCAAGAAGGGAGTGCTTTGAATTCGAGAGATCAATCTGTAGTACTCCGGCCTAAACCAAGACAATGGCCGTTCCAGAGTAAATTCGGTCACAAGAGAGGATGGGTCGATCTGTAGGAGGGAAGCTGAGAAATGTGTGATATCAATGGTGATCGAAGATTTTAGGTGTGTTGTGTATTCTGAAAATAAGATAAGTTATGAATGATTAAATTTGCTCTGTTGAAAGTAGTTTTGTTAATCTCTTGTTGTCTGTCTGATGTGAGATTGTCCTTGTTTCAATCATGATTCAGAGACTTATTTATATTGTTGGAATTGAAAACACCATGATCTCATGAAGTGTGACAGTTGATGGAATCAAAGAATGGGGAAGTGGAAATCGTGTTAAAACCAGTTGCTCAACGTGCGGAGACTTGATTGATTTTCCATCCACTACTTTGTTAACTCCTTCAACTGATTGCACGACTTGCTCACATTCTCATCGTGTGTATCAACACACGTGCCGTAGACCGCCAGACCAAAACCCTAGTTAATATCCCCCATGTGACACGATTGATGTCTCGTGTGATTGTGGAATCTGCAAGGCAGACGTGTATTTAGTTAGTCGATTCTTGACTTCATGGGACGATGAGTCCTTGTATTGTTGAGTCGAACGTGGTTTGGAAATGTTCTGAGACTCATGAATTGAACATGTCTGTTGAGACAGAGATATGATGTGTGAATAAGTTAACGTGAGCAAATATTGCTCATTTGATGAATTGTTGAATATTGATAGTTGAACCAATATTCTTTGATTTGAGCAAGTATTGCTCATCTGAGCAAATATTGCTCGTTTGATGAATTATGGTAGCATGACCAAATAAAATATTAAATCAGAATACTGGCAATTGAACCGAGTATGATAAATAAAATGTTGATGATGGGATCAACGTAAAATTATTAGCGTTTGAATCTGGAATCATTAACCTTGGACTCAAAACCCTAATTTGATTAATTGATGATTTATTGAGAATTAACCACAGAAAAGGAGGGACCGACTACATGGGATTATGGGTCGACCATGTAGTGCCCAGATGCTCACGTGATCAAATATGAAGATCTCCTGAAGACCAGTTAATTTGTTGATGAAAGGATGATTAAATGCTGGTTTAATCATTTATTAAAATAATGCTAACCTTAGGTGATAAAACCCAATTAATTATGAAGAGATGAGGGACCGACCAAGGGGTCATGAAACTGGCCCTGGGTGTTCACGGGATAAATTGATGATCGTTCCATGAAGTTCCAAGTTGTTTGGAAGAGTTTTTGACCTAATACGTGCAATTGTGCAAATTAGGTCAAATCATGAGAATACGTGGGACCGGCTTCTTGCAAGCCAAAGGGCCAACCTTGGTCGGTAAAGGTAACATGCTCACGTCACCAAAGTGTCCGTATCTCAATTCTGAGAATTTTGATATTTTCTGGTGTGCGTTTGAGCAACATTTTGAGTAAATATGAAGAAATCAGGGTTTTTTGTTGAAAACCGTCAAAACCTTCATGAGATGAAGGAAAATAATAGAAAATGGGGGAATCATAAAGTGTGGGACCGGCTATGGCCAAGGCATGGTCGGCCGGCCAAGGAGCCTAGTCCCACGGTGTTTTCCCTAATTTTTTATAATGTATTCATGATTTTAGGGAAATATGATAAAACCAAAGAGTTTGTTGAAACCAAGGAGTTTTGTTGAAATCAAAGAGTTTCCATGAGATGAAGGAAACAAAAATATTAATAATAATAAAATAAGGGCATGTGGGACCGGCTTGAGCATGGTTGGCCGGCTAGGGCCCGGTCCCGTGAGTTTTCCCTTATTTTATGTATTATTTCACGATTTGAAGGAGTTTTTCATAATTTTGAAAGAATTTTCATAATTTGAAGGAAATATCATGAAATCAAGGAATTTCATAAAATCAAGGAAATATAAAAATAATAATAATAGAATAAGGGTTTTGTGGGACCGGCTAGGGCATGACCGGCAAGCTTGGGCCCGGTCCCACAAGTTTCCTTAATTTTATGTATTTTTGTGTATTTTCCCATAATTTGAAGGAATTTCATAATTTGATGGAAACATCATGAAATCAAGGAATTTCATGGGATTAAGGAAACATGAAAAATATAATAATAATAAAATAGGGCGTGTGGGGCCAGCTAGGGCATGACCGGTCGGCTATGGCCCGGTCCCACGGGTTTCCCTAATTTTATATTATTTTTCATGGGATCAAGGAAATATCATGAGATTAGGAAAATAATAATAACATAATGAGGAACCATGAGGTGTGGGGCCGGACGGGATCAAGTCATGGCCGGTTGGCCAATAATCACGGCCCCATAATATTTTCCCTAATTTTATTTTATTTCCTCAGTGTGAAGGAAAAACCATGAAACTGAGGAGTTTCCTCAAAACAAAGGATATTTGTTCAAATGAAAGGATTTTCATGAGATCAAGGAAAATAATAAAATATGATAAAATATAGAATTTGGGCGTGGGACTGATCACGACATGACTGGCCGATCGGTGCGCCAGTCCCCTAGCGCCTTGACTATTATTTTATTATTTTCTTTCCTATTTGCATAGGTTTATCGTCTCGTCGTATTTTGAAATACTTGTTTGTTCATTCAGGTGTTTGTTAATGCATTATTTGTCGAATACATTTACACCATTTTGGTTAGGGCTTACTCGAAGGTAACTCTGATGCCCGTGTGTTGAATATTTATTACTAAACCATGGAATTCTGCTGGGAAGAACCATAAATTGAAGTAACGAAATATTATGAAAATATCGAATATTTTCCAGGGATTTGAATCTATTGATTTTGAGAATAATTAATTAATGGCTCTATACTAGTACGATCGTCTAGGAGCGTTAATTATTCAGGAATTGAGTGATATGAGCTTGTTGAAGCATCATACTTCTTTCATATAGTCAGGGAAAACATTGTTACATCCTGAAGACGTTATTGCTTTATACTAGCAGGCAAGTTGTCTAGGAGCCATCTAATCTTTCGATTCTATATAGAAGTAATTACTGAAATTGCTCAGTATTCATGAGATATACAGTTGCCTCGGTGAGAGACTACATATCTATATATACTCCGAGAGACAATATTCTCGATCGAGAGATTCTCATAGCATGATCTTTCATGCTTTCGATAAGAGACATGAGCCTCGATATTCATCTGATTGCTGGATCAGGAATACATATAATTATGGGTTTACGATTTTATCCTTTGTCAAACATCCACCATCTACACACCTGAGCTCTGTGCTTTTATGAATAGACTCTTTAGATGTTTCCATCTAATCAGATTGGTTCCTCAACTCCTACAACCAAGATGCTTCCATCCACTTAGATTGGTTAGTGTCATCCTTAATAAACATAAATTTCTAGGATCTGGAGTTTAATTATTCTAACAAAAAGGTAATAAAAAGTTTCTACCCCACCCCCAAACTTAAATCTAACATTGTACTCAATGTTCTAAAGATGAAATTAAAAGCATGAACAAGGAAAAAGTGTTACCGCTTGAAGAAAAGAGTAAGGAAAGATATTACCGTGTTGCAAGAATATTGGGTTACCTCCCAAGAAGTTCTAAGTTTAAAGTCTTCATCCAGACAGTGGAAGAGATTAGTCACCTCGAAGAATCATATAGTAGCAGTCGGAATAACTGCGGGTCATCTGGATCAAAAAGTGCTAACCACAAGAAGAGGAAACTGCAACAGACCAGGAAGATATCCAACACACCCTTATCTATTTTTTTGTTTAAGACAACTACATCTAGTTGTGGTTCGGGTTCGAGCTCTATAAAAGGATCTAGATAAAAAGTTTTCATCTACTGGATTTCCTCAAAGGTAGTGTCTGAAGATCAGGTTCTAGAGTCTGGAAATACTCAATTAAGAACTTAGAAGCACATAACAATAACCTGAATAACCGGGGATCCTCTAAGTCAATCATACTTGACTCACACAGTTGACCACAGTAGTGGTCATTTTTAAGCAAATGTGTCGACCCTAATCTCCTAAAGTAATTAGGTTTAGTCTCAAAACTTAATAATTGACACATCTGAAACTTATACGTTCCCACAATTGGAAGGAAGGTTTTTGGTGGGAAAACAAAGTCAATCATGGTATCATAGCCTGGGTTAACCACATCAACCATAGGATGGGTTCTTAACAATTGAACTTCTTTATGGACACAACTAGGTTCAGGAAAAAGTGTATGAAGATAATCTTTTAAAATGGTTGAGGCACATATGTCAAGTCCCAAGTTAGGGACCTTTCTAAGGGTTAAAGCACATGGAGAATGATAATCACCCCCAAACTTAGAGTTTTCAGTGTCTCTAGAAAGACTAGTCACAACTTCCCTAATTTCAAGGTCATCTGATTCCTGAAAATGGTCAATTGATTCTTCTAAGTCAGGTTCATCCTCATTCATCTCTACAAGTTCATCTTCTTTGTCTAAGACTAATGTTTCTAAATCGCTAGACTCGAAAACAATATTCTCAGGATAAACCCGCTCCTCTAAACTATTATCGGCTTCGTAATCATAAGGAAATACTACATCGTCCAAAACGGGGTATCTCTAGTCAAATCCTCGTCCTTTTGAATAGGTGAATAATTATTAAAATTATTTGGATTTGAACTAGAAATAATATTATCGTTATAAAGCTCAATTGGGGTAACAAATTCCTGATCACTATGCCTATTTATTTCAAATTCTTCATCAACAATATCCTCATCATAATCATCATTATAATAACATGAAAATGGTTGAACCTCATGTGCAAGAAATGCAAACTCAAGTATTTATAAACCAAGGTTGTTTGGACAACAAGAAAATTCCAAAACCGAAAATATTTTCAAGATATGCAATAAGTACCTAATTTCGGTTTTCCTATTTTCAATTAATGTCAAACAATATTTCGAAATCTCTCTTAGAAAATTTCTATTTTAGCACATTAACTAATAATCCTTTTCAAGAATATAAAATCAAAAATGATAAATAAATGCTCTTCAATGAATGATAAGAGTTATGCATATGTTCAAATAATGTCGACATCTAGAAGTTTCCTATCTTAGCAAACCCTAATTCCAAATTCACGCACAACATAAAGAACTATGTGAATATTGAAAACTCGGTTGTGATCTTGGGACCGTTTATACCATTATCCTAAACTAAGTTAGTACCGTTTATACCATGACTCCCAATATAGGTTATGCCTTGCTTCCCAATACAAGTTAGGATCGGATGTACCATGTCACTAGATATAGGTTATGATCAGTTATACCATGCTTCCAAAAACTTGTTAGGATCGGTTATACCATGTCACTCAATATAGGCTATGACTGATTATATGCCTTGTCTCCCAATACTAGTTAGGATCGGTCATACCTTATCACACAATATAGGCTATGACCGTTTCTACCTTGATTCTAAACATAAGTTAAGATTGGTTCTACCTTGCCATCTTGTACTGGTCATCCAAATAATCTTCAATGAAAACCGGACCAACACATTTATGGTTTCCATTTCGATTATGAAACAAGTTCATACATCTACTTCCTTAAACCAATGTAATAATACATATTTTCCTAGGATGAATCACACCTATATCCCACACATAATCAAATAACAATATACAAAGTTCAAAAGATAAGCGTTATACTTAGTTATTCAATATAATCCCTTGATACTTTGATCATAATGCTATGACCAAGTCTAATCACTAGAGCGTTATAAATATAGCTTCACATGTTATGTTTTCAATATAAAGCGACTTGAAAGATACGTTAGAAATGGAAACAAGTCAAGTTAGTATTACTAACCTCAAGTGGAAGAATGGTGTCTTCGTTGTAGTCGTTACTTCTTCACATTCTTCAGGTATTCAGAGTAATATTTGTAAGTCTCAACATTCCTAGACTTTTTAGTCTAACCTAAACGAAGTTGACTCTAGTAATTAATCAAGCGACTCTAGATGAGTTTTGATACTAAAATATGACAACCAAACGTGACATACCGAAGCTTGGTGGGTTCAACCGAGCCATGCTCTAACAATTTATTTTTGCTTTCTTTGTTAATGATCTTCTCTGGGGTTTCTTTTGGAGTTGAAAGATGTAACAGAGTTTTAAGTTGGTTTTATTAAGATGTATTTTGACGTGTTTGATGAAAAGCTTTTGGAATGAAATATTTTAGATATATGTATTGATCAAGGTATAATTTTCTTAGCAAATATTTGATTTTGTCTATTTTTAATTAGTCATTTAACTATATATAAAAGGGATTTTTTCTCAACCAAAGTATAAAAGGGAAAATCATTCCCCTTGTGCCAGAAATAAAACGGTCATAAAAATAATTAGAAAAATAAGAATTTAGTTGTGGTTTATCTTCCATATTTTTGACGTCATAAGAAGCTAAATGATCGACCATTCTAGCAATGCGAGAGCAAAGAATCCAGGTAGATAGGAGCAACTTTTTTCTCTATTGTTATCACTCTCTCAGGGTCGGGGATGAAATCCTCCTAATTGTTAATCTAAACTTTATAAGAATTTTACTCCCTCCGTCTCTAAAAAATAGGCAGGCTTGTGTGTAAGGCAACCTTCTATCTAGTGTTTTTATTGTCACGGGTTGTAAAGTGACAGCGGATTCTATCAACAAAAAAGGATCGGATATCTCTTGGACAACAGAGAATACTATAGAAGAAATTTTATCTTATATAGAAAAATTACCGCAAGCTAAGGTAAGATTCATAAATAGAGCTCACAATGCAGCAGCAGACTCAGTAGCTAAAGAAGCAAGGATCAGAAGACTACAACGCATGTGCTACAAGTGCAAAAGGAAAGCATTATTTCTAATGTCTTTGTAGACCTTCTGTATTTTATTGATTAATTAATATAGTGTGTGTGTTTTGTGGAGACATAGAAACTACAGATCATTTGTTTATTCATTGTGGTTTTGCTCAAGGAATGTGGAATTATTTTAGAAATGAGATTCACTCTTATTATGACCTTCCTTCCTTGATAGAGTCTCTGCTGGATACTTGGCGGGCTAAGGATTTGTCGAAGTCGCAGAAGAAGTTATGGGCAATGATACCTGCTATGATAGTTTGGTCCATTTGGTTGGAAAGAAATGCTAGAGTCTTCTCGGACAAGAAAATGGAGCTTCACGGGGTCATTGCCAAAGCTAAATACTTGTTTTTTTCATGGGCTTTATGCTTTGTTGAATTCGAGCAGGTTTGTTTTGATTCTGTTATCAACAACTAGGGATTGATGTATTTTCAACCTCCTTAGGTGTAGCTGCCTTTTAGTTTGCTTTCCCTTCTTTCTTTTCTGCTTCTCTTGTATTGTTTCTTTTCTTTTCTGGCTCTTTCGTGTATTCTTCTTGGGTGGTACAATTCTTTTGTACTCCCTTTTTTTGATCAATGGAATTTTTCGCTTTGCTGATCAAAAAAAATAAAATATATTAACCTTTCTATCAAAAAAAAAAAAAAAAAAAAAACTTATAGATAATTGGTTTGCATATGAGATATGTTTTCTTCTTAACCTTAGCGGTTCTGTCTTCCCGGTAAAGTTAGTAAATAAATGAATAATAACGCTTTAATTGGTCATTTCATGGATCTAACTTTAAATTGGATGGTCAACATGGTCAAACAAATTCAATTCGTTGACTGGGCACCAAACTCAAATTTGAACAAAATAGGGCACTGTTTATGGGTGAAAACTATTTCTGCCGGTTTTGGTAATTTGGGGTGTGTGGATGAGAAATGAGTCTAAACCTTAAACAAATGCACTACACGGGAGTGCTTATATATTCAAGAAATCAATCTGTGCAAATCCGGCCTAAACCAAGAAATGGTCGTTCCAGACTTGTTTCGGTCATAAAGTGAAGGAGATGGGGTTGATCTTAGGGAGGGAAGCGAAGAAGGTGTTGAGATTGTGAAGGTGTTGGCTATGTAAGACTTGTATCAGAAAGCTGAACTAGATTGCAAGATGTAAGCTATCAGTTCCGGTGTTTGAATACGATGGTATCAACACTTGCCTCTGTTGTCTGGACTTGTTCCGTTTTTGGAAATAGGGAGGAGAACCTATTTATACAAGTCATTTGAGCCTTATTCACGTCTCTCGTGGGAAGTGGAGGAAGTGGAGTGATGGAGTAGTGGAGTTGTGTGTTAGTGTTACACGACCAGTCTTGCCCACTTCTCCTGTCATCTCTAACCGTCCATGACTTACTGACACGTTCTTGTGATGGCGCGTTGCACGCTGCACGCTGTAAACCGCCAGACCAATACCCCAGTATGTATCCCCCAGTTTGTGACATGATTGATGTCTCGAGTGTGTGGATCGTGGGATCCACAGAAAATAGCATGTAATGCTAGATTAAATAACTAAGTTATTTAGGAAGTCGATACTTGTGAAGTATCGTGTGTATTCTATGCAGGTACTGCATCATGGTGTGGTAGAGTGACGGGTGGTGATCACAATGACGCCTCACTGACCAATTAACTCCTGAACAGGGTTGTATATATAACAAAGCCGGTGAAGTTGGACGGACGAGATGATCTTTGAGACACTCATCTGCGACCGTTGATGGAATTAGGGTTTTTGAGGAGGTGCGCAAGCATCACTCTTCAGCTTGGTCGAATCCAAGCTTGGGATACAATTTTGGCAGGGACGATCGTGCATGTGTGTAGACAACATGACGGTGTAGGCGCCCATACCTCATTGTCTCGTGAAAGTGTGATCTGGGCCACTCAATTCGTCCGACGAAGTTGAGCGGTCGAGATCAATTTGCAACAGAAATATGATGCCGCAAAAGCCGCGCATCATGCCAACATAGGGCGCGCGTTTCAAGACGACCAAGCTTGGTCGATCTTGGCTGATTAGTCTGGTATATAGACGACGATCTGGTGTACACGTCCATACCTTAATATCCCATAGAAACGTGATCTAAGCCACTCAATTTGTCCGAAAAGTTGAGTGGTCGAGATTAGTTTGCAATCGGGAGGCGCGACCATGCCTAGTTCGGGTGTGCGAATCGAGGCAAACAGGCATGATATGCCTTGGTCGATCAGGTGTGGAGATAGACGGGCCCACGGTGGTCATGTTGATACGTACCGGACCTGCTTAGTCTAATCCTGGACCCTTCATTCGTGCAGGAGAAAATGGACGCTCGTGATTGTTCAAACCCTAATTAGGGTTTCACCGGCCGCGCGTCATGCCTTGTTTGGGCGCACGAACTGGAACGACTAACTATAGTTGGTCCTGACCGATCAGTCATGTGTGTAGGCGGGCCCAAGGTGTTTGTGTTGACATGCTCTGGGCCCTTCGAATCTACATCTACACCATCCATCTATGCCTGCGAAGATGGACGGTTGAGACTGTTTTGCGATACATGTAATGTGCCGCAAACCCTAATTTAGGGTTTTTCGTCCATACTGCTTTGGCTTGGACGGTTTGGCAAGCTATGCCACCCTTTTGGGGAGACCGACCATGCGGGGCCCGCGTTGGGTCGGTAGTGAATATTCCAATACCTGCTTAGGGTCATGGATTCAATCTAAGCCATCCAATCATCTTTGGTGAAGTTGGATGGTTGTGATCGTTTCGAGACTGATATGGACAGTCCAGGTTCAAACATGCTCAATCGGGCTAGTATAACACACCGAGAGATGTATGCTCAATCGAGCTAGTATAACACACGAGAGTTGTAGCTGTACGGGTATTTCGTACATGCTTCATTATTAATGCTTGGAGGTTCGTGTTGCTCTGCGATGGGAACAACACTCGATCGTCATGCCGCACCGGTAATGACTACAGGAAATACAAGGCTGGTTATGCATTAATTAATAATGCTGTAAATTCATAGGGTATATGGGATTGTTGCCACATGCTCCAACCTGGATGAATTTCGTGTATTTAATTCACAGAATACTGGGATTGTTGCCACATGCTCCATTCTAGGTGAATTAGTAAAGTGAAGAAGTATTCATCACTTATCAATGGCTTTATCTTTTGTAAGATGTTAGCGCATAATTTTGGCTTTTACAATTTTAGCCTTAAATGAAAATCCACCATCAACATTAAGTCCCCTTCCTAGCGCATAATGGTTACGCTATTGTGGGGTAGGCATAAAATGATGACAAGTTTGTACACAGAAACGACCAAGCTAAAGTGAATATACATTTACCGCATAGGTCGACATCGTCAGGTGTTGTCCCGGAACTGGTCGGTCCTGATTATGATGGTGAAGGAAGCATGACTTGATCTGGTGAGTCGCTTTGGTTTTCCTCTGTACGTATCCAGACGGAGCTTGGCCCGTTTCTTGGACTAGGTGTACTCCCATTCGTTACACGGCAGCTTTCCTTAGATATATCCGATAAGCATCGTTGATCGCTATCTCGAATCGGTAGCCTTTATAGGTGGCAAGTAAAGACTCATTTTCTCCTGGGATTCTGTTGACTTGCTAGATTATAAAGAAAAATTCTAAGGATTCTTCTCATCACATAGTCGTTCCTTCTATATTTCAGGTATTGCTCCGTACTTATCTGATCTTCTGATTGACTTATGATGATACATACATTTTTGTGTGCCCATAACTTCTTCTCCTTTGCATCTTATCATGGAAGCAGTGGGTGATGATCATTCTGTAACTTCTCCAGAAGAAAGTTTCGAAGTTGACAAACCTGAAACTAATGCGCACGAAGAGGTAATGGCTAAAATTGACCTTACAATTCGTGAAGTCGGCCGTGCTATACAGGGGATGTCCATTCTGTACCTGCGTATTACCAGGGGATGCATATGTTCCCTTTCAGCTGCGATCGACATGGAAGAGCGGTGGAGGCATGAGGAAGCGTTGCGAGCACCAGTAAGCGCAAGGGCAGAGAGGTTTGCAGCGCGGTTAAAGAGGCGGAGAGTGGAGCATAAACGGCCTCTGGATGAAGATAGGCGTGATTATCCAATCCAGTACGGTGTGATAATCCTTGATTCTGACACAGTTGGACCTGAGTATTCGAAAGCAGTCAGCGCAAACCCTAATGTTGGTGTGGCCTTTGAGGAAGACTTGGAAGCTGCTCCTGCCGATGATGTTAGGACGGAGAGTATTGCTGCGAAAACATCTGAAACGGAAGATGAGGCTCCGAATGGAGAAGCGGTAGCAGGTGATGGCGTTGAAGCAGGACCTAGCAGTGGTGCAGGAGCGGGCGCTCTTCTTGACGGCTAAACCTCTTTGCTTATTTTTCTCTTTTCAAGTGTATTCCCGTAATTCTTGAACATCTTTCTTGTACTCAGTGGCAGCTGAGTTCAAGATCTTTTCTTCTGTTTGCTTACTTTGAATAAAGGTTTATGTCATAACCCCTTGTTAAGATTGCATCTGTATGTGCTCCCGACGTGAGAACTCCTTGGTCTTGCTGGGGCAAATGGTTCAAATCATCTTCCTTTTGTGCACGCTTTCTATTTCCTTATTCCCGTGAGATGTTTGCTTAGAGTTTCCTTCCTTGCTCTAGTGGGTTGATTTAGGCTGACTCAGGACTTTGTGTTTTTAGGGGTAAAGAGGTTCTCAGATGGAAATGATGCTTCAATTAAATTGAAAATTGAAAATTGAAACCCTAACTATGAATGCAAGTATTGCAATCATTTTCTGGAGGAATTACAAATATGACATGAAATTGTAAACGGAAACACGCTGGAGGAAGCAGCACAGTATTTTAAAGTGTGGAGGACGCTGGAAAATGGTAGCACAGCGTCTTAAGTACGGTAGGGCTGGAGCCATCGCGAGTGAATTGTTACGCCTTCTAGCTTGTCAGCGTTGATGAGCTTGCAGTATCCGCCTAGGATGACATCTGCTACCAGGTATGGTTCATCCTCCTTTTCGGTGGGTGAGTCAGGTGGGGTAGCCACTTTCACCGTAATGTTTCCAACCTTAAATGAGGTTGTCTTCGTCACTAGATCTCCAATTCCAAATGGGTTCGAGCGTGCAGATACCTGGACCTTGGGCTCATCGTCTTTGACCAAGACAGCCTCTAAGCCCTTGATAAAACGTTTGAAGGGGCCGGCTTCCCATTCACATCTCATAGCCGGGATTGGTTTGTTGGTTGGAGCCAGTCCCCAGGACTTATCAGAGTGAGGAGTGATTGGTTGCAAGAAGGGTTGCGTGATGATACTTACTTGAGCTCGGAACCTCTTATGTATGATGATGGGCTCTCTCCAGGAAGTTGTGTTACATTGGAAAGCAGCAGGTGCGGCAACGGACAGTCTTCAGGTCCAGACGGCTTGTTAGAGATCCTTTCAGGTGTTGTAGCTGGTAGAGGGTAAACTACCAGTGTTGCCTTGTTTTCGTGTATCCAAGAGCGTCCTAGGACCATGTCGTAATTGGGATGTTCTTGGACTATGTAGAACTTCGCTTGCGTTAGGGCGTCTCCCAATTTAACTTCAAGATCGATATATCCATATGCATCTCTGAGTTCTCCTTCCGGAGTCTTAACCACAGTTGGGTTGCGAGTAGCCTCCTATTTTGAAATCTTTGTTGTTTTCAAGGTCTGGAGGGTGATGATGTTGAATTCAGAGGCCGTATCGATTAATGTGTTATCGAACTCGACATCCTTCAAATGAGCAACGGTTAAGAGCCCACAATTTCCCTTGCTTGCATCTTCCAAGAAGGATTATTTTGTGTTTTAAAATTGAATTAGGTTTCGAGACCGCTTCCTCTTCTTTCTTTGATGATAAGCGGTTTAATGAAACGCCTAAGACAACGCGGTTGAGGGATGCAAATATATCCCTGACGTTGTGCTTTGGAGAAGTACAAGATCTCACATAAATGTTCCATCATAGATTGTATAGTCTTGTTCTCTCATCACTTGAAATTGTACACATTCTATCTTGTTTTTGCATTCAATCGTTTACATCTTCTTGTTTGCATCTTTATCGTAGCTATAACTTAGTGTAGTTTGTTTTTTGCTCATCTTCATCCACCCTGCATCATTAGCATAACTTAGTGTGCATTACAATCATAATTTGTGCTGTCCTTAGCATCTTGGCCTTTTGACCTGAGCTATAAGCCTCTGTAGCTGTAGCTTAGTGTCACTTGCCACTTTCTCCTGTGTCAGTCCAAAGCACAGCCATCTTGGTTTTGCATAGTTACCTGATCTGACCATCTCGCATAGTTGAGCATAACGGAATCTCCGAGTATTCTTAAACTTTGTATTGCCTGTGAAATCATGATATGATCTCCACCGAGAATGTTGGATTCTCTGTGACACATTGAGGACAATGTTTGATTTAGGTTTGGGGGTGCATTTTGCATTTAGAGTTTTTAGTTTTTATTTTGCATTTAGAGTTTTTAGTCTTTTATTTTACCTTTTACTTTCAAAAAAAAAAAAAAAAAAAAAAAAAAAAAAAATTCAAAAATTTTTGCAAATAAAAACCAACAACTTTTAGAGATTTTAGAGTCACTAGCATGCTTCTAGCTATGTTTAAATAGAGAATCCGAAACGAAATAACAAAAGTTAGAAGTCTTTGGAGAACACAATCGGGTTCCTTAGTTGATTAGAGCGTTAAAGTTGGATTTAACCATACGGGAGGGCGAATTAGGTGTTTAGATATTCGGTAGTAGAATTGTGATCACCCATAGTGGAGACTACCCAATTTACATCAAGTGAGGCACCAACCTTCAATTTTTGCAACTTTCTAGAAAAGTTTGTTAGAGTGTGTCACCGTACGTAAATTCCGGGTAGGAATGGTGAGCTACCCAACCCGAGACTTTTGATCTCTTGAGTGCTAGTTTTTGTCAATCATGAGGGTGACGTCTAAAGATGAAAACTCCTTCTAAATACCGGTTGTAGTTAACATCACTCTCTCTCTCAATCAGCAAGACCCATAGAAACACATCATCGCCGCCAAGCGGAGGCGAATCGAATATTGAAAGAAAAATTGATATAGTCCAAGGTTTATGTGCCAAAGAAAAAGAAAATAGGATGAGAATTAATAAAATTTATAAAATCAAGACCAAGTTGTGGAAAAATTGAGTGATGAGTCCTTTGTCCATGGAGTTAGTTGGATGTTCTTGGACTAAAGAAGAATTTAAAAGAAAAAATCCAAACAACAAGGAATTTGAGTAGAAAAGAAGTCTTGTGAAGTTTAGAAGTTCGTCATCAACAAGTGCGAGAAAGATTGAAGACGTTTCTATGGTTTCTTTAGGATATTAATTGCCGATCGTGATACTCCACCCTACTAATGGTTGATTTTCCCTTAGAGATCATTAGAAAAGATTCTTTTTGTCACTTTTGTGGAGTCTCGATATTTCTCTCTTTATCCATATGCGATCTTTCGAGTGCAATTATCATAAAACCCTAATGGTGGGGCGAAGTTGAGACTTATGTTCTCATATGGTATGGTTACTTTCGCTCCTTAAGGATGAGAATCGTCGATAGTTCTAACTTCTGTTACTAGCATGCGAAACTCTATGTCCTCATAGCTTCTTGGAGGCTTGAGTTGTTGGAGAAGGTTTTGTGGGTACAGTAAACCCTAGCCTAGGGACACCTAGGGGTTTATTTTGAAATCTTTGTTGTTTTCACTTGAGGACAAGTAAAATTCGAGGTTTGGGGTATTTGATGAGTGCCAAATAGTGCATATTTATACATCTTTTTATTGGCATTTTACTCATCTTTTGGTGATGATGTTGTATTAATTAATTTTGTATTTTTAGGTACTAAATAAAGCTCGGAGAATACGAGCCCAAGAGCGGAATTGAAGTCGAGCATCTATCGATGCAACCCAACAAGGAAATGTGTTCCGAGCCCGCTCCTCTACGAGCCGAACTCGCTCCATCACTATACATCATCTCATCCGACTTTAATTTGATGTTTTAATTTAGTGTGAGGACAACTCTTGTTAAATTGTTCTTGAGTGTTTAATATGATTAGATAGCTTCAATTTAACATATCAATGCCTTTCTGCATACCAAAGGGATGCAAATATATCCATATGTTTCAGCCCTTACTTCCATTTTTAATACTAATACCCACGACTTGTTGTTCTTAATTGACAACTAGTACTTTGGATATTTGAAATATCAAGTGAAACCCTTAAGATGAGTGGTAGAAGATCATAGATTGTTTACCTTAGTTCATTGTCACTTCATCACATCTCGGCCGTTTCGGCACAAAACCATTTTGTTACTCTGTCACCTTTGAAATTCGAGTTTAGAATCAACTAGAGCAACCCTAGTCCTTGTGGGATCGAATGCCGCGTCTCCTAAATAACATGTCATAAATATAAACACCTTTAGAGGCCTACCAACAACGCGGTTGAGGGATGCAAATATATCCTGACGTTGTGCTTTGGAGAAGTACAAGATCTCACATAAATGAGGATACGGGAAGAGGATATCTCTACGAACACCTTCGTTTCCAAGTTGGAGTTCTCCGTCTCTATCTTTTCTCTCGAAGATTTGTTTGACTGTTCTGAGTCTTTGGTTGGATGGTGAACGAACCTATGGTAGCGACAGTACTTGGGATCCGCCATATCTTTCTCAGTTGGTGGACGTCTGATAGGAGGCAGCTTGATGGCATCGTCTTGAATCCATGCGTCCAAGAGTTCCACTACTTCACTCATGGGGAATGGGAAGCATGTATCTTCCGTGTCTTGTGCAGGGGTCTTGCTCGCTCCCTTTTGAGAAGAAGACGTGTGTGTTGGACCCGCACGCTTGGGTTGTTGTTCCGTTGCTGAAGCTTTTCTTTTTCCTCCTTTGCCTACCACGCTCACAGAAGGATCAGTGTTGTATTGCTTGTTTGTGAGACGCCTGCTTCCTCGACTCTCACGTGGATCTTCGTTTCGAACAACCGTGGTTCTCTCTAGCAATGTTGGGGCAGTTGTGGCTGAACGTTTGGCAGCTTCATGGAGTTCGGAGAACGTTTGAAAGCCCAAATTCTCTAGTAAAGCGCGGTATATGGGTATCATCCCGTTGATGCACAGCTCCACCAACTGACGTTCAGTAATGTTCGGATCATGACAATCTAGTGCTTGAGTTCTGAACCTCTTAACGAAGTCGTTCGGATGCTCGTTGTTCCGCTGAGAGACTCTTCCTAGATCTGAAAAGGTGATCTTCTCAGATACGAAGAAATACTTCCTGTAGAAAGCACCTACCATCTCGCCCCAATTGGATATGATGTTAGGTGCGATGTTTTTGTACCAGGTGTACGCCCTTCCCGTAAGTGACTTCGAGAACTCTTTCAGGCGGAGAACATGATTGTACTCATGCTCCCCCAAGGATTCCAAAAATCGAAAGATGTGTTCACGAGCATTGCCAGTACCATCGTAGATGGAGAACTGAGGAGAGGTGTATCCTCTTGGGAGAGGGATTCGTTGCACATCTTGGGGGTACGGTGGCTGATGTTGGTGTGCATCCATCAGATTTCCTTTGCCTCGGTTTTGGAAAAGTCGTTCCAAGTCCTCACGTGTGATGAAATTGGATGGCTGGTCCCTTTCCCTTGGGCGTTCAGGAGCAACACGAGCTTCTTCACTCATGTGGGTTCGAGTGGAAACGCCTACTCCGGGTGTATTGAAGGCATCCCTTGTTGGCTCCAAGTATTTTCGTGAATCTTGTGGCAATCGTTCAGTTAAAGTTTTAAGGAAAGTGAGCACCTCTTTCTGAGTTGCGGCCATATCCGTTTGAGTCTTAGTAACAACTTCCTGCTTCTCCATCAAGTCTGCAATGGTAATGGACGGTGGTCCTCCTCTCGTCCCTCCGGCTCCTCGTCCTGATGAAGGAGTGGAAGTTGTTCTGGTGACCACTAGAGGCGTTACACTTGAGGAGATGCAGGGATTCACGGCTGCTCTGGATCTGGTGATGGGAGGCGTTACACCTACTGGAATGTCTCCTGCTCCGCTAGTGTTGGTGATATAAGTAACGGCTCCACGAGATGTATTGACCACGGTAGCTCCACTGACGAGTACATCGACACCGGGAGTGTTATCCACACTAGCTCCATCAGAATTGATTGCTGATCCAGACCTGAGTTCCACCATCTTGAAATGAATTGTTGATTGAATTGGTTCTAAGATCTACCCTTTCTGAAATTGATAAAATTGAATCGGATTTCGAAGAAATTGACTTTACAACCGAGAGATTAACCTCCCACTGTGGTCACCAATTGTTTATGGGTGAAAACTATTTCTGTCGGTTTTGGTAATTTGGGGTGTGTGGATGAGAAATGAGTCTAAACCTTAAACAAATGCACTACACGGGAGTGCTTGTAGATTCGAGAAATCAATCTGTGCAAATCCGGCCTAAACCAAGAAATGGCCGTTCCAGACTTGTTTCGGTCACAAAGTGAAGGAGATGGGGTTGATCTTAGGGAGGGAAGCGAAGAAGGTGTTGAGATTGTGAAGGTGTTGGCTATGTATGACCTGTATCAGAAAGCGGAACTGGCTTGCAGGATGTAAGCTATCAGTTCCGGTGTTTGAATACGATGGTATCAATACTTGCCTCTGTTGTCTGGACTAATTCCGTTTTTGGAAATAGGGAGGAGAACTTATTTATACAAGTCATTTGAGCCTTATTCACGTCTCTCTTGGGAAGTGAAGGAAGTGGAATGATGTAGTAGTGGAGTTGTGTGTTAGTGTTACACGACCAGTCTTGCCCACTTCTCCTGTCATCTCTAACCGTCCATGACTTCGACACGTTCTTGTGATGGCGCGTTGCTCTTTGTAAACCGCCATACCAATACCCAAAGTATGTATCCCCCGGTTTGTGACATAATTGATGTCTCGAGTGTGTGGATCGTGGGGACCCGACAGAAAATAGCATGTAATGCTAGATTAAATAACTAAGTTATTTAGGAAGTCGATACTTGTGAAGTATCGTGTGTATTCTATGCGAGTGCATCGCATCATGGTGTGGTAGAGTGACGGGTGGTGATCACCATGACGCCTCACTGACCAATTAACTCCTGACCAGGGTTGTATAACCAAGTCGGTGAAGTTGGACGGACGAGATGATCTTTGAGACACTCATCTGCGACCGTTGATGGAATTAGGGTTTTTTAAGAGGTGCGCAAGAATCACTCTTCAGCTTGGTCGAATCCAAGCTTGGGATACAATTTTGGCAGGGCCGATCGTGCATGTATGTAGACAACATGACGGTGTAGGCGCCCATACCTCATTGTCTCGTGAAAGTGTGATCTGGGCCACTCAATTTGTCCGGCGAAGTTGAGTGGTCGAGATCAATTTGCAACAGAAATCTGAGGCCGCAAAAGCCGCGCATCATGCTAACATAGGGCGCGCGTTTCATGACGACCAAGCTTGGTCGGTCTTGGCCGATTAGTCTGGTATACAGACGGCGAGCTGGTGTACACGTCCATACCTTAATATCCCATAGAAACGTGATCTAAGCCACTCAATTTGTCCGGCAAAGTTGAGTGGTCGAGATTAGTTTGCAATCGGGAGGTGCGACCATGCCTAGTTCGGGCGTGCGAATCGAGGCAAACAGGCATGATATGCCTTGGTCGATCGGGTGTGGAGATAGACGGGCCCACGGTGGTCATGTTGATACGCACCGGACCTGCTTAGTCTAAACCTGGACCCTTCATTTGTGCAGGAGAAAATGGACGCTCGTGATTGTTCAAACCCTAATTAGGGTTTCACCGGCCGTGCGTTATGCCTTGTTTGGGCGCACGAACTGGAAAGACCAACTATAGCTGGTCCTGACCGATCGGTCATGTGTGTAGGCGGGCCCACGGTGTTTGTGTTGACATGCTCTGGGCCCTTCGAATCTACATCTACACCATCCATCTATGCCTGCGAAGATGGACGGTTGAGACTGTTTTGCGATACATGTAATGTGCCGCAAACCCTAATTTAGGGTTTTTCGTCCATACTGCTTTGGCTTGGACGGTTTGGCAAGCTATGCCACCCTTTTGGGGAGACCGACCATGCGGGGCCCGCGTTGGGTCGATAGTGAATATTACAATACCGCTTGGGGTCATGGATTCAATCTAAGCCATCCAATCATCTTTGGTGAAGTTGGATGGTTGTGATCGTTTCTGAGACTGATATGGACAGTCCATGTTCAAACATGCTCAATCGGGCTAGTATAACACACCGAGAGATGTATGCTCAATCGGGCTAGTATAACACACCGAGAGATGTATGCTCAATCGAGCTAGTATAACACACCGAGAGTTGTAGCCTGTACGGGTATTTCGTACATGCTTCATTATTAATGCTTGGAGGTTCGTGTTGCTCTGCTGGGAACAACACTCAGTCGTCATGCCGCACCGGTAATGACTACAGGAAATACAAGGCTGGTTATGCATTAATTAATAATGCTGTAAATTCACAGGGTATATGGGATTGTTGCCACATGCTCCAACCTGGATGAATTTCGTGTATTTAATTCACAAAATACTGGGATTGTTGCCACATGCTCCATTCTAGGTGAATTAGTAAAGTGAAGAAGTATTCATCACTTATCAATGGCTTTATCTTTTGTAAGATGTTAGCGCATAATTTTGGCTTTTATAATTTTAGCCTTAAATGAAAATCCACCATCAACAGGCACCAAATGCAAAGGTTCATTTTGTTGGTACCAAACTCAAAAGATCCCGGAAAAAAATATTGAATACCCATTTGTTTTGAATGACATAAATTTAAAACTTGCACATGTAAAATCAGAAAAGTTCTTTTTTTCTTGACGCTATAAAATCAGAAAAGTTAATTGCTTCTGATGCTAACCATGTAATAGGATTTCCACGGAAGTTATGAATACATAAAAAAATGGATATAAGATATATGGAACTGAAGAAGAGGACGACGAGAAGCTCCCACCAGTAGTATAAATCCCCTCGAATGTGTTCTAATTATTGTACAAATAAACATACTGGAGTATTTTAGGATTATTAAAATAGCATTGTAAGACTAACTGGTTAGTTCCTACAACAGGGTGGAAATAAATAGTCGCATATGCCCTTGAAAGTGGCAATGTTATGGTCTTTGCTCTCCAACATGGGTTACTAATGGCTTTATTCCCTTTCTTCTTGTCATATACATCCTCAAAACCCATAATTCGACAGTAAGAGTTCCGGTTCTCCTTGCAAAAGCCACGCATCCATCTACTTCCAATGTATGCACATTGCAAACAACAGAAGTACCACCTTCAAATAACATTCCAACAGAACACTGAGACTAGGTTTCACCGTCGGGCGCTTATACACTGGGAGCTTATGTACTGGATGCTTCGATATGATAAAGAGACCTTGACGTTTTTTCAGTGACTGATTAAGGTGTGAGTGCATAAAAATTAGATCTTTCTGAATTAAGTACTACCAACGCTTGCAGACACACTTTAACCGCATTAGTGACTTAACTGGTAACCTACTAATTATCTCATATTCTAAGACATCATCAAAACTATATTCACGCCACTACGTCTTGTACCCATCGTGTTGTCTGTTTTCTCTCCAACTTCTTCAGCCTTGTTGACACAATGTTAGCAAAACAAAGAGTATTACCGATCAGACAATTGGAAGTACAATTATTATACAGTAGGAATTTGTCAATTAAGTGAAAATATATTTGTTAGATTTTTTATATGGGACCTAATATTTAGGAAGTAATTAACGTGATTTTAATATGAGAAGTTAATTAAGTAAATTGGGTAATTGGTGGCTATTTGTAATGGATAAGTGGAGTCATCTCTTTTGTAAGCCTATAAAAGGCATCAGTAATGTTAATGAAAATACAGAAGAAGTTTTAGCAATGTAATCTTTTATGTGAGTTTCTTGCAAATCTCTCTCTCTCGCTACTCTCTTGATCCATGAAATCCAAAATGGTATCAGAGCTGGGGTCGAGAGTTGAGTTGAGGGAGAGGTTTATAAAGTAAAACAGTTTAAGAGGAAATCAAAAAAAAAAAAAAATGGCGTTTGAGAGAAATGTTTTTTATTTTTTTTTAAATATGTTTTGCTTATTTGGTGAATGTCTTTTTTTGTGAAGATAAATTGTTATGAATAAGAATGATGAGGATGTATGTTCAAAATATGTAGAGGTTTCAAGATATTTTGCTACAGGTTATGGTTTTGATATTTTTTCTTGCAGGTGTTATAGTTATCTTGCCAGAAAGAAAATATTGATGGTGTTCTGTTTTGGTGATGATGATGATGATGAATATGCAAGATATTGATTTGCATAATATGTTAGGTTAGTGGAAGCAATATGGGATGCTCAACTGCTAACAATGATGATCATGCAAAATTAAAGATGTTGTCGCATTTGAAGATGATGATGATCATGTTTTCATGCTTAGGTGATGATTTGAAGATCAAGAACATGTATTTTGAATTAAGTGTGCGTTTGGCACCACTAAAATTCAATTCCCTGGGTAGTTCCAAGTACCTAGAATTTGATTTCCAGGTGGTTCCAACTACCTCCAGTTCAACTTTTGGTGTTTGGCATTTAGAACCCTAGTTTCCCCTTCTTAACCTAAATCACCAGCACATCCATCTCTTCCTTGATACTCTTCTCTGCAAATTTAATTCTTAACAAACCCATCTTTGTAACAGCAATAAAGATTGAGTTTCTCATTTAATCCTTCTTTGAAATCCTCGCAGCAACAACAATTTCAAACCCTAACTGCATATTTCAATCAACCACCATCCATCAACAAACCTAAATCACCAGCACATCCATCTTCTTCCCTATTGATCTTCTCTGCAATTTAATTCTTAACAAACCCATCTTTGTAACAACAGTAATAGCCTGAATTTCTTCACTTAATCCTTCTCCAAAATTCTCACAACAACAACAATTTCAAACCCTAACTTCAGATTTCAATCGAACATCATCCATCAACAAACCTGAATCACCAGCACAACCATATCTTCTTCTATGCAATTTTAATTCTTAACAAATCCATTTTTGATTTTCATATTAAGCTCGGGTGTTCAATTTCCATGGCCGAGCTTGGTTTCTATGGCGGAGCTGTCGAGGAAGGTGAGAGAAAAATGGAAAGAAAAAAATAAAAGAAGGAAGATTTTGTTTATATATGGGTGGAAAATATGGGTGGAATTGAAACTGACATGGGGTATGGTGGAAACTCTATTTCCACTGAACAAAGGAAAACAAGTTCCCGTGAAATTAAAATCCGCCCTAAAATAACTATTCCAAACACTCGTAAAACAAACTACCCTCTTCAACTACCTCCCCCAACTCCACTCCACCCTCAATTCCACCGGTTACTCTAAGGGAGGATGTTGGAAGTAATAATTCAAAATATACAGTAGGAATTTGTCAATCAAGTGAAAATATAATTTGTTAAATTTGTTAATGATTTGGTCTTTAACGTGTGGGATATGGGGCCTAATATTTATGAAGTATTTAGCATGATTTTAGTATGGGAAATTAATTAAGTTGGGTAATTAGTGGCTATTTATAATGGGTAAGTGGAGTCATCTCTTTTGTAAGCCTATAAAAGGTATCAGTAATGTTAATGAAAATACAAAAGAAGTTTTAGCAATGTAATCTTTTATGTGAGTTTATTGCAAATGTCTTTCTCTCGCTCCTCTCTTGATCCATGAAATCCAACACATACTAGATCCCAAGTTAAATCTTCAGAATTTAATCATCAATTAACCTATCCAAAAATAATTTGGAGGGGAAAAAATTAAACAGTTCCTAGTATATCCTATCTTAGAATTCAATTGTAGACAAATTAACTTAACATAATAACAAATAAATTTGAGTTAGAGGGATCGATAAACTCACCATTATCCTTGAAAATATTTTTATTTTCTTCAGGTTCCCCAACTTGAAAAGACTGCCAAAGTCGTACAATTTTATAGAGGGTAGTGGTATCTATTTATTGTTTTTAACTTTTACTACAACACCGGTTCAGAGAAAGTAGCGCGTCAGTCAGCCTGCTAACAATACTTTACACCTTCCTTACCCCGCTATTAGGATGCCTGAATTACTTAGTAATTTAGGAATCAGGTAGTTTTCTAAATTTTGGTAAAGTAATTTTAAGACTTACCGACTCTTTATCTTTTACTGTGACGGTGGTGGCTCTCAAGATATCAAAATATATGGAATCTATCGTATATATACGATATACCCATTATATGGGTGTGGAAAAGAAGCACGTTGCCGAACAAAAAGTAAACCTGATAGGATTTGTAGATTGAAAAATTGGAGTATTACAATTCAGGAGTTTGCCGCAAAGAGATTAACAAAGATAGAACCACTAATAAACATTGTTTCTCCGAAGCAGGTGAGTACCCAGAGGAATAAGTCACAAGTGAAGTGACTGAATAACAGTGAAAAAAGTAAAAATGGATTTTATTCTTATTCTTTGATCGGCCAGAGGGGTCCATCAAAGAGAAAATAAAAATAAACAAGAGTATAAAGTCTTAATCTTTCAACCAGTATAACTGCAGACTTATGCAAGAATATTTGCCGACGCCTAAGCGAACCTCATCAACACCACCATGAAAACTTGACCAACACCTTTTAAAAAATATCTTCCCACCCCGAGATAAAAGAGGTTTTAATTCCTCATGACCTTCCGTCGGTATTTAATCTTTGAAGTCTCGGTGAACCCACTACATAATTCATCATCACTCCAGAGGCGCGTGGAAATACCCGACAAGAGAGTGAAGAGGTAGAAGCACCACCATTGAAGCCTCTCAACATACAAATTAAAACTAGAAATTCCTTTGAACAAGTAACTGACAATTAGTCCTTGAAGAGAATAATCAATTGATGACAAAGATTATAACAACCTTCGCCATCCCTAAATCTTATGCTACGAGGAGTCAAGTTTCTCCAATAATCACAAACATGATTTTTGAGGTCACGCATCATCGTATCAAAGAAACTTCAAAGGGAATACTATTCCCTTTGTAGTACCTAACCTGCATAACAACTTGAGAGCGCCATTCGAACTCCGAAAAAATGAAAGAAATTAACTTCATTCAATAAACATTCTAATGTATAAACAAATAAACTAAAGACTACTTATTCCTTTAAAAGAGTTCATTCGTTAACATACTAACATATAAACTAACTATAAACAAAGCAAAAGAAAAGTATGCTTCTTCCTTGACAAAACTAACATAAAAACTCTCTATAGTCCATGCAATAGAATGGACTTCATTCTGAGCGAAGTCCATTAAAACTCATAGTCCATGCGGTAGAATGGACTTCATTCCCTGAGTGAAGTCTAGAAAACCTCTCACCCATACCATAGAAAAATGGACTTCACTCAGGTGAATGAAGTCTATCAAACTCTCTCCATTCCATGCCTTAGAAATGGACTTCTACAGGGGAATGAAGTGTATTAAAACCTTCATTCCATGCCATGAAATGGACTTCATTCCAGTGGAGTGAAGTCTATTAAAACCTCTATAGTCCACGCCATAGAAAATGGACTTCACCGGTGAATGAAGTCTATTAAAATCCCTACATGGTCCATCAAATAATGGACTTCATTCCTGAATGAAGCCGTAGAATAAAGTAATGACTTAATTGTAACGATCATCATTGTTTAATCAAAGAAAAAAATTATTGGCGTCGCAGAATAAGAATAAGAATAAGAAAAAAACTAATTACTTCAAATCAAGGAAAAGGATTGCATGAAAACTTACCAATAGCAAAGAAGAATCTCCGAACTGCGTGATTCAAAACACCAATCTCCGAACGTGAAATCAAATCAACTCGTGAAACTCCGAAATCAAAGTTAATCTACCGTAAATCGGATCGATCTTGACAAGATCGAAATCTCAAAGATTTCGTAAACCCTAAGAGAAAAAATCAGCCAGAGAAGAACTTCCAAGGTGAGAGAGAAAATAAAACCGAAACCGAAAGGTTTCGATTATATCCAAAAGGACCAAATAACAAAAATTTAGGACCAAACGATCAATTCCGTGTGGGTGGTGACCAAATCATAACTGACTCAAACTATAATTTAATTGTAACATGTGAAAAAAGTATAAAAATGGATTTTATTCAGTGAAAAAGTAAAAATGGATTTTATTCTTATTCTTTGATCGGCCAGAGGGGTCCATCAAAGAGAAAATAAAAATAAACAAGAGTATAAAGTCAAAAGAAAATACAAAGAAACAAGAAACAATAAATACATTTATCTGGATGTTATCCAAGAGTGTTTTATTTATTTTTTGAAACTTTTCGTTAGGTGATATCCATGAGTTATCCACACCGTAGTTCACGAGTGTAACACAACTTTTTTTTTTTTTAAGCAAAGGTTGAGAACAACCAAATTACAAAACATCAGTTGGTCCCCTTTTGAAGTGGCTACATAGGACAGGAATGAGCCAAATAGGCGGTGTGAACCAAGCCATGTGAGTTACATTGTTCTTACCCCATTGGACTAATTCATGAGCATCCCCATTACAAATGTGATTAACAGACTTAAAAGATATCAGATGGAAACTAGAAATTAAGGATTTAATATCTTGAAACATGTTGTGTGTTCTTAGATCCCCCAAGAAGTTTTTCTTGTTTATCTTCTCTATTACTTCCGCGGCGTCTTCTTCAACAATAATCCGATCCATCTTCATCTCCTTTGCAACTTTCAGAGCATCTCTGGTTCCACGTACCTCTGCTTCTTATGCTGAAAAGCAAATTAAATTCTCCGATTCTGCGTAGATAAATTGATGAGAGGAGTCTCTTATTAAGAAACCCATTCCCTTAATTTCAGTATAGGGTTCCAAGCACCATCAATGTTAATTTTCAACCAATTAAAGTAAAGGGTACTGTAGTTGGGTACTACAAGGTACACACTGTTTTACAAGAACTAGTGCCCCATAAATTTTTTATGATCTTTTCAAAACGATTTAGAGGAGGTAGTCTTTTTTTTTTTTTTTTTTTTTGATAGCCCATGTCGGGCTATTAGTTCAGGAGGTAAGGCCTCTTCCTATGCACATGCCAAAACATGGTATTTGGCATATATGCACCCACTATGGGTATGCCAAACTGCCAAACTCATATGCCAATATGTTTTTCCTGGCATATAGGCATACACGACAGAGTTTCCAGCGAGCGATAGAGTCTCGGTCGCTCGATGGTCAAAAAATCGTTCGATGGTCATTCACTCGACAGCGACAGTCAATCTATCGCTCGATACTATGATAATCGCTCATCAGATCTTCATCCAACGGCTAATATTTCCCCCTCTATAAATACCTAATTGTAATCTCATTTCAACTCACACCAGAATTTCTTAATCTCTTAAGAATTTCTCAATCTCTCTAGAATTTCTTAATCTCCAATTCTTTTCATCACTCTTCCAATTCCTTAGAGAGCATGGCTGATAATATAAATCTGGCTGAGTGCATGGCAAACCACTGTATTAGGAGATGTCAAGTGAGGCGAAACCTAAAATTCAAAACTGCAGAAGATGAATGTATTTGCTAGAATTATATTGATTTGACAATGGAGCCAGTATTTGATCACCAACTATTGTGGGAAAGGATTTTTTTTTAAATTTCAAAAACAAACAATGAACCTACGCGGTCGTAGTGTTTCAGATTTGGTTCAGCGCTTCGGTATAATTAAGCAGGAAGTTACTAGGTATTTTGCTTTACTTCAGCGAGAAGGTCCAACCTTGAGAAGTGGTGAAACCACGGTGGAATTTCAGGAAAGGTGTCGTGTGGAATATCGTCGCATCTACGGGCAAAAATTCCATTTTGAAAGTTGTTTCGAGGTTTTAAGATATTTGCCCCAATATTGTCCAACATTTGTGTTGTAATTTCTCAATTGTCCACTTTTAAAGTTTTAATATTTGTTTAAAATTTTTAAAGTATTAATATTTTTAATATTTGTTTAAGCTTAAATATTTGTAATACTTTTAATGTTTAAGAATATAATTAATATTAAATTTCAACAATATTCGTCAAATTTTCAAATTCATTAAACTTCACAAAATTAAAAACTTCAATATAATTAAAATAGTCATTTTACAAGACATAAAACTAGACAATAATTGGAAAGACTCTAAAAAAAAAATTTTGGAACAATGTTCTTCATCTTGCTCATCTTCTTCATTTCACTAAACTTCCAATCAATGCGCTCATGAACGGAGTCTCCTTTGTTTATCTTCTTCTTTGGCTTCAAATTTGTTTTGCCTTGATTTTCCTTGCCTTTAACCTTTCTTGGCCTTCTCTTAGTTGCGGTTTTGACTTGGTTGATATCCAAAACTTGGAGACTTCTTTGCTTCTTACATATTTCTTTAAATCTATCATATATCTTCTCAACGGCACCTTCAAGTACTACTCCAGAAAATCAAGTTGTGTTGCCGAATCAAGTTGGGTTAATTGTGCCATTTGGATAAAATAGAAGAAATAAATTAGATTGAGAAAAGAGAATAATAGATTGAGAAGAAGAGAAATTTTTTGTGTAAAAAATTTGGGGCAAGTGTTGAGTTTGAAAGTTACATATTTATAGCGATGAAGAAATAGCCGTTACCGCTAGAGTGAATATCGCCAGCGATAAAGTGAATATCGCTGTCGATATTGTCAATATCGCTCGCTAGAGATTCGATCGCTCAGCGGTTTCCCCATAATGGCGCAAATGGTTTGGCATGCCAGGTGGCATGCCAAACACCATTTTTTTGGCATGTGCATAGGAAGAGGCCTAAGTAGGCTCAACTTTCTTGCGAGGTTCAGAGTCAGGCTCCTAGTTGTTAATCCAAACTTTTATCCGAATTTTATGGGGTAGCCAAATGGGTGTGGTGGCCAGAAACAAATCAATAGGGGTTCCGGTTCTCCATTCTCGCACACATCCGGACTCGATTGGGAACCGAGATCCATTCATTTTCTTTTTTCGCGCAAAAATATAACCATCGCATCGCATTCTTCTTTCTCTTGCTAACCAGGTATGCAGCCGATTTAGCTCTAAGCCCTAAACCTAAGAGTAATCTCTTTTTATCTCGTTCGATTTATGATTGCTAACTAGTTTCTTCTCTTGATCGATTGGGTTTGTTTCTTTTATTTCGATAGAGATTAGGGTTCATTATTTAGGAAATTTTGTGTCCCATAGATATAAAGTTTGAACATATTTTCCGTTTAATTCCTCCTTGTTGTTTTACAGACGATTGAGTAATAATGGAAAAGCTGAACCTCGCAAGGAACATATGCAAGGCGGTCTACGGCTTTAGATACGGAACAATGAACAAGCGTGTCAAAAACCTTGCAGGGGAACTTTTTGCAATTAATGTATTTTCCTGAAATTTTATTTTGTGGATCTGCATTTTTAGTTAGAATAAAAATCGTTTTGCACTTGAGACTCATTATTGTTGTGTTGTTCACCAAGGACGATTTCTACAAACTCAGGGCAGACCTAACTTCGGGAGCGCATTGTCGAATTGTCCAAAGTTGATTGAGGAGGCTGAACATGTCCGTAAAGTGGTTCAACAGGCTGAAGAGGCAGTTGGTAACTTCGCTCGTGGATATACACATTTCAAGGTCTTCTTTTCATTCTCTCTCTCCCTTCATCATATGCACCAAATTGTATTGTTTGATGACTGTTGCTATTAATGTTGTCTTCTTCAGCAACATGAAGAACCAAATCTTGACAGCTTCAATTTGTTCAAAAGTCATGTTGGACCATCTGTTGCAGCTACCATGACTAGCGTCCTACTTGTGGTGGCTGCATATAAAAAACATTTGAGGAAGAAGTACAAAGAAAAGTTACATGCACATAAAGGAAAGACATTTGAAGGAAAAGTACCAAGGCAAGTTATCTATGGCGCCCATTCTTTTATCCTTAGTTTCAAAGTATTCTGCATATACTTTTTATCAAACACGGAACCCAAATCAAACTTCTTACAATTGCCAGTTTAGGTCAGTTCTCCTGTAGAGGTAGTTGATCAGATCAGATCGTAGAGAGGTTCACCTGTCCATCTGTCATTAGTGATGGACTTGTTACAATAAATTGAAAAGATTGCAAGCAAAATATTATGAAATCTATTGACTAGACTAAACGGCGCTTAATTAGCTAATTTTGTAGTTGGGATTCCAAAAAAGAAGTGCTAATCTTGAATCTTTATTGTTTTGCTTGAGCATTCTTGAATCCTGCAAGCCTCTTGCATAAAGAAAAAATAAAATCTGATGTAAGTAATGATATGCTGATTTTATTTGCATATATATAATATATATGTATGATTTAAGTTCAAGAAGCTGAATTCTAAATAGCTGTCTTATATTTATTCTAGAAATTGCCATGAGTCAATGATTTCACATACAAATTGAAATTGATTTATGATTAAACGCCCTTGATTGTCGTTAAAGCTCTTATTTCGATGAAAATAAATTGTTTTTCTTTTAATGATGTACCACTTCCTTTATTGCAGCACTTGAAAAAAAATTGTAAAGCTGAAACTGCTATGTAGCTTCAAGGCTAACTTATGCAAGTTAAACGGAGCAGGCAAATTGAGAGTACTGAGATGATCATTTCATATGTACTAATCACCAGTGTGGAACTTTCTTACAGAGCTTACAACTTTATGTCTGTGTAGTTTAGAACTTTTTTGGCTATAATTTTTATTTCCTACTTCGTGTGGTTTAGAATTATAAACCTAAATTTATATATACTACTAATTCCTAGTTTGGAACTTACTTCCAGAGCCATGTTTTGTTTGTCTATTGCACTCTGTCCCTTCTGTTCCATGTATCGTGCTGGCCTGGTGGGCGTTCCATTTGATTTCCGTGGAAGTTGGGGATTACTGGATTAGTAATATACTTCTTTCATTCCATTCTAGAACCATTTCAGATGAGGGTGTAGTCTATTTTACGCAGATGAGGGTGTCTTCCTCGAATGTTCCCTTAAATAAAAAAGGGTATTTCTCTGTAAAGTCCTTGTACAAGAAAATCAATTCTAATGGCAACACAAACCAAAACTGGAGCTAAATTTGGGGGATGGATATCACCCCATCTGTCAAACATTTTATGTGGAGAGCAGCGCAAGCCATACTGCCAACTAATATGAGGATGGCAGCAATCCTTCCTCATATAAATACAACCTGCAAGCTTTGTAATGAAGGCCATGAATCTCTATTACACCTTTTCCTTGAGTGCAACTAAGCCAAGTGTTAATAGAGCAACAAAGATGCACACTGAACACTACCTACATTCTTTTCCATAAAATTTCAAGAGTAAGCAGCATGCTTGCCACATGAGCACACATGACACAGTCAGATTGTTATGTGTTTGAATTGGGCACCCCCGACCAAATAAGAGATTTACAGTAAAGCTTTCATCACGATTTATGCTTCCTAGATTATTCACTGCCTTAATGATATGCTTTGTCATGGGCATAGTCTTTGGTTTGATGAATGCTCTAACTGGAGAGGTAGGACAGTATTTAGATATAGTCTTTTAGTTACAGTAGGTGTTGAGTCTTCTTTGTTACATTACATAAGACAATTCTCATTTTGATTACATAAGACAATTCGATGCTCGGATGTGTTTCAAGATCGAAGAAAGGCGTGACTCTCCTCCTTTTAGGAGGAGCTGGGACCAAGGAAGAAGTCACTTCATTATGGGGCTTTTCAACTCAAATTTCTTAGGGCCGTTTTCTTGGACCACAGAAATTGCTTGCTTACTTTTACTTATCACCGCAGGTCTAGCATAATCAGAAGACCAAAGAATCCAAAGATTACTCTTCATCTGACCTCTAGCCCTAGCATTATTAAGAAACTCTGTACTCATCCCCTCTCTCTACACATAAAATAGACACTAATAGGGAATCACTCCCGAAGGGTAATTTAGCTGGCGATGATCACATCTTTCCGTCTTGCAATAAGATCTCGCTCACTTTCATCGTCAGATAAGAACTAATGAAGTGAATTCAGTAAACTCATAAGAGAAGAAAAACACAACCTTAAAGAACTTGGCGAAAGTACAGAAAGAACCACTTTCATCATAAGAGAAGAAAAACTTCAATCACTAGAGTTCCATGAAGCTATCGAACTCGGAGTCAAAGAAAAATGCACTCGAAAGGCACCAAGAAAACGCTGTATTTTATAACAAGGGTAGTATGTATACCTATAGACTCAATTTCCTTGCCCTGGACATCATTGATAGCAAGGACTTCACTGAGTCCATGGACAATGCATAATACTACATTTAAAGCAACAACCAGACAAGTCAGGATACAGAAGTTGTTCTACTCAATGGTCTCTGGCAGAGTATCAAACTTTCACTGTAACTAAAAAAACTAACTATTGACTATTCCATATTTCATCAGGAGGAAAACCCCTAAGCATGGGCGATCAATACAAGCAAGAGCAGGGACTTTTGCACTGCTAGAATTCTAGGTTCCTGAATAAGACTAAAAAGTCGTTGCTGTTATCATGACTTAAAGGGGAGTTGGTTTATACTGCTCTACATATACCTCGAACAGCAGTACAAGTGATCTAAGCATAAGACTGAAGAACCGATCAAAAAAAAAAAAAAAAAACATAAGACTGAAGTGCAGAAATAAAAGTCACAATGTTGAAAACTCACCTCTTTCTTGATTAAAGTAGTCGGTCTTCTTCACTGCTCATCACATCATCAGGATTTCATCAAAACTCTTAGAAAAACACTACTTAACTTGGAACGAGGATTCTTTCATAGAGCGTTCATAGGTTAAAAGCACGCCATACACACATACATAAATACATATGGTAAAGTTAGGAGATCCAAAACCACACATTACATGCAACTTATAACAAAGGTTCCAGTGAATACTTCATCTAACAGTAAACTCACATAACTTACAGTAAGCTCCTGCCCGACTAAGAAGTCTCAGGTACAAAAGTATGTAGATAACTTAGCGCCCATTTCCTATGCTGATTAAGCTGGCAATTGTAACTATTGCCTTTCGGTAAGACGAGCTGACAATTGTAACTATTGCCTTTCGGTAAGACGAGCTGACAATTGTGCATCTTTGGCTTTGATGTCTTGTATAGTTATAAACTGCTCATGTATCTCATCACCAATATTGATAATGAGCCCTAACCATATGATTCGCTCCATAGAAAATGCCCGTCTTAGGGCCTGCAAAGAAAACATATCTCCCCCTTTTAATGCCAACAACCAAAACTGAAAAACGCTAAGCATTTTTGGTGTACCGCCGTACTTTTCGTGTACCGCCGTACTTTTCGTACACCAAACGTATTTTTCATTCAAAGCGTTTCTTTTATCAGCCGTTGGATTGTCTTCATCTCTAATCACAGCCGTTCAGCTTATTTCTTTTCTTTCTCTTCCTCGATTAGGCGTACATATTTTCTCTTCCTTCGTTTTCTTCTCCCTTAGCTCTCTTTCTCTTCTAAACAACTACAATCTATAAAATCTATCGCTGCAAATTAATCTCCACCTACGGTTCCAGCAATTTGAATACAATCAATGACGGAGATGAATTGGTTGTTTTTCATTTCCTTCATTAGGTATGCCAAATTTCTCTTTCTTTTCTAAACAACTAAAATCCATCGCTGCAGCGCTGAATCTTCACATACGTTTCAATCAATTTGCAGACAATCAATGATGGAGATGAAGAGTTGAGTTGGTTGTTTTTCACTTCCTCCATCAGGTATGCAATTTTTGTAATCTGTAGTTCTAGGGTTTCTATAAATTTTGGGGATTTTATTGCACATGAATTTATCAATGATTTTGCATCTTACTGTCTATTTACAAAGATAGATACTTCGAATCCAGTGTAGTAGTATAAACTTCCTTTGATTGTAATCTGGAAATATTTATATCATCTTGAAATTCATACACTCTTTCGATTTTTGTCAAGACATGCATGCAACTTTGAGCCTGTAAAGTGCCAGTTCTTGGTGATGTTATGTGTCACAGGATTGTTTTTTCATTGTTGTTCTTTTTCTCTGTCACCCCTGCTGATTTGTGGTTTTGTTCAGGAAAATGGGGGATTAACTTTATCTTTTGAAAAAGTAATATCTACGGCTGACCCAAACCCAGTGAAATTCTAGGGATGTTTGTGTATAAGATTCTAGAGATTATGCACATTGGTCCTAAAAGCTCTATGTATAATGTATATCAAGTAGAGATTCAAATTTGGGTATAAAATGCGTACACAAAGATGCTTGCAGCATCACGTTTGTGCAAGAATGCTTCATTCTAGAAATAAAACATCAATTACAGTAGTCAAGTACTGTAATTAGGGTCAATATTTGCCAAAAACCTTGGATATAGGGTCACTAATGGTGACAATGTCATCTGATATGCTTTTAACTTTGATTTCGAATTTTTTTTGGCTCATAGCTTTACATATAAATATTAGATTTCTCTGCGACTTTGGTTTGATTTCCGTCGTTTCATTTCTGAATTTTCAGCTGTTTTCGGTTGTTAATTTGATATCGCCTCAACTTTCATAATCCAAGTGGGGAAGGCAGGTTCTGGTGCTGGACCTACAAGCTTGACGACATATGAGTAAGACTAATTTGAGCAATCCGAGCATTGTGATGAACAGTTTAATATAGCTTTGAATTGGTAGATTGAAGCTTAGGCCACCTCACGTAAACATTATATATTTTTAAATTGATTGTCATAGATTTTTTTATATTCTAATTACGGTTGAGAATGTATAATTGAGCCAAGAAATCTATGTATGGAGCAACAATGGTGGAAGCATTTTGCATAGTTTTTTAAGAACTTTTGCAATTACTTTTGACTTGGTTAACAAACTGTTGGCCTTTGCTATCTTTGTTTTGAAATAATGTTGGTGCTCGCTATCAAAACCAAACTGTGGTATAAAAGAAAATGGACTAATATTTATGCCGATAATTATGGCTAAGATAATAAAATAGTAAAAATTACTGACGTGCAACGCACGTGCTCTCAACTTGTAAGAATATAATAACAGTAATCAGTGTAGTGCCATAAATATTACACATGTAACTTAGCTCAATCCCAGAGTAGAAGTAGAAAGCAAAATGAAATAAAGGGATACGAGGATGGGACTTACAAAGATAGCATTGCATTCATCAGTGAGTTGCTTTGTTTTCTCAGTAGCCTGCTCAAGCCGTTCAACAATACTTCGCACTCTAACATCCCTAATCTGATTAAACATATATATAGAGGAAAACGTAAGAAGGTATTTTGACTTGAAAAGGATAATAATTATAAGGCAACAAATGGTTACATGTTTGGTCTCAAATCCTCCATTCTTGGTAACAACGCTTGTAGTGCCACTGGAATACCTCCGTGATAGCATTTTTGCGACACTTTTTAGTGCCATGTGATCTTCTTTGTCTTCTTCCCTAACAAGTATATATCAAGAGTTAATTAGTGTTTGGGTCCTAGATTTTGGTACCATTTAGTATTTGGGTCCTAAGTTTGTCCGTTATAGTGTTTGGGTCGTTAAACCGTTAGTCAAATGGTCAAACTGTTACTGCCGTTAACTTCCGTTAGTTAAATAATTGAAAGGAGAAAAAGAGATGTCGTTTCATGTGTATCTATTTTCTGCCGATGAAGATGAAGAGACCGAGAGAACAAGATTGTTTTGCTTTCTTAAAGGTTGTTCAAAAAAACACAGAAATACAATAGTGATGAAACATTACCAGTCCTTGCCAAGTTACATGCCACCAATTTGGAGTTCGTAACGACAAGGATAAGGAAATCTTCAGAGATCATTCAAACCTTTTTCATGGATTTAACATGATATTGTTGCCTGAAGAATATCCAATTAAAGACGACAGTGCAAAGTGGGATCGGGTATTTAAATCAACAAGAAGAGTTGAAGCAGAAGACTCCAATAATAAGGAGAGGTCTTTTTATGAAGGTGATTATCGTCGACACTACAAATTTCAGTTAGACATAAATTACCAAGGAATTTCTTCTTATTTTTATCTCTTTTTGGAATCTAAATTCAAAAGTTTACACAGTAGACATCCAATTTGTAGAGTCATCTATATTTGCAGGGACGAATTAGGCAATAAAAGGGGGCAATACATCAACAACAAATAATCTCTTCGTCACCACACCAGTAGTACGCCCTCCAACTGTTCGAGAAAACTCCACGTAGAGAAATCATTTGTGACAGCCACCACCCGTTCCATCTTAACAACCAACACCCATCTAGGGTTCGAGTCTATATGGTAGATAATTGGATATATCAATATCAACGTGGATTTAACATCAATAGCACACCACCATAGTTAAGTGGAAATTTCACAACTTCAAATCAATCAGAACATATATATACAAATAACAAAAATTCTAAACAAACAACACAAAAAACAACCCAAAAACATAAATTGAAAGAAGGATTTTCTCCATCAAAAAAAAAAAAAAAAAAGGATTTTCTTACTGGTTCGCCTGCCTTCAAGGAGAGCTGTGCGAAAAGAAATGGAGCGTCCTCAACGATGATTTGTTTCGACAAAACACAAGTTTTTTTTATTTTTATGCCCTAAAAATTGACTTATCCTAGTTTTTTTTATTTTTTTTGTTATAGGGAGAGCAAAAAGTGAGAAGCTACGAAGAAACTAAATCTCAATATCAAGTAAGAAACGGGTTTTCTTTTTTATTTTGCTTTTTTTTTTTTTACTTGAGTATGTTAGGGTTTCGGTACCCTGTTTTTCATTAATAGGGTTTCATACTTGATCTTTATGTTGCTGAAGTAGGAATCGAGAGTGTTGGTTTCGGATGATGGCAGGACGGGCGTGTCGGTGATGGTCGGTGGATGGTGGTGCATGTTCGGCTTGAAGTTGCTGGTGTTTCTGGAGGTGGTGTAGTTATTCAATGGATGGGGGCTGGTTTCGTGTGGTTTTTGGGTGTATTTCGTAGGATAGTTTTGAAGGAGTTTTTTTTTTTTTAACGGTAAAGAAAGGATTAGATTGATAAAAAAGGAGGGGTATAACATGATTATACCACCCTAGCAAAAGTACAGGAAAACTAGAACTAAGTTGGTAACAAACTACCAAACTCAGTTGGAAAGAAAGTAAACATTGTGCCAATCTTTGATTACATTAGTTTGATTAACATTCTCAAAATCCTTGAAAACCAGAGCCCAAGTGAACAGATAATAAATTGCCTTGTTAACAACTGCCTGCACATTATGCACTTTGTCAGAGAAAACACGCCGTTTCTTTCTTTCCAGATACTCCAAAGAATTGCTGTCGGTATCATATTCCAGATAATAGTACTCTCTTTACTGTGCTGCCTTAAATGCTAAGAATGAAACACTAAAGTGACATCATTAGGCATAGAAAAGAACCAGTGAAGCTTACTTAGAAATTCAGCCCACATTGCTTTAGCAAAAGTGCAGTGCAAAAAGAGATGAAGTAGTCTCATTTTCTGCGCAAAACAAACACCTATCAGAAACCTCCATACCTCTTATGATAAGAAAATCCCTAGTAGCAAGTCTGTCATGAGCAATAAGCCATAGAAAAAAACTGATCTTGGGAGGACATCTCAACTTCCAAATAGAGTTAAAAAATTGAGTTAACAGAGATTGCAACATCTTCTTGAGTGAGATTGTCATATAAAGACTTGACTGAAAAGAGATTATCCTTTGTCAGAGACCAAATAAGTTTATCCTCAGCATGATGATTTAAACTAAAAGAACCCAGATCAATGTTAAGAAGATTCAGTTCCACTGCAGCAGCAGCAGCATTAACTCTTCTTGGTAATTTGAAGTCCCAAACAATAGAGTTATCCACAAAAGTACCCATCTCAGCAACAAAGAGGTGTTTTGCTCTAGTTAAAGCAAAGAGATTTGGATAGCATGTTTATATAGGAAAGTCATATAACCAGTTATCCTCCCAGAACCTAGTTCTCAACCCATTATTAACTTTAAGTTTAACATACCTGAGAAAAATTGGTTTGCATTTCATTATAGCTTTCCACACAGAAGTGCCATAAGAGCATTTAGACACCTTAGAAACCCAATCAACTTCTCATGCACCATAGTTTTGAACGAGTTATAAACATATATTAGTAGGGATAGTGGAGAGATGATGGTGTGGTGAAGTCTCTCTCACAAGATGGGGGTGAGTTTTATGTGGTCATTGAGTGTAGTAAGGACACTTTTGTCCGAGTTACAAAAATGTACTGACTGGGTCCTATTTTGTGAGTCAATTACGATTTTTACTCTTCTCAGATCACTCTTTGCTCTTCCTTTAACAATAATCATTCCTCCTCTCTTTTGTTTTTATAAATAAATATTGCATTAAAAAGAAACTACGACTCATGAAGAGTCTGTGTTACAAGGTTAGTAGAGCCATCTAATATAGAGGAAGAGTTCCTTTTTACATCTGCCACTGCATTTCCTGTCCTAGGTACAAAATGAAATCCTAAAAATGCAGTACATGATTCTGCTACTTTATCTCGCTTCATCTAAGGAACTTTTGTTGCGTCAAGAGATTTCTGGATTGGAGCCATTGAGATACAAAAAGAGGCTTTCACAGTCACCTTCAATGTTGAAATGTTGAATTCCTTTTTTTTTTTTGCCCAGTAAGCAGCCTGCATCAGCTCTCAAAATTAGCAAAACTAGATGGGGAAAATGCTAAGTCCCATGCACCATCAGCATTAATTTTATGACTCTGTAACTTTGCAGCTGTCCAATGGATGTTTAATTTTTTATTGACCGGCTAATGTGTTTTCCTACCAGAGGGTTTTCTAGACCAGTAATGAATATGGTTCTGGATTACTATAGACAATTGTGTATGTGTCATTGAAACTCCTTGAAAAACTCTATTACATCGTTCCTTTCATATGAACCACATCTTAGTAAAAAGGAGTTCAGTTGATATCTCTATTTTATTATTCTTAATCCATGATTGAATAAGATCCAGAATGTTCATAGAAGGATTAATATTCATCCTTATAGGGTTAGATCATGTCTCCCAGACTGCTTTCGCAAACCTGCAATGAAAAAGAATGTGCTATGTTGTTTCTATTTCCTCTTCACACATTGTGCAGACAGGATTTATGTCCTTTACTTCTCCCACTAGTTTAGCATTAGTCGAAAGAGCATTTTGTACACATTTCCAGAAGAAAAGTTTTATTCTTTGATATACATCCAGTTTCCACAGAGATTTCCAAAAAGACTCATGGAGAGATGAGCCAACTACGTCTATCCTATTTCATTTAATTTGTCATACATAGATTTGAAAGTTTAGTCTCCTGACTTGGTTAGGGACCATCTCAGGGAGTTTGTTTTTATGGAGTTTGATTAATATCTAAGAATTAGTGAATGTTACTGATTTTGGAAGCTATGTCAGCTGGTAAAATTTCTTGAGTAAGGTTGTTATTCCATTGTTTTGTAGTCTGGTCTATTAGGTCAGCTACTATGGTGATTTCCAATTGAGAAGGGGTGAAGTAAGAAGCTAAGGTACCTTATTTTCACATACATTTATATTAAGGCCACTTTCTACTTCCCAGATACAAAATCTATTGATTAGTTCTAGACTTTTACAGATACATTTCCAGGTACAAGAACTTTAATCATGTGGTTTTTCCCTTATAAGAGATTTCTTTTTGAAGTAAATGGGTTTTAGTATTTTTCCCATAAAGAATGAGATTCTTTAAGCAGCCTCCACGCCAATTTTCCTACCATAGCTAGATTGAATTTGTAAGCATCCTTAAATCCCAGTCCCCCTAGTTTCATAGGTTTACAGAGATTTGGCCAAGCTTTAGGGTAGAAACCTCTAGATCCAGTATCTTTTTCCCACCAAAAATCTCGTCGTATTGCATTTATTTTGTTATGATTTTCTTAGGTAGAATAAAGCATCACATTAGATAGGTAGGTATACTTACAAGAAATGCTTTGTTTAGCACCATTCTATTAGTTTGTGGAAGCACTCTTCCTTTCCAACCTTTGGATTTGTTCGCCATTCTTTCCAGAATCGGCTCAAATATTTTTATTTTTGATTTATCCATGAAAAGAGGAACTCCCAGATAAGGATGTTTAACACTTATATGCTTAAAACAATTTTTGACATCATCCTTTGATGTTTTGGTTGCACTTTTTTACTAAATAAATTCCTGATTTTTTAAAATTTATAAGTTGACCCGAAGCTTTACTAAAAAGGTTTATTGTATCCAGTAGATTCCTACATTCTATAAGATCAGTTTTAACAAAGAGAAGACAATCATCTGGAAAGAACACATATGATATAGGTTCACTTTTTGGAGTAATTTTGACTCCATGAAGAAGCTTGTTGTGTTCTTATGACATAAGGAGTCAAGAGAAGATCTTCATACATATTATAAAAAGACATGGAGAGAGACAGTCCCCCTGTCTCAAACCCCTAGTTGGATGAAACAACTTTCCTGGGGTTCCATTCAAAAGGATAAAGATGGAAGTAATCGAAATACATTGCTAAATTAAGTCACAGGCTTTTCTAGAGAAACCAAAGGATTTTAAAGTTGTTAGGAGAAACTTCCAGTTTACTCTATCAAAGGTTTTAGATATATCTATCTATCTTGATTCCTAGATCTCCTTCTTTGGCTTTTTTTCTTCTTTTTAAAAGAATGGGTTATATCATGAGCCATTATTATGTTGTCAGAGATTTGACTTGAAAAGAGGAAAGCGGACTGAAAGAGAGAGATAATTTTATCTAGAAGAGGTTGTATCCTATTGGCTAAGATTTTTGCAATGATTTTATAAATTGTATTACAAAGTCCTATAGGTCTGAATTGACTGGGTTTTTAGGTTGCTTGTCTTATTAAGCTCTTGATTCATTAGTTTTGTTGTAAAGAAGTTCTGGATTGTTAGGATAACTTGAGTGCCAACGGTTTCCCAGTTGTTCTTACATAAATTAACCGAGAAACCATTTGGTCCTGGAGATTTATTTGGTTTCATTTTCATTCTAACATAAAAGATTTCATTACCAGAGGGGACATGCAACTATTGAAGAATTATCTAGGTCAAAGATAAAAGGGATTATATCTTGTGAATTTTTGTCATGGGGAGAGGTATCCATAGAGTCTTCCATGAAGAGGATTGAGAAGTAATCGATAAGAGTTTTACTTATTTCATCCCTATTTTTAGTGACAATGTTTTGACTATTTAGTAAGTAGTCTATATTGTTCCATTTGCGCCTCATACGAGTTATAGTATGGAAATATTTTGTGTTTCTTTCCCCTAATTCTATAATATTGTCTTTAGATTTTTGTTTGGCTATGGCATCCGGTGTGCCATAAAGTGCATCTAGTTCTAGAAGTTTATCCTGGAGCTTATTTCGGAAGTAATATGTCATTATGTTAGATTTTACTCTTTATATTTCTTTAAGAAGTTTTTCTATATTCCTAGTCGGTAGGCCAAAAATGTTTTTCTTCTAGACCAAAAGGGTTATTCCTAAATCTTTCAAATTAGACACTAAGGCAAATGTTGGGTCTAATGGATCAGAGTGATTCCAAGATTCCTCAATTACTTGTATACATGTTGCGTCTTCTACCAGGTATCGTAAAATTTGAAGATCCACTCTCTCTTAGCCACTTCATTATCCAATGTGAGCATAATAGGGCTATGATGAGATCCTATAACTACTAGATGATTTATGGAAGCATTAGGGAATTGTATATTCCATTATGCATTTTGCACTGCCATATCTGGTCTTTCCTGTATATTACGTGCACATTGCCTTCGATTATTCCATGTGAATTTATATCCTTGAAAGCCTAAGCCATACAAGACAACTCTTTCCAAAATATTGCAGTAATACTCATTATCATTTTTATTATAAAGTAGTCACTTATAACTATTATTATGATTGATCCTTAATTATTATGATTGATCGAAGATCATGTTGAAATCACTTATAACTATTCAAGGCATGTTCCTTATATTAACTTGATTTCCTATGTCATCTAGTATGTCCCGTGTTATCTTCATATCATTAGGATATGGACTTCCATAGAAACATGTTAGAACCCATTTGTTGGAGTCAATTTTTTTTTTAACTAAAATGTTAATCATATTGATATTCCATTGAAGTATTTCGAAGTGAACGCCATCTACCCAAGCCACAACCAAACCACCAGCTTTTCTTATTGGGTCCATTATTTGATAATTTGGGAAGTAGGCAACCAGATTTTTTTTACTAATTGTCTTTGAGATTTACTTTCAGATAAAAATAAGATTTCGGGTTTTTCCTTTTGTGGATGATTTTTAAGATGGTTTTGAGTGAAGGGATTACCACATCCCCGAGCATTCCAAGATAGAACTTTCGTTTGTAATTAAAGTAAGTTTTTTAGTCAAGAGAGTGTTTCTAGAGTATAGAAATTCAAAAAGCAAGATAAATAAGCAGGAAAATCAGATTTTCAGGGTTATAGTAATGAACATAAGTAACTTGTGACTTTTTCAGTTAAACTAAGCTGACCGTTAAATGTAGGGAAGGATCAGAATAGACTGGATTACATGTGTCTCGTCCCTTTGCGTCGATGGAGGGTATGGAGAGAAAGATAGGGGTAAGTATGACGTCTTTCCTTTTATTCGTTCTTTCAAATTTGACCCATATTGATCGATTGATACTGCAGTTTCATTTCCAGATGATATAGAGCAACGTTTCTCAGAAGACGATAAAAATTCAAAATCAGTAATTGGAATCTTGAAACCATGTTCAAAAGGTAAAAAGATATTCAAATTTTGGTATAGTTTGACTTGAAACTGGAGGACAGAAAGTAGGATTTGCTGAACTGATTAACGATGAAATTAAAGAGGGTATAAATGACATTTTCTCAAAAGCTGAGGAAAAAGAACCGATTCTGACTTGAGCTGGGTTAGAAATATCTTGAAGAAGGACTGTAGCTTGCATCGGTTCAGACTCACTGTTTCCGATCATTTCAATGACTCGGTATGTTTCCGAGTTAATAGAGCGATTGGACTCAGAAATAGAATGAGTGGTAAGGTCAAAATTGCCTGGTACATTAGATGGGAATGTACGCTTACCTAAAATGGATTCTGGGGCTAAGGGAATATCAGAATCCAAATATGCAAATTGATTTGAAACCTAGATAGTCTGACTTTCTTCAGAGATTCCATTTTTATCAACATAAGCAGAATCTCCCCGATGGTCTACGTTGTCTCTAGGGTTCCAAATTAGAACAGGAACATCGTTTAGGAAGAAAAGATCATCACTAGGAAAAGGAGAATCCATAATAATCTCATAGATGTCCTCTAAAGGTTGATATTGCAAGATTTCACAACAATCCTTTTTGTGACCAAACCTAAGACAATGATCGTAAAATTTTGATGGAAGGTTTAGATAGTTGAATTCAGTTACATGATATCTTCCTATTTTGACTAAAGGTTTATCCACTGGTGGTTTTTCTATGTTCACCCAGACCAAGACTCTTGGAAATAAATTTGGGAATGAACCATCACTTCCTACACAAACCTTCCTCACCTTTCCAAGTTTGTTAGCTAAATCTTATCATTTCATGGCTTTTATGATCATGTTTTGCATTGAGGATATTAGCCCATATGGGTATTTCCTTGACAGAGCCTGTAGAGATGTTCATTCTTGGATATGCATGTGTAGAAGATAGTACATTTCCATATGGGTACCAAGGGCCATTTGAAGTTGCCCAAAGAAAGTATTATTGAGATTGAAACTGAATGATGAATAGATTAGGATATACTTCCCTAATATGATATGCTAAGTTTGGACCCCAAAAGTTTTATAGAGCACCTCTTATTTCCCAATGTTTGTAGAGCTCTGTTGAGAATATTCTAGCAAGAATGCTGCGATCTTCGGTTCCAAAATCTCTAATAAATTCCATAGGATTTGGTAGGAGACTGGATGGTTATGGTTAGCAAATCTCTGAGCTAAATATAATCCACTAAGGTGTCTATAAAAATCGTGAGTACTCACGGTGAAGAATAAAAAAAGAGAGAGATTCATTATTAGCCCGAAAGAGGGTTAAAGAGAGATAACCTGGAAGTTCAAATGAGCTCTATTTGGTTACTTTTATCTCTAGGAGTAGTACTAGGTTTAACGATTTTTAAAGTTTGAAATGGATGCATTACCGCGTAACAGTCCAGTGAATGAGAGATATTCCTGATTCTAAAAGGAGATGAAACTTAAACTCTGTGCTCCAATGGGCAAGTAATAGAAAAACATGGACAACTCATAATCCTAAGGAAGGTACAAGGCCGGGGTGACTAAACAAATCAGAAAAAGGACTCATCCACTAGTACAAACAGACCCTTTTTCCACGCCAAATTGGCGTGTCCATAGGGGTTTTGACACGCCAATTTGGTTTGGACTTGGCGTGACTTCTACTTGCGTGGTTTTAGGTAACACGGCGTGGTTTTAGGTAGCTTATAGCCACGCTTGCCTTGCGTGTCTATTTCTGCATGAAATAGACACGCGAGCAAATAAATAGGCGTTGCTATATAGTGTCCCAAAAACTTAAGTACTGGTACTCTATAGACACACGATTTATTATTTTGGCGTGGCTTTTTGGTTCCTTATAGACACGCTAAGTGCTTTTGGCGTGGCTATTTGATTCACTATAGACACACAAATTGCTTTTTGGCGTGGCTATTTGGTTCACTTTAGACATGCCAATTGTTTTTTGGTGTGGCTATTTGATTCACTATAGACACCCAAATTTCTTTTTGGCGTGGCTATTTGGTTCACTTTAGACACGCAAATTGCTTTTAGGCGTGGATATTTGGTTCACTTTAGACACGCAAATTGCTTTTTGGTGTAGCCATTGGTTATCCGATAGACACGCCATATAGGTTTAACGTGGTTATATGTTATGTTTTAGCCACGCCAATTTCACTTGCCTTCATCCACGTGGTGTATTAGGAACCGTTGAATACCATCCACATGTAACGTTGTGAGCCGTTCATTGGATATCCTATAGACACGCCCCATAAAGTGTGGCTAAATGTGATATTTAGCCACGCCCATTTCCAATTACCTTGATCCACGTGGACGTATTAGGAATCGTTGGATCTAATTTAAGATGATGCAATATTGACCGTTCAGATGCAACGTTCACCATCTACATGTAACGTTGGGAGCCGTTCATCGGAGAACCTATAGACACGCCATATAGCGTGGCTTTATGTGATATTTAGCCACGCCAATTTATATTTGTTTAGTGTGTCTTTATGTTATGTTTAGCCACGCCAATTAACCTCGAAGCGTGTTTATTACGCGTGTGACGCCTCTAAGCCGTTCAGATATGACGCATCTAAACCATCCACCTGGCACTATCCAAATTTTCTTATACTTTATATAAATTGTGGTTAAATCTGAAATTCATATTATTTTTAATAACACGGTAAAAAATGTTGAGCTTTGGTCTAACAGTTTGCAAAAGAAAATATTAAAGAGCATTTATCCAAAAATCATCAGTTTTTCTTCAACTTTTTTGATGGTGGTGTCTCTTCAAGCAATTGATCAGGTTGTGACATTCTCGATGCGGCAAACCTTGTCATCCTCTGTTTCCCATCTGGAAGTTGGTACGCCTGATCTACACTTTGTACATATAACTTTCTCTGCCCCTTTTTAATCTTCTTTGGAAGCTTGTCAGAGGCTGCATGACTCCCGAATGTGGATTATTTGCTAGGTGCTCCTCATTCGGTTTATCTTCGCAAGGCTTCTTGTTGTTCTTAGGTCCTTTGTCCAATTTCTTCTCGGGAATCTAAAAGCGGGTTCGGTTGCTTATGAGGTTTTCCATCTTTGTGGAGTTTCTGTGACAAGAGATTAAATGTATTATATATATATATATATTCTAAATCCAAGGCGAATTCGTCTGTCATGTGAATTCTCAACAAGAGACGGACAAAAGTCATTTTTCCAACAATGTAATAAAGCCAACTTCACTGAAGGCCGTGGCATTTTTCACAGCTGACGCCCATAATAAAATCCGTAACCAAATATCAATTTTCAAATTTACACTGGCATTCATGTTCCTTTAGGTGTTAATATATTTCTATCTCGTACTTATTCTTTAATCAAACTGAATACACGATTTATGTAAAACTATTTATATACTTGATTAACAAAGCAAAAGAGCTAAGAAACTAACCTTGTCATCAGAGATGGAACAGTTATCTTTCGGCCATGCCACAAAGCCATCTTTAGCTTCCCCTAATAACTTAAACTCACCACTTGGTTCGGTTAACACGAACGATGGAACTATAACCTCCTGAATATTGACAACATAACAATTTTTAGGAAGATCTTGTCCATGTATTTTCTGGTTAGGCAGCGTAGGTAAAATACTGCCTCTAGTAACGACGTTTCCCCTAGATCCATTCCAAAAGTCGTATTTTGCTTTCTGCGGAGATACGGCATATGAACATCATATAAAAAGAAGATGCTAGAATTAGTAATATAGATTTACGAAGAAAAAAAAATCAAAAAAAACATACTCCATTAGATGTCTTAGCCAGAGGTTCTGCCGTAGATGTGCACGACTTCTCTAGAGATATTGAAGGATTTGGTTGGGAATTACTGGTAGAGTTCTGCATAAGATTAGGAGACTGCTTCTTAGATCCATCAGAAGGGTTGCTACGTGAAGGAGACTTCCGCAGAGAAGTAGTTGGTTGTAAATTACTGGTAGGGTTCTGCATAAGATTAAAAGAGTTATTAGTTACTTTTGAAAGTTACTTGGATCGGTGATTCATATAATTGATAGACTGGTTTATGTATATTCGACTTACAAATCAAACAAGCCAAGCAACTAACCTTCTTAGCAGGCTCGATAAACTGAACACCAAACTTTGGCCAAGGAATCGCTTTTCCAAGAGTTTGCCCTAATGTTTCCATACCAGAAAATCGTACGGGTAGACAAAAATTCGGTTTTATTACTTCATCAATCAGGATTTTGTGGCAATCAACCTCCAACCCATCCTTTCCATGTAATTATTGTTTTTCCTGTTAACAGAAAAGCTCTACCTCTAGCAAGGACGTTTGCCTTAGATAGCTCTTCAAAAAGGTTGCACCTTCTACCCTTCGGAAATATATGGCATATGAACATCTTCAAGCGAAAACTTCAAAACAAATTGAGATTTAAAATGCATGTAAAAATAAAACAGATACCGGAGAAACTGCTTTAGTTGTCGCGATCTCAGATTGGCTCCGACTAGGTGGATCTTTTGACGTCACATCCAGTATGTTTCCCGAATTTTGTCGACTTACTGCGCAGCGGTAGAGTAATATTCCATATTCGGGTGACAAATATGCCAAATTCCACCGTGAATGTGAAGACACAGATGAATAGGTAACAAATATACAAGGTTCTCAAAAATACACCCTAGCATCCGTGATTCATATAGTAGTTGATGGCATATTTGGACTCATATGGTCTTAAGATCATGTAAGCTGGTTTGAAACACATACCTTCGGAACTTTTGGATCTTTGCGATACGAGATTGGCTTAGTTGAGTAGATCCGGTGATTTCATTTGACCTCGAGAATGTTTTGGTTGACTTACCCGCATCGAAACTTGAAATGAAAGTTGTACCTTCTTTTTGCGGTGAAACCATTTAAGCAAAATGCACAACTGACTCACAATCAAATAGCTAACCACATATCTCGTTCTATAAGGTTCTCTAAAATATACACTAACATCCGTGATTCATATAGTGATAACATATTCGTCTCTTATATCAAACAAGATATATATATAAAACTGGTTTGTGTAAAAACATATCCAATGACTTAATAAAGCAAACAAGCATAGCAACCAACCTTTTGATCCAAGATGGTTTGATTTGATGGCCAACTAATTTCAAAGCGTCACCAACATCTTTTAAAGTTTTTATCCCGGAAGATGTGCCAAAGGGTAATTTGATGGTTTCATTTAGTACTTCACTAACCATGACGCTATAGCATGTAACCTCACCCGTCAAAACCTGACTTCATTTTATAAGATACCTTCTTTGAAGAGTAAGCTCTACCAATGGCAACAATGTTGTCCTTTTCTCCAAACCAAAGTTTGCATCCTATGCCTACTTGAAACACAAGGCGCATGAGAGATAGTAAATGGAAGATTGAAAATTTAAAAGCGTTGGAAAACCATACATCAATGGTAACTTTTTCGAGATGGCACATTCGAGATTCCCGGTGGATGGAGGAGACGAAGACTTATTTTTGACACTAAAGACGGCGGGGATTCGGTAGAAGCGGTCGGCGTTTTAGTACAAGGAGAGTCCGCTTTGCGGACCCTTTGGTGCTTTCGGATGACTTCGCGGACCGGATTTCCCATGTTTTTTGGATGTTTCTTAAGCGATTCGGACCTATGTTATTCTTAGATCGATTGGAAGCGTTGCTAGGTCCGCATCCTGTGGTTGTAGTTGAACACATTGTTTGAAAAAATCGAATCTGTGTCTGCCAATTTTTTAAAAAATTACACAATCTAATCAAAACTCGGTTCACTTACCTCTCCTCCGGACTTGCGATCATTGTTGCCCACAATTTTCGCAATGTCGACTCCTTGAGATAACAAGTTATCTGTTAATCTCTGATACGCATTTTTAATTAGTAGACTCTAATTCTTTCTCCTTAGCTTTCAGCTTTTCACGCAGTTCATCGTTCTCTTTCGAGTGTCTTGGTTTTCTACCATTTGGAAAGTAAAGGGTTGCCGTCACTCCAAAGCCAGCCCCCTTGACACGTCCACCCTTATCCGGGCCGATCGCAACTGTTAGGGCATCCTCGTTATGACCAACCGTTAGATTTCCCTCTCGAATCATCTTCCGCTTCTCTTCTTGTTCAAATAATGTGTTAAATTTTGATTTAAACCTTGCGCAATTACTTTGCACTTACTTTGGTTAAAAACATGAGGATTTGTAAAGTTTTGTGTTCTCACAACTTCGGATGTCTTCTTCACGACAAACTCGTGCGGAATAATTCCGTCTTTGTTTTCGCGTGCTTGCCCACATGAAGCACCGGTCTTCAAGATCTTCTTCGGCAACTTTTCCGCTTTGGACCTAGTGGTTACCAGAAACAAGTAAGGATTTACATCCGCACATATATTAACTGTGTAAAACAGAAAACCTATTCCAAAGCATTTAATGTGACAAAATTATAGATTGGTGTAAGAGGACACATCCCTATACCGTTTTAAGTTTCTGCATATATGAGACACCCAACACGACATACAAAACAGATATGGCGGTTTTCGTGCGAGTGTATAATAAATAAGACAACAGACTTACTAATTTTAGTTTTAATCCCGAGTATCCTCCTCGTCCCGTCCGATGTGGGAACTTGGATTGTGATATTGCCTCTTTTCCCCTCTCCGAATTTTTCTTATATAGGAAATAAAAATAATTTCATTAGTATGTTGGGATAGACAATAAGAGCGAAACACAAATTAGAAAAAGCAATGTGTATTCCATACCTTAAAAATAGGCGATTTTAGTACATGATTAAGGTAATTGTCCCAGTTTTCTTGGTCCATTACCGTTTCGTACTTTTTGGGGAAAGTTCTTAGTTTGTGAGGCATTTCCAGGAAGGGTTTTACATGATTTTTGTACAATTTCCTTCTAAAGTCCCGGTGAGCAGTAGACGCTTCATGACCACTCGCTTCAGCTCATGGGGCACCTCATAATGAAGTTGCAATAACATCTAATGTATGTTAATCACGGACTCATGATTAGACAACAAAAGCGATTTAATTGGTAACCGCATATGCATACAGAATTTTCTCCCACATATTTTCTTTTGTTGTTGAAGGGACTTCCTTCCAACATAAATGTTTTATGCCAACCATATCACGGACCAAATAGCCTAGGTAACTCTTTGAATTCAATTCTATGGTTACCAATAGGTAGGAACATTTTGTCAAATTCAATATCCCTTCTTTTGGCATTTTTATCCGAGAAGTATCTATGCAGCTTCAACATTCTTGTCATTCCCCACTCTTTTATGATCACTTATAGAGTCTTCTTGTTGTATTTGCTTTTACGCTTTTGAAGCATTTTCCAATTCTTTTTCTTCTAACACCTCCAAATCATCATTTTCAGAATCTTCTGACTGGAAATAACCGAGGCAACATATACAACCATGTGATGTTTAAGTAGAAACAAGTAAGTACAAGGTTTCGCACATTACCTGTTAAGTCTTCAAATCTAGCAGTGTGGACCGTATCTTCACCATCATCGTTATCTGATTGTACAATGTCATCATGACTCTCATCTAAATCCATCGTTTCTTCATCAGAATCCACCTCATAATCTGATTCCCTCCATTGGTCGTAATCATCATCTTCTCCCATGACAAAAGTTGTGTGTAGGTACGTGCATCTTAGTTAGGAATTTGAGCTTATTTTGGAAAATATTAGCTAAACCTAACAGGATAGGCAACATGTGTTACACCTATTTTCTATTATATGAAAAGAAAACAAACATGAACTCATTGATGCATGTAACTTGAGGCTAAAACATCACCGCAACACACAAAATCTCCTCATGATTATTGTGTTATCCACAAAGCGAAAGGTACCGGTTAAACGGTCTTATATAACTTTTTGTTACAAAAGCCTAGAGCACTAGAGCACCGAGATAGTGATTATCCATTTTTAGCTTGAAGATATAGTCAAATTGGCCAACCAACAACATGGTATTATTAAAAGTGGCAACTTAAAATGCAGACGTTATTAAAGATCCCTAGGAGGCTAGCCAAGTAACGAGAGACTCAAATGATTAAATCTTGAGAAGCCTTGTATATAAATATGATTGACACAACATCGTCGATCAAAGTAGAGTTATTAACTCTCAATCAAAATCCAACCCAAACAATAACAAAAACCCTAGAAAAAAATTAGCATCGTTAAGTTTTTTATTTATTTTTATTTTGTAAAACCTAACTAACTAGTAAAGCCTAACTAAGTAACATGAAAGAAAGATCCTTACCTAAATCTTATAATAGTTCATGCATGTAACTTAAGCCTAAAATATTATTTTTGTAACAAAATGAAATCACATCTCATCGTACAACCCGTGATTGTCATTAACTTGTTCTTTGATACTGATAGAATAAAAACCCTAATCATGCTTTAACTAGTAAACCTATAAGATCTAACATCGATTCCATGAGATCAAACAAAAAATCTAACATAAATTTAATATTCATTCGATAATGGGTTGTAGAAATAATACCAACAACAAAGATCGAGTTTAAAGAGGTAGATTCCTTGTAAAGATTAGAGATAGTAATAGAATAAAAACCCTACTCATGCTTTAACTAGTAAACCTATAAGAAGTGATAGAATAAAAACCCTAATTATGCTTTAACTACTAAACCTATAAGATCTAACATCGATTCCATGAGATCGAACAAAAAATCTAACATCAATTTAATATTCATTCGATAATGGGTTGTAGAAATAATACCAACAACAAAGATCGAGTACGAAGAGGTAGGTTCCTTGTAAAGATTAGAGATAGTAGTAGAATTATGATTTCATAGAGAGAATGAATCGAGTAATAAAAGCGAAAAAGTAGATCGAACTCATCTTTCTTTTTCTTTTTGGAATTTAACCAAACCATCAAAGGCGGGAATTGATTTTCCTTTTGAAATCATCCCGCTTGATAAAATACATTTTCATCACCCGCCAAACAAAAGATTTTTGGTGTTTTTCTTTTTATTTCCAAATTTTTGATGTGTAACCAATATGGTTAGTTTCCTTATTTTATGAGAGAATATATCGTAGACATTTATGATAAAATTGTTTCCCAAAATTTTCGAAATTTTGTTTCCGATCTCTAACCAACTCGAGAAGAGGCTATAGAAAAAAATTACTTTCATATTTCGAATAATATTTACCTTAATAATTTTAAGCTGGGTTGTCTCCTGTATTATTCTTGGTTTACGGAGGAAACGTATGAATTATTGGTGGCACCTATGTAGGAAACGCATACAGTAAGCTAATAAAGATAAATAAACTAAACCCATCCATTTTCATGTTCATCATTTCCATAAAACATAAAAGTTCAACGTGAATCATTCATCACATAAATGTCAACCTATCTATCAGCGTAAAAAGCCTCCATCTAGTGCAGTACTTAAAAAATAAATAAAACCACCACTGAAAACAAAATGGTCATCAAAAACCTGGTTCTTTGTCAGATTAGTCTGGTTTCTCATTCTCATCCAATTCCACTCAAAGATCATTATCATTAACATCGTCGTATAGCAGTACTTTACTTTCAATAGCACTTTACTTGTTCAAACTCATATTTTTGTTAAAAGTATTTGCAAGGAGATAATAAGATCAGACCTAAAGTGATAAATTGATTCTTATTGTTTACATGGGGGAAAACTGTATTTTTCTACATTTCCTCCGTTCTTTCAGCTAATTATATTTATTTTTCCAAAAGAATGCACACCTCATAAATAAATAAATTTGCAAGAATATATTGAATTCTGTAAAGTCTATGAACTTGTAAATAATTATTTGATTTATTTCATGATTCCAATACCTAAATAATAAAAGAATTCATAAACATCACCTTCTTCTAAATGACAAAATTAGCAAACGAAACAAGAAACGAAAACAACTTTCAAAGCGTCCACAAAATGAAATCGATAAATCAAACCATATCATCAAAAAAAAAAAAAAAACATATCAAATGAACCATCCCCATCTTCAAACAATTCTTCTTGCAATCTTTGAGGTGAACCCGATCACTCCAACCAAAGCAGGCTTGGGCGCCTTGTCAGCCTCATATTTGTCATTTTCTGCTTCATCAGGATACACATGCTTGTTAAGATCATGCTTGTTAACTTTTGGATTATCTGCCATATCCGGAACATCGGGACGATCTTCATCAATAATTTCAATAATAGAAGCAGGAGCATCATCATTCACAGTAGGAACATCACAATAATCGAAAACATCAGCATCCTCATCGCTACTGATTACAGCGTCCAGAGGAACACCAGGAATAACATCAGCATAAATAGGAACATCATCATTGTCAACACTACTGACAACAAAACTAATTACAACGTTGAGAGGAACACCAGGAACAGTAGTTATTCCGTCCACAGTAATGATAATCCTCAATTTACGAGGACCGACCATCGATCGAGGACATTTTTGGATCCTCTCTTGATTTCATCTCTATAGTCCCTCTTAGCGAGAACTCATTTTCCTCTTAATACTCTATGTTAATTTTTTTCTATGCTTGGTGTAATTTATATATATTTCTAAGGAAAACCCTAATTTCTTAGGTTTTCCATCATTATCTTAAATCACCTATTCTTTGGTATTTACATCGAATATTGTAGCAATATAAGGAGATATGGAATGAATATTTTCATGTTGATCTAATTTCCTTTTTAATCTAATATACATAACGAACATAACAAACTAAAATAAATTATGATCTCATGAGATATATGGAATGAATATTTTCATATTTATCTAATTTCCTTTTTAATTTAATTACCTAGGTCTGTTGGGGTGGCCCGGCGTTGGACCATAGGTGTAACGCAAAAAAAAGGAAAAAACCAAATGTTGGCTAGTTAAACAATGACCCAACATTTAGCGGCAACACTTTCATGTTGATGCACGAAATTGAACATTTCAACATAGAAAAAAATACAAACACCAAAACAAAAAACAAAAAAAATATAAGGAAAAAAAAGGCAACATAAATAACCCAATGAATAAATTGTACATTTTACCATAGAAAAAAAATCCAAATAAAAAAAAAAAAAAAAAAAAAAAAAAAAAAAAAGCAAGAAAAAAAAACTACATAGATAAGCCTAGGAATGTGTTAGCGGCATGGACATCGTGAGTACACGTTTCCGATTGTCCACCAAAATTCTTCAACGAGACAGCGCTCCTCATGTGAGGAATAATTGCAACCCTTGTTTCCCACAGTAGTGCCCCCAAATTTCCCTCCAAGTTCTGGTGAGTGTATTGTAACGCAATAAACGCGTATTTTGCCAAAATAAGAGGTCCTTGTTATTTACAAAGGCTATCGGGTTATAAGTCGGCCATTCATCCTATTCAAAGTAAATGCTTATCTTATAATTTCCAATTCCTTTCCTCGCCAGGTGCCCATGTATGAATATTTTCTTCGGAAATGGGAGCCCAGAAATCTATCCGGGGCCGATCAATCCCCTCATGGATGTAGTAAAATAAAATGCGAACTCCGAACATGACCATCCCAAATGATGGGTTAGTATTTATCCAAAATTCACTCCCAGGAATATGATGCGGGGGTGGAGAATGTTGATGGAACGTCTCAGTGTGTAAATTGAAAGATATTATGCCAATATCCTACTGACAACAATCCTTCAATACAACCATGTGCGTACACACCTGAACTCCGAAAAGTATAAGGAATCTCCTCTGCTATGTTCCTCCATCCCCTCTTGTCTCCTAGAGTGTGTATTTGAACTTTACCATCCATGTGAATTCGAACAACCTTGTACTCATTGGTACGTTGACATTATCCAAATTACATTGTATCGTGGATACCACGAAAGTACTTGATCTCGTGCAATTGGGATATTGTGGCAGATGTAGGTGCTCACCAGTTTCTGGATTCATAACTTTCGAATAATGTGGTTTTTATTTTTAGAAATTGTTTATTTTGATTATTATTATTTATTTATTTAAATGTTGAGGATGTTGGTATTATTTTGCTTCGTTTAGTTTTATAAAAATATTGGTTCTTTAAATTCTTTGCTTGATATTTGTTTGTTAATTAACTCGTTGAGTCAACACAATTCAGTTTTTATAGATGTCACTCTTGGACATGGCTTATTCAGCTAAACCAATTTTTTGACCAATGTCACTCTTGGACATGGCTTATTCAGCTAAACCAATTTTTATTTCAATGTCACGATCTTAGAGAGTATAGTTCATCCAAATCTAAGTTTCCGAGAGTATTTCCACCAACATAAATTGATTGATGGTAATTTTCCATTTTTATCGATGTCACTCTTGGACGAGCTTCTAAACCCCTGATTTTTATTTCGATGTCAAGATATCTTAGCAAGTATATTTCATCCAAATTTAAGTTTCCGGAGATCACGGAGATAAATTGGTTTAATTTTCTATTTTACCGATGTCACTCATGGACGAGCTTGTAAACCAATTTATATTTCGATGTCACGATCTTAACAAGTATAATTTATCGTCCAAATCTATTACGGGGAATATCTCCACCAAGATAAATTGATTGATGGTAATTTTCAATTTTTACCAATGTCACTCTTGGACGAGCTTATAAACCAATTTTTATTTCGATGTCACGATCTTAGCAAGAATTTTTCGTCCAAATCTAAGTTTCCGGGGAGTATTGCACCGAGACAAATTGCTTAATGCTAATTTTCCATTTTTTCCGATGTCACTCATGGACGAGCTTGTAAACCAATTTATATTTCGATGTCACGATCTATGGTAATTTTCAATTTTTACCGATGTCACTCTTGGACGAGCTTCTAAACCAATTTTTATTTATTTCGATGTCACGATCTTAGCAAGAATTTTTCGTCCAAATCTAAGTTTCCGGGGAGTATTGCACCAAGACAAATTGTTTAATGCTAATTTTCCATTTTTTCCGATGTCACTCATGGACGAGCTTGTAAACCAATTTATATTTCGATGTCACAATCTATGGTAATTTTCAATTTTTACCGATGTCACTCTTGGACGAGCTTCTAAACCAATTTTTATTTATTTCGATGTCACGATCTTAGCAAGAATTTTTCGTCCAAATCTAAGTTTCTGGGAGTATTCCACCAAGACAAATTGTTGAATGCTAATTTTCCATTTTTTCCGATGTCACTCATGGACGAGCTTGTAAACCAATTTATATTTCGATGTCACGATCTATGGTAATTTTCAATTTTTACCGATGTCACTCTTGGACGAGCTTCTAAACCAATTTTTATTTATTTCGATGTCACGATCTTAGCAAGAATTTTTCGTCCAAATCTAAGTTTCCGGGGAGTATTCCACCAAGACAAATTGCTCAATGCTAATTTTTCATTTTTTCCGATGTCACTCATGGACGAGCTTGTAAACCAATTTATATTTCGATGTCACGATCTATGGTAATTTTCAATTTTTACCGATGTCACTCATGGACGAGCTTGTAAACCAATTTATATTTCGATGTCACGATCTATGGTAATTTTCAATTTTTACCGATGTCACTCTTGGACGAGCTTCTAAACCAATTTTTATTTATTTCGATGTCACGATCTTAGCAAGAATTTTTCGTCCAAATCTAAGTTTCCGGGGAGTATTCCACCAAGACAAATTGCTCAATGCTAATTTTCCATTTTTTTCGATGTCACTCATGGACGAGCTTGTAAACCAATTTATATTTCGATGTCACGATCTATGCTAATTTTCCATTTTTACCAATGACACTCTTGGACGAGATTGTAAACCAATTTATATTTCTTCCAAGTTAAATTCCTTGATGTTAATTTTCCACCCAATTTTTTTTATATTATACTGTATTTATTTATTTTCCAAAGCTATACTTGTTCACTAGCCAAGTTATCATGCTTGTACGTGGCTAAGCTAGAGGTTGAATATTAAGGTGAAAACGTGTGTGAGGGTATAAAACACGAGCAAGGGAGACTAGGAGAGTACTACTCGGCTTTATCTCCGTCAAGTCTCTCTCTAAACTGAACCTAGGGTTTCAGTATCAAAAACTGAAAGTTTTAGTATCAAACCAGACAAAATGACTGCTCTAGTTGTAACCTCCTTCCGTTTTCTTCTTCTTGATGAAGACAACGAGATCGTTGGTTATTTTGGTTGTAAGGTTGTTCCTTGTTTTGGAGATGAAGAGGAGGATGATTATGATGTTGTTGACGATGAAGAAGAGGAGGACGATGAATAGGATGATGAGTATGATTCTGAGGATGATGATGATGATGATTTAGATGATCCAGAACAATTCTTTTGGTTTGGGCCAGCGCCTGGGGATGAAGATGAAGACGATGATGTTGATGATGATGATGATGATTGGCCATACAAAGATGTGGTTACGATTGTCGACAGCAGCAGTGAAGAAGAAGAAGAAGGGGATTCTAACTGATCTAGTCCTCTGTTTTCATGGTTCTGCTATGCAAGAATGGTATTCAATCACATCTTGATCCATCATCTTTTGTTTAGTTATATATATATATATATATGTATTTTTTTTTGTGTTATTAGTGTATCTTATGTTTTTTTTTTTTTTTTGGATGTTTAATTAGTCTGTTTGTAAAGCTGTTTGGAAGTATACTTTTTGTGAATGTTTAATATTTACGGATGCAATATTTTGTTTAGATTCCAAGTGCATATGTTGTTTAATTTTTGTCCATTGTTCATCTGTTGGAGTATCAATCTTTTGACAAAACAGAATGAACTAGTAACGTGTTTAAGGGGGCTTGGCTTAGAGATTTGGAGGCCCGAAGAGTTAGGGTTAACCATGATTTTGTTGTGGCTTTTTTGTTAAAGTGATAGGATCATGAATATGATAGGAATCTGTATATTGATTCTTGTATCATAGTTGAAAAATATAGCCAGATTTTTCATAAATTGCAATGCCAAATCTGACAAACTTAACCAAAAAAAAAAAACGAATTGAGAGCACAATTGAACAGTGGGCCTTTGACTGCCACATAATTTTGCTTACACATTAATAGAATTAGCATACTAAAAATAATGTAAAAAACTTGAATTTAGTCATTGCCGAGTGCTCAGCCATAAATTTGCTCGTCTTGGTGGCTTCCCATGTTCTTATTCATTAAAATCATTATCCAAATGTTCACCATAGATTTTCTCAAATGTCTCCCAAGAAGCAAAACCCTTAGGAGGAGGATCATTTTCAACATGGATCATTTTCTTAATATGAACCAATTCCCATTCTTCATCGACAAAATCTTCTAGTATATCACCAATGCTTTCCACAAAGTCATCCCATGAAGCAAAGCCCTTCGAAGGAGGAGGATCATTATTAATAAGACCATTGGCAGGCACAACACATTTCTCATTAGAACTCATCCTCTCAATTCCTTATTTCTTTTACTTATGAACGAGGTATCTAATTTCTTATTTCTAGGATCCAAATCTAGCTAAATATAGTATTTTTTTTTCTTTTTTCTATACATATCTAGTATTCAAATCTAAATATAGTGGGTGGGTTATGTTTACCATGTATAACAAACGAAAATCAAGGTGATATATGGAAAGTGCGATTTTGCGGATTTTGCGAGACAAAGCGAGAAAAATATTGTATTTATTAGGATTGTAGGATTAGACTACGATTGTCAATTCTAATTAGACGCCTATAATCTTGTCGTAACCCTAAAGATATCTCTAAATATCCCGACACGTTAAGCATGCATGTCAACACTTGTTAAAATTAAAATTTTACCTTCCTTATTTAACAAAATACTCCTTCCTTATTGAATTTCAGACGCTACATTATTACTACAATCATAATTGAATTTTTGCAAAATTATTATGGTGATTATGAAGTATGAACATCTCTATGTTTTGATTTTAGGTTTATTTTTATGTCTTTGTTTTGCATTTTCTAATCTTTGGTGATTGATTTTTCAGCCATCTCTTAATCTTCTTCTCTCTGCAAATTTTCTTTATTCTTTTGGTTTGATTTAGAGTAATTGCAAGTATATCAGTTTGTGCGAATTCGTGCACACTCCTTAACGAGTGTATATTTCACATTTTAATCTCCACCCTTGATTTAATTTAGGGAGTTATGTAAAGGTGTCGTGATTCTAAACATGGAGGGTAATGGGGCCATCCGTTAAATAATCAACCAATCAGAAGAATATGTGAAATATACACTCGTTAGAGGAGTGTGAACAGATTTGGACTCCTAATCCTTTTGTAGAGTGGTTAGATTAACCATAAATGTCCATTTATGGCGCATGGTTAAACATCTAGTCCCTTGGCAGACCACGCGTCTATAGTCTCAAGACGCAATTTTTCAAAATAGGCCGAGTACATCATTATTATCCTCTCCAGACTTGTCTCATCTCTTAATTGCACACGGCGGTTACCTAATTTGAAGGCCATAAATGTAACATTATGGTTCACCAGGGTTCACAAGTTTAGCTCATGTATCATGCCATGTCTCAAGTACCTGACCAAGTGACCAACAATTAAAATCAGAAAATGGTCAAACATAAGAGGTCGTGTATATTCATTTAATTTTAATTAGTAAACAGATGGGCCATATCTTGTACTGCAGCATGGCTTGGCTCATGCATCATGCCATATCTCAATACCCTGGTCCCTGACCAACGACTCAAATGAGCCACAAAAATCTACCAACACTATTTCAACAGCGCCTGAGACATAACTCATTATCATTTTATCTAATTCCATTCATTTGAGCCGCACAACACTTCATCCGAGAAAACTTCATCAACAACAATGAATCAATTGATTATTACGTGAAAGATCGATTCAGGCCTAGATTTAAGTTTAATCGATCTCTCATAGAAGTATTGATAGTGATTCATAATTTTGGAAATGCAAATCTTGGTCATCTTCATCTAAGGTATTTCTCATTCATTCATTTGGGGGTTTAATGATTTTACAAATTGGAGGTTACACACTACTGATTTTGAATGGTACAATTTTTGATGGTGATTATGAACATCTCTATCTTTCAGATTTTAGGTTTATTATGTTGTTGTGAATTGTATCCTGTTTTTAGAATGTTTTGGTGATTATGAACATCTCTATCTTTTAGATTTTAGGTTTATTATGTTGCTGTGAATTGTATCTGTTTTTAGAATGTTTTGGTGATTATGAACATCTCAATTGCATGATTTATGCCTCCACCAAGTAGTTTTATATGTCAGTTGACAGATGATCTTAAACTCAGACGTAGTATTTGGATGTAGGATGTCAGCATTTGTGAATAAAGCTTGTATTCTGTTTTGAGAAGCAGCATCTCAGGAGTCTTTGTGTTTATGGGTAAAAATCGTTTCCGCCGATTTTGGTAAATTCGGTAGGTGAGTGAGAAATTGGTTTAAACCCTAAACAAATGTGCTGCACGTGAGCACTTTCTAGATTCGAGAGATCAATCTGTACAAGTCCGGCCTAAACCAAGAAATGGCCGTTCCAGACTTGCTTCGGTCACAAAGTGGAGGAGAAGGGTTGATTTGGGGAGGGAAGCAAAGAAAGGTGTTGAGACCAGAATAGTTATGGGAGAGTAGTGTCTCGACTTGTATCAGAAAGTGAAAGCTTAGGAAGCTTGCAAGAGATGAAAGCTTTTTTGGAGAGCTTGCAAAGTTGTCTTTTCTGAGAGTGTTGTATTTTTCTCCTGACCGAGACTTGTTGTCTGGTGGAAATAGGTAAGACCTATTTATACAAGTCGAGATTGAAACGTACCCTGGCCTCATGAAGGAAGAGAGTAAAGGGTGAAATAATGGGAGGAGGTGGTAACCGCAAGGTGTTTATGGGTGAAGACGTTTTCACCATTATTTCCTCATTTATTTGACCGCTTTATTCCTATTCACGCTTTCTTAATGTGAGCGTAGTGTACGCTGCAAGCTGTGACCGCCAAACCAAGACCCTGGAAAGCATCCCCCAGTTTGTGTTGATGTCTCGAGTGTTGGTTGCACCTTGAGTGCAAGTGGCGCTGCTAGGGGCGCGTGTGGCATGTGCTAATGGCATGTGCGGAATGCCTTTGTTGCGGGTTGCACCTCGAGCGCAAGTGGCAATGCCAGAGCTGCTAGTGGCGTGTGTGGCATGTGCCAATGGCATGTGTGGAATTCCTTGGTGGTAGGTTGTACGCTGAGTGTAAGTGGCAATGCATAGAGCTGCTAGTGGCGTGTGTGGCATGCGCCAATGGCATGTGCGGAATGCCTTGGCGGTAGGTTGCACGGTTTGCAAGTTAGGCTACCAGCGTGGGTTTTGGCATGTGCCAATGGCGCGTACGGCCAAGTTGGCCTAGGTTGCACGGCTTGCAAGTTGAGCTACCAGCGTGCGTGTTTGGCATGTGCCAATGGCATGCGTGGCCAATTCGGATCATGGCCTGGTAAGAAAAGCTACCAGCGAGCGTGTTGGCATGTGCCAATGGCATGCTCGGCCATTAGGGCCACGCCTGGTGAGAAAAGCTACCAACGAGCGTGTTGGCATGTGCCAATGGCATGCTCGGCCATTAGGGCCATGGCACAGTAAGAAAGGCTACCGGCAGCGTGTTGGCATGTGCCAATGGCATGCTCGGCCATTAGGGCCACGCCTTGGTGAGAAAAGCTACCAGCGAGCGTGTTGGCATGTGCCAATGGCATGCTCGGCCATTAGGGCCACACCTTGGTGAGAAAAGCTACCAGCGAGCGTGTTGGCATGTGCCAATGGCATGCTCGGCCATTAGGGCCACGCCTTGGTGAGAAAAGCTACCAGCGAGCGTGTTAGCATGTGCCAATGGCATGCTCGGCCATTAGGGCCACGATGCAGTAAGAAAAGCTACCGGCGAGCGTGTTGGCATATGCCAATGGCATGCTCGGCCATTAGGGCCACGCCTTGGTGAGAAAAGCTACCAGCGAGCGTGTTGGCATGTGCCAATGGCATGCTCGGCCATTAGGACCACGCCTTGGTGAGAAAAGCTACCAGCGAGCGTGTCGGCATGTGCCAATGGCATGCTAGGCCATTAGGGCCACGCCTTCGTGAGAAAAGCTACCAGCGAGCGTGTTGGCATGTGCCAATGGCATGCGTGGCCAATTTGGTCTAGGTTGCACAGTTTTCAAGCCTAGGTGCGGGCGCTACTTTGGCATGGCGCGGCTAGGGCCAAGGTAAGGTGTGCTTGGCAGCGTGGCGTGACCCAGCGTAGCTAGGGCCAAGGAAGAGTGTGTTTGGCATGGCGCGGCTAGCTTGGGCTAGGTGTGGCTGGCATGATTTGCCATTGGCACGGAGGTGCGGCTAGCATGGTTGGCATGCTTTGGCGCGTTTGGTGTGACTAGCATAGCTAGGGCCAAGGCAGAGTGCGTTTGGCATGGCGCGGCTAGCTTGGGCTAGGTGTGGCTGGCATGATTTGCCATTGGCACGGAGGTGCGGCTAGCATGGTTGGCATGCTTTGGCGCGTTTGGTGTGACTAGCATAGCTAGGGCCAAGGCATAGTGCGTTTGGCATGGCGCGGCTAGCTTGGGCTAGGTGTGGCTGGCATGATTTGCCATTGGCACGGAGGGGAATTAGGGTTTTGTTCGTTGTAACCCTAATTTGAAAAAATACCCCTATTAATTACTGACTACATGCATTAAATGTTCTAATAAATGTGTCACCGGTGACATTAGGTTATTTGGGGCTTTACGATTTTACCCTTTGTTTAAAAACCACCATCAACATTAAGTCACCGCTAGCTCGGAAGCGGGGAGCTTTGTTGCGAGGTAAGCATAAGATGGTGACAAACTATCGTTATGACAAATCGTAAAGAGAATTGAGGAGGCTTGTCTCGACCTTTTTATAAATAGGATTTGGAATCCTTGCCTCGCGATTTTGCACAAACGGGAGGTGCACAATTGGGAAGTCAGCGTCATTGAGAAACAGGAAGCTGGGCGGCATTGAGAAGTTGACGCGAGTTGGGAAACGGAGTGTGCTAGCTGGCGGGACCAAGCGCAAAGTGGGAAGCTGATCGCGCTAGGTGGCGGGACTGGTGCAGTGCAAGGTGGGGAAGGCCGGCGTGCTAGCCGGCTTGACTTGGGCGACGTTGGGAAGTTGGGCGCAATTGGTGGGACCTAGGTGTGCAACTTGGGCGACGTTGGGAAGTTGGGGCGCAATTGGTGGGACCGGTGCAACTTGGGCAACGTTGGGAAGTTGGGCGCCCTTGTGGGCCCATTCCTTATATGCACGATTTTTGGTATAGGGAAATCCTTCCCTATTTCAGAATCTCCACGCTCATATATATAAAATCCCTTTCTCTCATATTTGTTCTTTCATCTTTTCATACTAGCGGCAGAGTCATAAAGAAAAACCGGCTTCCAGGTATGTCTTCCAGTACTTCTCTTGTTTCCCTTTTCATGTAGGTGCAAACCCTAAAAGTAGGCGTTTTTCTTTCATAATCCTTGCAATGAGATTGCGCATATGATTTCTTGGCGTGCTCCTTGTAGAAAATATTGTATATATGCACCCAAGGGAAATACTGTATATATGATTCGAACCCGTAGAAAAACGCTCCATATATAATTTTGAACCCGAAGAAGGATACCATAGACGCATTCGAGCAGTAGAAAATCTGCGTATATAGTCTTGAACCCGAAGAAGGATACTGCAGACGCACTTGAGCCCGTATAAAATACTGCGTATATGATTTTGAACCCTGAAGAAGATACTGCGTGTGCATTTTCGAACCCATAGAGAATACTTTATATGTGCTTCACATGACTTCGAACCCATAGGAAATATTGCATATATGAATTTCGGACCTGAAGAAAATCACAAGGGATTTTGAACCCATAGAAAAATGCTCCATATATAATTTTGAACCCGAAGAAGGATACCATAGACGCATTCGAGGCTGTAGAAAATCTGCGTATATAATTTTGAACCCTGAAGAAAATACTGCGTGTGCAGTTTTGAACCCGTAGAGAATACACCCTCTCTTTTTTTTGTGTGTTTTCCAGGTTTTCCTTTTGTTGGGTGCGGTTATGTGTCAGGGATATAATTTCGTCTTTCTCCGTGTGCAGATATCTTGTTACTAAGTTGTTATGAAGAAATCCGACAAGATGTTACACGAACAAAATTTCGCCTCATCGAAGGATGTTCATAGTTCCAAACCAAACACGGATGATGAATTCTTTGCTAAACCCCTCGCCCCTGCTCGGAAGAATCACCCAGGTTTCGTGCCGATTTTGTTAACCGGTGGTGAAGATGAAAAGAAGACACGTTCGGTTCGCCCGGGAGAACACCATACGGATTCTGTCTTCATAAAGGGTATATTCTTCTCCCAACATTGATTTCGGGATGTGTCAAAGCCCATTGCGTTCTTTTGATAGATGGGTTGAGTTCATGGTGAGTAGGGAGCACATAAATACCAACTTGACTCGAGCGCAGATTATTGATCTTTGTCGAGCTTGATAAATCTCAGTTAGGAAGGCTATCCCGGGCTTGGTTTCTTTCATCTCGGATGGTGTTCGGACACCCATACGATCATATGTAGATGGGGTGAAAATAACTTTCTCCTTGGAGAGTGTGGCTCTCTTCTTGAATCTTAGGTAGCAGGGAATCTTAATATCCGATTGTATGAAGGTGAGGAGAAGATGCGGGATGACCTTGCCGCTAAGTTGGGAGATTACGCTCGAAAAGACTCCGCTGCGAAGTCGAAGGATTAATAGGAAGAGGATGAAAGGTGCTTTTACAGCTGGTGGATATCTCAATGGTTTCCGGACGAGCTGGAACCTAAACAGAAAAGCAGTGATCTTCATGTTGTAGCATTTTTGGCTCTCTGGTTGTCTAGAGACATTTTTGATGACGGTTCTGGCAAGAAGGAAATAAGACCAGAGTTGCTAGCGGTTGCTGTGAAGTTAGCAAAAGGTGAAGTTCTTCCCATTGGCAAGCTATTCGTTTGGTTTGTATGTGCATCTGGATCACCTAGTTGCGAACATGCGAGTTTGAATGGTTTCATGAAAGTGGATTCATATGTGCACGTTGCTTTTCTGCAAGCCTGGTTATGGGAGCACTTTGAGAAGTATGCTCTCGAAACCGTTGCCTTCGATTCCCGAGTTGGGGCGGCTCCGAATTCTTGATGGGTGAACGGGCGTCCAAGAGTTGGCATGAGCTTGGTTAGTCTTCTCGATAAGTCGCATGAAATCGGTTTTCGCCCATGGGAGCCGGTCCATAGGTCGGTGACTCAAATTGTCACCTTTGCTTTTTCCGATCATGTCTTTATCTTCCAGCTTGGCAACTTGAGTGTTGGTGAAAACTTGTTTATTCAAAGCGCATGTCCAGGCTATATGCCGTCTTTCTTCATGGGGTCTTTCAGAATAGGCGCACAATATTGACCGTCTTGCTCGTCACATGGGTTTCGATCAAGGGTGCCTCTTGCTTACCGGTGGTGGTTCCTAAGGATTCATTGCATGCCGCCCTCAATGCCGGTGCCCTTGAGCGGTATCCGCCTTCCCTTCTTTCAAAAGGGAAGAGTAACTTCGGCGACTTTTGGCTATAATGAGTTACGAGTACGATGAGTTCATTATGATCAAGATTTTGTAAATAATGTGGTGGAGAATGTTCGTTGTAAACCTTCCCCAGTTTTGAAGAAGTATCCAATGTTGAGAGATCCCAAGCTAAAGTTGCACGGCAACTCGGAAAGTCCCCAGGCAAAGGAACAGAACGAAGAATCGTCTTTGGCGGAGTTAGGCGGTTTCAAAAGATCCTCCCGCAGCTCTCGTGTCTTTCGGTTCTTAATAACCCAGGTATGTGTCGCCTCCTTGTTGGTTTGCCTCAAAACACGTGAATTTACTGCTGAAAACATGTGTCTTGTTTCTTCCAGGGCTTCGGTAGTGTTAATGCTTTTATTCTGCCCTTGCGTTGCCATGAGGCGACAATTTCTTGAAGAATTCCGGCGACCTTGGGCCTTCTCATAGCGGTGATGAGTCGGAGAAAGAAGAAAGTTCGACAAGTGAGAGTGATTCCTCTGGCAAGACTTGGTTCTTTTTCGGGGAAGTGGTTCGGTGAGTTTCGCGCTTCTTTTTCTTTCTTCTTCCGTTTCTTCTTTTGAAAAATGTCTAACTCAAGTTCGCAGGAGTAATCCGGTTCGGAGGACGATTCTGGGGTGGAGCCACACGAAAACTTGCCTTTGGTGACCACCTCCGGTGACTTGGAGATGGGAGTTAGCCATTTGCCGGGCACTGGATGTGGTTCAAACGGTGGATGATTCTATGATGGTTCTTTGTCGTAGACATGGAAGAAGACCCTTTGCGAGTCGTGAGGCCCGATTCGGGCGCCATTTTGATCCGTACTTGGTTCCTTATCCAGGTCATGTCTTTGGTTGGCGGTTTCAGCGTCTCTTGCTGGTATGAGGCGTTGTACACCCGAACTGGGAGAAGTATGGACATATGGCCACAACCAAGAAGGTCACTAGTCGATTTTTGCTTGGTTAAGCGTGTGGAAGGGTTTTATCTTCCATCGAGGACATGCGTGAGGTGACTGGCCACACCGTTTGAAGACGTTATTGGGGTCGGGAGCACCATCGCGACGTGTGTGTAGAAAAGGAGTTCAACGCTTCGTGGTTTGTCGAAGGCCTTGCTTGAGATCCGGGAAGTCGAAAGATGCGGCGATCGAAAGCCTTTGCAGAGGAGATTGCACGACGGGAGGTAGAACTCGAAAAGCTTTCCAAGATGTTAACTATGAAGAGAGCGGCTCTTGAAGATGCAAAGTTGACTTTCTCCAAGAAGAGCGGACCTCATTGGATGATTTTCCTTGAATGTTTCTACGTTAAACTTTCATTTAGGTTCTTTTTTTTTTTTTTTTTTTGAAAAACATATTGGATGTCTGGGTTCAAAGTTAACTAGGTTTTGATAGACAGGATGGTAGCTTTTGAGGATATTGGATTATTTCGGGATGAATGGTTTGATAATATAACTCTGATTATGTTTTGTGAAAGGAATATTGCTTTTATGAAAGTGTGTGCTAGCAATAGGCACAAGACGCAATAGTATGACGGTTTTATTAAGAACCTAAAAATAGATCGTATATCTTGCCCAGTCTAAATTTACTCACTCCATAGGTTTTTGCGAACAAGCACCTCTCCATGTAAAAGGCGGCTTTCTTTGGTAGCATCGCAAGACAAGTCCCCAATCGCTGGTAGCATCTTGAGCGAGTCCCAGGTTTTCTGGTGTAGTTTTTACTAAACTGGGTAACTTAGGGTTGTCCGGCAGTTGAGTCGGATTGAGTCGCCTTCCCCTACCATCTTGACATACGGGTCGAAGAACGAGATCGACAGGTCTAACATTGTAGCCGATAGATCAATCCTTATTTGTGGTCGCCAATTGTTTATAGGTAAAAATCGTTTCCGCGATTTTGGTAAATTCGGTGAGTGGTGAGAAACTGGTTTAAACCCTAAACAAATGTGATGCACGTGAGCACTTTCTAGATTCGAGAGATCAATCTGTACAAGTCCCGCCTAAACCAAGAAATGGCCGATTTTCAGGACTTGCTTCGGTCACAAAGTGGAGGAGAAGGGTTGATTTGGGGAGGAAGCAAAGAAAGGTGTTGAGACCAGAATAATTGCAGGAGAGTAGTGTCTCGACTTGTATCGAAAGTGAAAGCTTAAGAAGCTTGCAAGAGATGAAAGATTTTTTTGGATAGCTTGCAAAGTTGCCTTTTCCGAGAGTGTTGTATTTTTCTCCGACCGAGACTTGTTGTCGGTGGAAATAGGTAAGACCTATTTATACAAGTCGAGATTGAAACGTACCACGGCCTCATGAAGGAAGAGAGTAAAGGGTGAAATAATGGGAGGAGGTGGTAACCGCAAGGTGTTTATGGGTGAAAACGTTTTCACCATTATTTCCTCTTTTATTTGACCGCTTTATTCCTATTCACTTTCTTAATGAGCGTAGTGTATGCGCATCTTAAGTGACCGCCAAAACCAAGACCACTGGAAAGCATCCCGGTTTGTGTTGATGTCTCGAGTGTTGGTTGCACCTTGAGTGCA